>JAWNNJ010000802.1:0-195861 GCA_035045125.1 Hypselothyrea guttata | reverse complement strand
CACGGGGAATTATCTATCGGGATCTTAAGCCGGAGAATCTAATGCTGGACGAACGAGGCTATGTGAAGCTGGTGGACTTCGGGTTTGCCAAGTACATTGGTAACAGCGCCAAGACGTGGACGTTTTGCGGCACACCAGAGTACGTGGCACCCGAAATCATTCTCAACAAGGGACACGATCGTGCCGTCGACTATTGGGCACTTGGCATACTCATACACGAGCTGCTCAACGGCACGTAAGTCGAAATTCGGTTCAATTTATTAAACATCTATTGAATTTTTGCAATTTCTTTTGAGCAGACCACCCTTTAGTGCTCCTGATCCCATGCAGACGTACAATCTCATACTGAAAGGCATCGATATGATCAGCTTTCCCAAGCAAATGTCACGCTGGGCCGTGCAACTTATCAAGCGCCTCTGTAGAGATGTGCCCTCCGAGCGTCTAGGGTATCAGACGGGCGGCATTCAGGACATCAAGAAGCACAAGTGAGTTATCAATTATTGGAAGAATTTAAGTTCGGTTTAATTGAATATTATGCGATCTGCTTTAGATGGTTTCTCGGCTTCGATTGGGATGGTCTTTCTAGTCAGCTGCTGATACCGCCCTTTGTCCGACCTATCGCCCATCCTACGGACGTGCGTTACTTTGATCGTTTCCCCTGCGATCCCAGCGAGCCGCCGGATGAGCTCTCCGGCTGGGATGCAGACTTTTAGACGCTTCTACCTATAAACTTGTTGTTTGTTGAACTAAATCTAATGTTTTGTGAAGGCAGAAAATTATATGATATTTTTGTATAGTTATAAATGTATGAATCAAACACTTTTATTCCTCAATCAATAACTTATCGCATTGTCACATCTATTAGCTAGCGGTCATCAGAGCACACATTTGCCTGCAGCGAATCAGCAAAGGTTTATAAATCTCCTCACAACCGTCTCTAGGTTCAGCTGCCAGCTTGAGGTTATTGGGAACTTGCTCAAAGAACTCCTTGTAGCTGAGCTTTGGCTGTCTGCCTCGCCGTATCCTGCAGCGTCTACAATTGCAGGTGGCCTCCCGATACTCATAGAACGCATATCTGGCACGGAAGGCGGAACCTAAAAGTTGTGGAGTGGTGCCTGGAGAAATGTATACGGGCGCATTAAAGACGTCGGCGACAATCTGCAGCAAGGTTTCGTCCTCTGACTGACTGCCTATAACGATAACATTTGTCTCTGGACCAAGCGGAAAGCCAGAGTCAGCGGCGATAACGCGACGATGAATCAGTTGACCCTCAATGATGGCACGTGCTTCCGCGAACAAACAACCAAAGCTTTGTAGACCCATTGAAGCCTCCTCCACAGAGGAGACATCGATGCTGTTGTCCCAACGTAGCGTGCCTTTGGTTTTCGATATGAACTCCAATACATCGAAACGCATGGCAATTTTTCCATTGTTGCCCATTGGAGTTGCTGCCAGCATCCTATTGAACAAGGCCCAATTGCCATTGGCCAGCTCCTCACAGACGGTGCGACGAATATTAAGGCCATTCTTTAATTCAATCTGCCCCATAAATTCATTTGGATTAGTGGGATGGTACATGATCAAGCCATTCTTTAGCTTAGGGAGTTGAAGGAATTTCATCATAAGTGCATCGTTTTCGCCAAGTATAAGAAAGAGGGTGCTTGTAGGAACCCTAAGGCTAGCAAGTATGGAGGGATAGCTGCCTGTGGCAGTCACAACCATACAGTCAGGACGAAAGTTCCAGCGATCCACAAAGTATTGGTTGATACGTCCCTGTAAACGGTTGGTGGCAATGGGATGCTTCAGTTTGCTGACTACCTTAGGAGCACAGGCGGCCACATGGGTTTTATACCATTTTTTTGTGGCCAAATTCATAAGATTCAAAGTGCAGCCATCGCACAAGTCAATGGATGCAATGCTACCGATGAACAGGGAGGCCAAGAAGCTGCTATTCAACGATATGCGCACTGTGCGCTCATAAATTCCTGGCGCCTCTTCGTACACCTTGCGTATGAGCGGAGATAACATTATGCTAAAGTCCGTGGCATCCGAAAACTCATCCATTTCGCTAATGCACTTCATCATATCGAAGCCCTGCTCCACATAGTATGGAGCAGGTATCATCACAAACGACGATCTCGTAAGCTGCTCGTGTAGGCGCATTCTCGTCGTCAGTCCACAGAGTCGACGAAAACCTTTGTCTGTCCAGAATACCAAGCTATTATGGTGAGCTGCACTACCAATAGCAGCTACCGTACGCAGATCTGCACCTTGGGACTGCAAACAGTTGAGCAGTATGTCCAATGCCTTGACATACATAACGGGATTTACCAGAAACTCATGAGGAGAAGCAACACAATATCCATTTACGGTGTTAAACTCTGGCAGATCCACATCGTAGCGTACCACCGCAGAGAAGATTACCTCTAACTTGGCATCCAAAATAACACCCTGCAACGTTTGAGTATCCAAATGAAGTCCTAAATAATTATTGTGGCTGTAATCAGGTGACGGTCTATGGCACATAGTAATAAAATAATTTTGAAATTGTTATAAATTGACGAAAATTTCGGAATCTACTTGGATTGCATTTAATTTAATTACTTTGGATTATGTTGCAACCATTTATTAGTGCTTCAAAACAATCGATAGTGGGTACATCGATGGATTGCTACTTCGATGATTTTATATTGGCTGTGATCGTCGCTGTTCGGTGATTTTGAATTGCAATAGCACCACAAGATAGGTTGCCATAAAGGATATATTTGTGGTGATCAGCTCTCGATTGATGTTTGCATATCCGTCGAGATTCATGATGGGCGGATTCTTGTTGATGGCCACCAGTAACATGTCCACTTCCTTCTGTGTGGCTGCATCGACTGCAGTCAGATTGATGTTGAGCAGCTTGGTCTGAAAGTCGAGTCCTACTTTCCGGGAGGCGTAATGGGCCTCGTTGCAGATGATGTAGAGCAGGCACATGCAGTAAAAGACAATGACGAAGAGGCCGACCTCCTTGTAGGTGGCGCCGTGATCGATGATCTCGCTGATGCTGCCATAGGTGGCAATGATGCTGGTAAAGAAAATGACCAGACAGTACATGCCATACATGTTGGAGTAGGCGCGTCCCAGCTGCTGCATCATGTGGCTGAGATCGACCCAGAGATGTCGATATTCGGTCAACTTCTGAGCGGGTTTCTCATCCCGTATGGTGGCTTGTAGGGCATCGGAGAGGGCTCGACTGGCGGTGCCAAAGGCATTGCAATTGATGTACCAGAGACTGCAGAAACAGTTGAGCATGGCTATGATGGGATAGTAGGCGAAGGTGTACCATAGACGAAAGTCCGGCTGCAGAAAGTACTGGGAGAGATTGATGGCAATGCTCAGCAGCCAGGAGAATATGCACAGCGAATAGGTAAGCACGTAGAGATTGGGAAACACAATTGAGGAGCCCGTCGTCTTGTAGAACTTGTACTGGTAGTTGGTCCACATGTTCTTGAAGATGGCCACCTGATGGCCATGTCGCCAGCTGGCCACGGGCAGCAGAAAGTTGGTGAACAGCAAGCTGATGAAAATCACATTATAGATGGCCTCATCGAAGCGCTTATCCGGACTGGTGATGAACTTCTTTACCCGCTCCCGCAGCACCAGCACTACAATTGTCGTCTGAATGCTGTAGATAAAGATGGCCCACATCACCTGCTTGGAGGTCCAAGCGTAGCCGGTGCGTGGCAAGTTCTTGACGGGTGGATTACGATGTATGGGCATGACGCCCATGATCTGGAACAGCACCAACAAACTCTTGGTGGTGTTGTAGAAGGCATCGTGTTTATCCAGCTCATGCGGATCATCCACCGTATCCGGTTTGCGCACGTAGACATCATCCATGGCATTGCCACCGGCTAAAATCTTGAGCTTCTCCCGATATCTCAGCTCATCCTCGAGGAAGGCACGCTGCGTGGGATTCAGCTTGGGTGCCACTTTGCCCGGTGGCGTCAGGCCACGGCTAACCGCCCAGAATGACATGACGAGCACAATGGGCGGAACGCAGCGTATTCTGTCCTCCTTTTATACGGCCTGTTTTCTGTTTTTCTGCTATTGACTTTTGATTGAAAAGCAAACAAAAGTCCGTCGAAGCGGTGCGGTGGCCTGCCTACGGGCAACGCCTCTATTTGCCAGGGCCATGTCCATTAAATATGCCCGGACCCTACACTGAGAATAATAATCATATATTTCATTTGCTTAAGCAGCAGGAATTTAAAATGAAAGATGTTTCTATTCATTAATTACACTAAAGAAAAGATTGGTGTTTATTGAAATTTATTAAATATGCTCGGTCATTACACTGAGAGTAACAAACTTTAATTTGCTTGAAATGTATGGATTGAGTGAAAATAGTCAGCCCTAGGGTATGCTACAGAAAGTGTGTCTTCAGTATGCTCCCAAAGTTCTTCTGTGCAATAAGTATATGAAAAGTAGTGACTGCTTTTAAAAATGTTTCTCAAAAATACGCCTCTACTTTTTGTGTTCCCAATAACATAATAATATATAGTCTGCTAAATAAACTGCGATTTCGCACAGTGTATTTGTGTAGCGAGACAGAGAGGAGACAGGGTCAGTTTTGTTGTGGTCATTTGCTGCTGTAAAGCCTCCTTTTTGCCTGCGTTGCCTTTCATCCAACAACTGAAATGGTTTTGCTGACAAAGACGAAGTGAACGGGTGGAGCAGAGAAAGGACACGGCGTGAATATTGTGTGTCTTGGACAGACGGACGTCGGGATGGCATGGGACAAACAGGAGGCACTGTAGGTACATAGAATGCGCTTAATTTGCCGGAAATGAAAGTTTAACGATGTGTAAATGCTTACGAATGCCGATAGAGAGGCTCGCACTAATGACCAATAAAAATGTGCCACCAACTGACCCAGAGTGAGCTCTATGTGCTCCGTGGCTGCTTTGGGTTTCCCCCATTCGCTCTTTGACTTTTGATTCATTTCTGGTTGAGAAATTAAAGACCAACACCCAAATATGGGGCAGAGTGTACTTGCGGCAGGAGTACGTAGTACTTCCATCTTTATCTCTTACTTCTGTTCGCTTTTTTGCTTACCCAATCGTAGCTTTAAGTCAAGTGGAGCATCAGCACATGTCGACCAGTCTGCTTATGGCATACGCTCTAAGCTCACATACTCGGTTTTGCCCTGTCGAGTCAGCAGCATTTTGGAAAATACACTCTGCTCTCCAATCCATTCTATTTCATTGCAACTTCTTTCCGGCCAAGCACTTCAAAGGAGGCATTTAATTTTTTTGGGCTTCTGGCCAACTGTTGCCGACCTTTTAACTTTTCTATTTTCTAAACACTTTTTGCGCTGCATCCACTGCAGTTTGTGTTAAATCCTGCTTTCGGTTATACCCTGTAATCTGTAGAGAATTCAAAAAGTGTATTTGAATTCAAAAGTAAGTTCACATTTGATGGCAGATAATTTTTTTGTATTTAAAAACTACGGTCGATCATGTTCAATTTTTGTAGAATTTTCCAAGTCACCATTTATATTTTTTCGCCCCATAACTCTCTTGTTTTAACGTTTTTCTTATTTATATAGGGTATAAGTCTTGAGAATCTAAAATTTACTAATCGCAAAATCTTTGCCATAATTTCTAAAAGAACCTTCTTACCTTGCTTTTTATGAAAATCTTTAGGTCAATTAAGTCTCAAGTACTTTGAACCCGTTAACAGGGTATCTGTTTATCGACTTTCAATATGTTTGACATGCAGTTGTTGCTCTTGTTGGTCTTGTTGTTATCGGCAGTTCATTCTCTCATTTTCATTGCACATAGTTTGGAAAACTCTGGCCAAAGCTCTCTCGTTTAATGCGAAAAGTTTCAAGACTATTCAAATAAATAAAGTGTTTAGACGGTTCTTTATGGCAGCATGTGCAGGACAAACATTTTGTGTGACATAATTGCAGCTAGTTCGTCCGGAAGATGAGCACAAAATTTAAAACACAAAAAAAGCCAGTAAGGATTGGGTTGATCATTTGTCCGGAAGGCTACAGTCGGACGTAACACACAGTAGGAGACCTTGCACTTTGTGTTTTTATAATCACTTGAATGTAATTCTTCAATTCTTGGCTCAATTTTGATACTGACTAAACACATATATGTGACATAGGCGTCTATGCCCAGTCTAGCAAATAGTCTGTTACATATCTTCGCTGTTTCTCATCCAAATTTATGAACAGTTCCATAGGGTTCTATCACACACCCTTCCGGGTCTTACCCCATTTTTCATTTTCACTAACATAATATACCCTTTTGTGCTTTCTTAAAGTACAGGGTCTACAAAAATCTGTTGACTGGACTTAAAGCTGAAGCTAAAACTAAAACTGAAACCAAAGCCAGAGCTAAATCAAAATCTAAAACTTGAGCTATGAGCGAAATTTGTTTTCTGGAACCGAGACACAAATAAGTTCGTCTTCTGGATTTATGTGCATTTGGATTTGGGTCTGGGGTTGGGTTTGGGTTATGCCTGCCCTTCAACTTCCAAGGCTGTCGCCTTTTGTACGTGCCACATGCGCTGTCTGTCGCCTCTTGCCCCATGCCTCATGCCTCATCTCTCTCGCTGTGTCTGTCACATTTTCCCAGGGCCGCCGGCTGTCAACTGAGTGTGATCGCCACGTTGTGCAGCGAACAAATTACATTTCGATTTCCGTTTTCCTTGCCACTTGTTCTGCTAACCAACACGGCCCTCTTCCTGCCCCATGCTCCATGCCGCATGCCACAGCAGTTGCCACATGCCACAGTAGTGCATTATGCAAGTGTCGTTGTCGTTCAATCGCTAGAAATGCGCTCAGCATTTTGCTTTTTGCACGACGGCATAGAAATAACTTGTATTAATACAAGGCGAACGTGGCATTTCCTATTAGCTCCCAAAGGAAGTGGGCGAGGATTTCCTTTATGAATGCAGCCTTCAATGAAGCATGCTGTCCCTTCGTTGGCCAGGCTTAAACTAAACTTGCCTGATTACTTCAGACATCCTAGAGCGTAATGGCATTCAAGTGCCTGCAATACTACATAATTATTTAATACGTTTTATGAGCTCAGAATTATTTTATTGTCTGCAATTGTCACTTGTCATAAATGCTGCTCAAATCATTTTGGTGTAAACGTATTCGTTGCCTGTGCTTGATAGTTAAATTAAAATCATTTTCCAATCAAAATTTAATTATTTTATGCCAAAGAGGTTGCAAATCTATAAATTCTTGTTAGATGTTTCAATATAAATTTGAATTCAATTTTCGAGAGAGCTTTTAAAGTTTACACACATGCAGATTTGCATTTAGTGCACTTTAGTTACTGCTGATTGCATTAAGGGGGAGGGCATAATGCAATTAAATATTAATCATACGCACTGTGGTGCGCCTGCTGCGATTGTTGCTTAGACCTTGGCCAGCGACCCAAATGGATAAAGGGTGAGCGTGGAGCAAGAGAGGAGAGAGCTAGAGAGAGAGAGAGAGTACGCCAGCATATTGGCTAAAATTGGTTATTGAACAAATTAGCAAATTGTAGATACATAAATCGTCTAATTAGTGTGTTAAAAGCAAGTGCTACTCTGTTTGAACACCGCAGCCAGTCCGGAAATGATGGGATAACTGTGTGTAGTATATGAAATGCACTGTAAAAAATATGGAATATTAAAAAAATATATGTAATTACAAATTTTATGAAAATTTTCTAGATTTAACATCTATTTGATAGATCAAGAATATTGTTATGTTTGTTATGGTTTGTTTCGTGGTTAATGGATTAAGTTAATCTTAATTAACCAAATAAAGCGAATCGTACGTAAGCATCGCAGCGGATCAGTCGGACGTACCGGCCCTAAAAGTAAACATTAAATATGTGTAATTTCAACAAAACTTAATTAATTTTTATTGTTGAGTGGTTTTTTTTATCAATCATTTGTGTGTTTAAGTAAAATAACATTAATATTTCAAAGATTAAATAATACAAACAAATTTTGTAATATTCTAAACTTACACCCTTTAAAAAATTTCCATTTTTGGAAAAAATATTTAATGAAAAGTAATATTTTATATATTGTAGGCAAAAATTATGCATAACAAATACATTCAAACTTACTATATGACAAAAATGCAAATTTGGAAACTAAAAAAACCTTCATTTAGAATGCATATTTTCTCTCAGTGCCGACGAAAATGTGTTTATTAATTGGGGCCAGTGTATGTGTATTTACCAAAGCAATTTCCCTATTTATCTATTCAATTGATGGTAGCTGTTATAACAGCAATAGGTCCTACGGGCAGTTTTCCAGTTATCGCAAATCAAAATGAAATGAAAATGAAAATTTTAAATTAAATTTGCCAACTTTTGCCGCTTTAATGCGAGCACTGCAATTGCAATTAAAATGCCAAACTACAGCATTATTATTCTGCCTTATCCAGCCTCTGATTTCTGGTTTTTCCACAGCAATAATCTACGCTCCAATGCGCTTATGTACGCTCTACACATAATAATTTTAGCCCGGCTGAGATCTTCGAAATTTAATTAAAATCGCTATGCATATTTTCGCATTGATTTTTCATTTACAATACGCTTTCTATTGATATTCGTCAGGCCAGAGCGAGGGAAGGAATAGGGGAAGGTACTTTGAGTAGAACTACGTATGAGGATTATACTGAGAAAGTGGATAGAGCTGCATCAATTATGTGTTCCAATTCCAATTTAAATCAGGCGTATTGATAAGCAGAGAGACAAAGGGAGAGAGGCAGATTGATGATGATGGGATGTGGATTAGTTGGCATCTTTCGTTTTTCGTTTATTGACATTATGCAATTTTCATAGCAAAAAGAAAGCTTAAGAAATTCCGTTGAATATTATGGTCTTTATGAATGCATTCAGTTTTCCATTGACATAATTGAAAATTGTTAAAATTGTTTGCTCATAATCCCAGCGCCTGTTGACTGTTATTACAGGGTATTTATATTAATTCGCAGAGTACATAAGTGCCAAGTAGTGCATCAATTAGTAAAGTAAACGTACTCAGTGAGCTGGCAAACAATTCTCACTATTTTAAGACCCTGTACTTACAGTAAAAAAGGTGTGTTAAATTAGTGCAAATGGGAAATGTGTGAGAAAGCTAGAAGAAGAATTATATATTATTTAGCAGGACGTATGTATCCGATTGTATTCTATGCTATGAATGGTAATATTAAAAAATAAGGAACAGTGAAGATATGTTACAGACAATTTTCTCGACTGCGTAGAGGACAAATTGTCGTATTGCGCTTTGTGTTTAATCGGTTGCGAATCCGAGTGAGGTAAAAACTTTTATTACTTTGCAGTGATTATTGAAACACAAAGTTCAGGGTCTGCTACTGTGCGTTACGTCCGACTGTTGCCTTCCAACTTACTGCTCTGCTCCGTCCTTACAGTTTTTTTTTTGTGTTTCCATTTGCAGCGAATGCATTTCATAAGTCCTGCTTTTTCAGCCAGCTCAGTTCCTTCGTCCTTCGGCTGATGCCCATTTGTAGGAGACCGTCTATAGAGTAATTTTTATCTTTGTCCAAACAGTCGACGTCGCATAAGGACATAAATGAAGTGTCGCCATTGTCCTGGCTGGAATGCCGAGTCTGCCCCAATTGCTGGCTGCCATGCAAAATGCGATGGCATTAAAGGATTTTTCGGCGCATAAATGTGCCCCATCATCCACTCCCTTTTCGCCCTCCTCCATTTGCATGCGCTTCAGCTTTTATTTCAGTATCATGCTTTTATTGACTTGGCGCATTTAACTTTTAATTTGCCCGAAACAAAAAGAATCCAATACAATGAAATGGGCAAAAGGTGTCACAATACGAAGGCCCCAAGTAGTTGTAAGCGTGCGAATGGCATAGACGAGCTTGAAAGCTCCCTTTGAAAGTTGAGCAATAAGCCAAAGGCGATTTAAACGCTTCACAGGGGCCGAAACACCTTTTTAACCTCATTTGCACTGGCGTGAAATCATTTTCACCCACGCCGTTTCTATGGCAGAGAGAAAGGGTATTCCCCTGCCAACACTCGAGGTTGTTTCTTATGCTTCGAGTGGCGGGCAAATTTACAGAGCCTTTGGTCTATGCCCTCGTTTCTAGCTGTCTTTGCATATTGTCAGGCAACATGGCGTATACTTAATGCTGGCTGCATCCATACCTGTCGTAGTGATAAGTAATAATAATAGATGTTGCTGGACTGGTAAGTTCTCTATAATGATTTGAAAATTACCGTATTCGAACAAAGAAAGTATGGAGCAGATCAGTCGGACGTAACTGACAGCAGTAGACTCTTTTAAATTGCAGGAAGAAATTTGAAAATCATCAATTTTAAAGCATAAAATATATTTAACTTTTGTTTATGTCAGCATTCAATATACCCCGTTTGTTATAGCATAAAAGCAGAGTGCGAAAATTGAAAAAATTCGAGCTGCATGCAATATTTATGGTTTTTATTATTATATTTTATTTTTATGCAATTTTTTTTTGTAAATTTTTGCTCGATAACTGCGTTGACTGCAGTTTTTATAGTATTTTGTTGTCGTTGCTGTTGTCAGTATGTCAGTTGAGGCTGAGCTTATGAAGCTGCCGCTTCAAGTGAAATGAAACCGTCTTTTTATGTGACCTAGTCGATGCTCCTTAGCGCAGGTGAGACGGGTCATAACCAGACAGAGATTTTAAAACATGAGCTAACTGCTGTTTTGATTTTTTTTTAAGAGTTGTGGAGACAAATAAGTTTAGTAAATCATAAGCCGGCAGATTTATTGCAGAAAAATAAGCTGTAAGCTGGCCATCAATCAACGCTGTAGTTTCTGGCAAAACAGAAGGAATAGTTTTTTTTGTGCAATCAGCGCATGAAATATGCACACAGTATCTGCTAGTTTATCACTTTCGACTTGTGCCGTCTTCTCAGATTTTTTACAATTTTTCATTTATATTTTTTTGCTGCTGCTGCTGTGCAAAAGATGAGTTCCAAGTAGTTTCCTGCATCCGGCTGAGCAACGTTGCTGCTCAAGATGGGCAACTAATTCGTATGCTATATGGAATGTGTACATACTCCATACATATAAAATAAAAATATATATATACGATATAATATGATTTAGTGCCTCTTACCCCTACCATTCGAATTTGCTGCCGTTAGAACAGATTACTTTTGCTTTAGAATTTCTGCAGCGCAAAGTAAAGCGCGATTTTAGTTGGAGCGAAATGAACTTTACACACATCACACACGCACACACACACATACACAGAGAGAAAAAATAATTAAAGATTTTCGTGGCTTGAATTGTATATTTCGAGTTTGAAAGCAAATAGTAAAGTTGAGAAGACAGAACTTATAGTGAGTGAAAATTACAAATAAAAATATATTTTTTTCAGCGTATTTTTATAAAATTATTTATTTTGTTTTTATTTATTTTTTAATTTATAAATTATTGTTTATTTAATTGTCTTAAAGTATTCATTCATAAAAATTTGTTTAACGATTTTTTATAGGTTTCATTTTCCTGCAAGAAACTTCATTGTTATAAATTAAACAAAAATTTCATTCCCAAAACTAGAGTTTTCAATTAAAAATTGTTAAGAAATTTTAGGTTTTTCCCATTTAAGTGCTTAATATTTCATCATATTTCATATTTTATCATATTTCTCATTTGTAATTTTAATATTTTAAGTGTATACTTTTTATTTTAAATATAAATTTTCAGATTATTCCAATAATCTCTTAAGTTAAATAGTTTTTAATTTATTTGGAATATATCTTCAAGATTGCATTTATTTGAACTTTAATTTATCACACAATTTTTCGCGCTGTGTATGTGTTTTGTATGCGTGTGTGTGTGCTGGTTTATACATGTTTCACTAACCAATTTGCGCTTTGCGCTCGACGTGATTTACAGTTCCCCAGCGAGCTGTTTTGCTCCATGGCTTAATAGTCTGACTAGAGGAGCGTCTAAAGCATACGCTCCTGAAGGAGCAGGGCGAGGGGGCGAGGGGAACTCAGCTGGCACAGTGCATGCAAATCAATTGAACATTTGCCCAGTTCTGCTTTGCAAGTTGCCACAGTTGGTCTTTGGTCCAACTGCCACATGCCAGATGCCACATTGGCTGATGATGACGATGACGATGACGTTGGCGATGGCGATGACTTTGTGTGTGTGGCATGCGGCTGCATTTCATGTGCAACCGCATTCGTCTTTGTGCCTCATCCACTCAGCTGCAGTGCTAGCCAGGCTTCCCATGTCATTTGAGGCCATTTGAGACTGCAACTTGGCTCCGTTTGTCACAAATTTAGTGGAAGTTGCAAGCAGCTCGGGCAAGCTCTGCAGCTGTCTCAAATGGCGTGCAGTTTGTTAAACACAAGTGGCAACCCTCTGCTGCTCTCTCTGTCTGTCACACACATTCGCAATCGCTCTCTCCCACTCATTTTCTCTCTGCCTCTTAGTCTCTCTGGCAGCTGGGATTTGCGCTCGACTGGCTTAACATAAAGAAGCTGCCACAAGAAGTGTTGCATACTTTGCAGCGCCTGAGCAGAGCTTAGCAGTTGCAGACGAGCGTTGCCAGATTGCTTAAAAGTAGCACATTGAAAGTACAGCTCTAATTGAAAGCAGGCAAAATACAAAGAGTTTTCCACAATGGCTTTGATTTGTTGCAACTAAATACTGTGCGTCTTTGTTGGGAAGATTTCTTCTAGAATTTTTCTATGTTGAAATTCCAATATTCATACAATTTAAACCGCTGAGTTTGAAAATAAATAAACCCAAAAAATTAAGCTTGTTAAAAGGGAAAAATCTTTTTCAAGGAAGGCTTAATATCCGGGTATAAAAACTAGACTTAGAGCTATGCAGATGGGTTTCCTTGATGATTGCAGTTAAGCGATGGGTAGCTACGTAGATGACAGTAATATTTGACTTATAAAAAAAGCTAGATTTGGCTGTTTAAAGGCCGCCATATCTGTGCTGTTAAACAGAGAAGCAGAGTGTGGGTAATATACTTATAATTAAAGGCTTTTGTGAGATCTGGACGAAGACGATGAAGCATTAGTCATAGTTGAACTAGCTGCATGCCATAACAAATCGAGAGGCACTGAACTCTTGAGGCACATGGATAATAAATCATCTTTTTGGGCCACAGGCAGCTATTGCTCTCCCTCTCCCTCTCTCTCTCTCTCTGTCTCTCCCTCTCTTTCTTTGCTGGTTAAACGCGTAATTATCGTGGACGAAGCAATACCTACTGATGAAAGAAGCGGAGCGTGGAGCTAATCCCAATGCTGATTAGTTGAGCTCAGGGAGAGAAAGTATCTCTGCTTAGAAAAATATGAAGTGGCGGCTAGAGGCGGGATTATCTCATGTCCTTGATAAAAGTTTGCGTCAATGGGAAGCGAGGGAGGGGGTAGGCAGAGGGGACTGGAATTGGAAGTTTGGTCCAGTCTGTGTCTCAATTATTTTTGCTTATTTATTTTTAGGGGGGCCCAGCTGTCCGTCCGTCCGGCTGTCGTCTTTGTTGATTTGTATTTCGTTTGGTTTGTTTGCGGAATGGAATTAAAGCCGGCATTTTGCGACGAAAATCTGTTTAAAGCTGCCCCAGAAAAAAATAAGAGGAATCTCTTTTGTAACGCGCAGTCAAAATTTGATTTTAATTGAATTTCTCATTTTCGAGCTGGAGTCTGAAGTGGGCGTGGGCGTGGGTAAATTCAATTTGCCGCTAAATGAGCTAAATGCGATTAAATTTGCGACAGACAGAGCCTGCCCAGCCTGCAGTTTTCTCACTGTGTACTTTATTAAAGAGCAGGCTCATTCGATAGAGCAAGCAGATTTCATATCATCCGACAAACAATCTATATATGTACATATGTGAATGTGTTGTATATGATATGGGAGGAGTTTGTGACATGTTGTATCAATACAAGCCGCAATTGAATCGATTGTCTTGGCACTCAGCAGGCCAATAAGAAAACAACAAATGAAGGCAAACACATAAAGCCCTGACAATCGTTCTGCCGCCTTTCTAGCCTGCAACTATGGAGATTTGCAAGTCGAGAAATGACCGAGGAAAATCTCTACGAGTTGACAACAAGTTGTAGCTCTACAGTCAAAGAATTTTCGAAATTCAACTTAAGTTGAAATATATTTATTTGAATATTTTGTTATATATATAAAAAGTTGTCATGAAAAAAAGTTCTTTAAAAAAGCATGAAAATTTTAAAGATTAATAAAAGATCAACTTCAAGCTAAGTTTTGAAATCTTAAAAGGCAATATAAAAGATATGGGAATAATAGCGGCAACACTTGGAAAAACTTATAATACATTCTTGATTTAAAGCCGATTTTCTGGTTTTTAAGATTTTGATAATCATCCAATCATTATAGTTAAAATAAATTTTTTTTCAGAATTATATTCAATCTTGTCTTGAATTAAAATTTATTTTTATTTGAAGCTATGCTTATATGTGCTTAAATCAATTTCATTTAATCTATAAAATTATTGTTTTCTTATTAAATTAATTTGGTTTAATTATGTTTTGAAAGCTATGGTTATCTTTGTTTAAACGAATTCCATTTAGTCTTAAAAAAATTATACGTTATTATTAAGTTAATTTGCTAATTTTTTGGAAATTCATTTTTGTCTGAAATGAATTTTATTTTAATTAAATGTTTACCGAATTGGTCTATATTTAATTTCATTAATAAATTATATTTACTTCTTAACTCAATTCGTAATCCAAATAAATAAATTCTGAGTTGTTATATAATTAATTTTGATCTTTTGATCTAAATCAACACCGATTCTTATATTTTCTGACTATTACTCGTATTTTTCTTAACTTGATTGTATTTTTACTTTAATGCTTTTAGATTTAAAAATTATCCTGTTCAAATTACAAATAATTCTTCCAATTTATTAATTGAAATTCTGAAAGTTTTCCGTCTGCTTTTCTCTGAGTGTAGCTTTGTTTTGCTTTATGCCAATTGTGAGGCTCCTCAACTGACAAACAAGCTAAGACAAAGAACAGCAAAAACTTGGACAAATGCTTGAGGCAGACCGCCCGTAGAAGAGAGGGGAGGGGTGGCTGGGAGGGGAAAGGGGCTTAGAGCAGCCACAGCTGCGGTCAGAGAGCCAAAGAGTTAATAAAAAGTTGTGTTGTCGCCACTTGGATGGTTCTTTGCTTTTTATTGAAGCTATTGCAGCGTCAGCTATTGCCATTGCCTGCCTCTGTTTCAGCTGAGCTGAGAGGGGAGTGAAAAGGGGGCGTATGCATATATGGAGGGGCGTGGCAGAGAAGAGTTTGTCTTGCGGCATTTCGCTGTATGCTTTATTTGCATACAATTTGCCCGTTTATGGCCGCCAAGAGTACGCCGTCTCTTTCTATTTCTCGCTCTCTCTCTATATGTCTGGCTCTTTCTCCTGATTTTGTGGACTCCGTTTTGGTTTTTTTTATTTTTATCGGCGTTTGTTTTGTGTTCGCAGGCTGAATGTATGTACATGCATATTTGTTATTTGTATTTATTGATTTCCAAGTGAAAACATTATTGAGGTCGGCAAATTGTCGAATCTGCACGACGAGCAGAGCATACTTATAGAGAATATAGGGCAGACTGGACAGATACCCTGTATTTCAGTCGCTGAGAGGCAGAAATTAAGAGAAATATCCTTATAAAACTTTCAAATCTGCAATAAATCTGAGCATAAATCAGCAAGGACGATAGAGATCAGTCGGGCGGAAGGCTACGGATGTAATCAACAATAGAAGATTCTTTACTTTGTGTCTCTGTGTGTTTATCTACATTTACACAAAGTAAAGAATCTTCTATTGTCGGTTACGTCCGACCGTAGCCTTAAGCCCAACTGATCTCTATCGTCCTTGCTGATTTAAGCTCAGATTTATTGCAGTTTGGGAAGTTTTATACAGATATAATTCTTAATTTCTGCCTCTCAGCGACTGAAATACAGGGTATCTGTCCGGTCTACCCTATATTCTCTATAAGTCTGCTCTGCTCGTCGTGCAGATTCGACAATTTGCCGACCTCAATAATGTTTTCACTTGGAAATCAATAAATACAAATAACAAATATGCATGTACATACATTCAGCCTGCGAACACAAAACAAACGCCGATAAAAAAACCAAAACGGAGTCCACAAAATCAGGAGAAAGAGCCAGACATATAGAGTGAGAGCGTGAAATAGAAAGAGACGGCGTACTCTTGGCGGCCATAAACGGGCAAATTGTATGCAAATAAAGCATACAGCGAAATGCCGCAAGACAAACTCTTCTCTGCCACGCCCCTCTATATATGCATACGCCCCCTTTTCACTACCCTCTCAGCTCAGCTGGAACAGAGGCAGGCAATGGCAATAGCTGACGCTGCAATAGCTTCAATAAAAACCAAAGAACCATCCAAGTGGCGACAACACAACTTTTTATTAACTCTTTGGCTCTCTGACCGCAGCTGTGGCTGCTCTAAGCCCCTTTCCCCTCCCAGTCACCACTCCCCTCTCTTCTACGGGCGGTCTGCCTCAAGCATTTGTCCAAGTTTTTGCTGTTCTTTGTCTTAGCTTGTTTGTCAGTTGAGAAGCCTCACAATTGGCATAAAGCAAAACAAAGCTACACTCAGAGAAAAGCAGACGGAAAACTTTCAGAATTTCAATTAATAAATTGGAAGAATTATTTGTAATTTGAACAGGATAATTTTTAAATCTAAAAGCATTAAAGTAAAAATACAATCAAGTTAAGAAAAATACGAGTAATAGTCAGAAAATATAAGAATCGGTGTTGATTTAGATCAAAAGATCAAAATTAATTATATAACAACTCAGAATTTATTTATTTGGATTACGAATTGAGTTAGGAAGTAAATATAATTTATATATGAAATATAGACCAATTCGGTAAACATTTAATTAAAATAAAATTCATTTCAGACAAAAATGAATTTCCAAAAAATTAGCAAATTAACTTAATAATAACGTATAATTTTTTTAAGACTAAATGGAATTCGTTTAAACAAAAATAACCATAGCTTTCAAAACATAATTAAACCAAATTAATTTAATAAGAAAACAATAATTTTATAGATTAAATGAAATTGATTTAGGCACAAATGAGCTTAGCTTTAAATAAAAATAAATTTTAATTCAAGACAAGATTGAATAAAATTCTGAAAAAAAATTTATTTTAACTATAATGATTGGATGATTATCAAAATCTTAAAAATCAGAAAATCGGCATTAAATCATGTATGTATTGAGTTTTTCCAAGTGTTGCCGCTATTATTCCTATATCTTTTATATTGCCTTTTAAGATTTCAAAACTTCGCTTGAAGTTGATCTTTAATTAATCTTTAAAATTTTCATGCTTTTTTAAAGAACTTTTTTTCATGACAACTTTTTATAAATATAACAAAATATTCAAATAAATATATTTCAACTTAAGTTGACTTTCGAAAATTCTTTGACTGTAGAGCTACAACTTGTTGTCAACTCGTAGAGATTTTCCTCGGTCATTTCTCGACTTGCAAATCTCCATAGTTGCAGGCTAGAAAGGCGGCTGAACGATTGTCAGGGCTTTATGTGTTTGCCTTCATTTGTTGTTTTCTTATTGGGCTGCTGAGTGCCAAGACAATCGATTCAATTGCGGCTTGTATTGATACAACATGTCACAATCTCCACCCATATCATATACGACACATTCACATACATATATAGATTGTTTGTCGGATGATATGAAATCTGCTTGCTCTATCGAATGAGCCTGCTCTTTAATAAAGTACACAGTGAGAAAACTGCAGGCTGGGCAGGCTCTGTCTGTCGCAAATTTAATCGCATTTAGCTCATTTAGCGGCAAATTGAATTTACCCACGCCCACGCCCACTTCAGACTCCAGCTCGAAAATGAGAAATTCAATTAAAATCAAATTTTGACTGCGCGTTACAAAAGAGATTCCTCTCTCATTTTTTTTCTGGGGCAGCTTTAAACAGATTTTCGTCGCAAAATGCCGGCTTTAATTCCATTCCGCAAACAAACCAAACGAAATACAAATCAACAAAGACGCCAGCCGGATGGACGGACAGCTGGGCCCCCCTAAAAATAAATAAGCAAAAATAATTGAGACACAGACTGGACCAAACTTCCAATTCCAGTCCCCTCTGCCTACCCCCTCCCTCGCTTCCCATTGACGCAAACTTTTATCAAGGACATGAGATAATCCCGCCTCTAGCCGCCACTTCATATTTTTCTAAGCAGAGATACTTTCTCTCCCTGAGCTCAACTAATCAGCATTGGGATTAGCTCCACGCTCCGCTTCTTTCATCAGTAGGTATTGCTTCGTCCACGATAATTACGCGTTTAACCAGCAAAGAAAGAGAGGGAGAGACAGAGAGAGAGAGAGAGGGAGAGGGAGAGCAATAGCTGCCTGTGGCCCAAAAAGATGATTTATTATCCATGTGCCTCAAGAGTTCAGTGCCTCTCGATTTGTTATGGCATGCGGCTAGTTCAACTATGACTAATGCTTCTTCGTCTTCGTCCAGATCTTACAAAAGCCTTTAATTATAAGTATATTACCCACACTCTGCGTCTCTATATAACAGCACAAACATGGCGGCCTTTAAACAGCCAAATCTAGCTTTTTTTATAAGTCAAATATTACTGTCATCTACGTAGCTACCCATCGCTTAACTGCAATCATCAAGGAAACCCATCTGCATAGCTCTAAGTCTAGTTTTTATACCCGGATATTAA
Organism: Hypselothyrea guttata; assembly: GCA_035045125.1. Lineage (NCBI taxonomy): Eukaryota > Metazoa > Arthropoda > Insecta > Diptera > Drosophilidae > Hypselothyrea > Hypselothyrea guttata. The sequence goes on along the minus strand of JAWNNJ010000802.1, from coordinate 177,084 downwards.
GCCTTCCTTGAAAAAGTTTTTTCCCTTTTAACAAGCTTAATTTTTTGGGTTTATTTATTTTCAAATTGTAATGAATATTGGAATTTCGACATAGAAAAATTCTAGAAGAAATCTTCCCAACAAAGACGCACAATATTTAGTTGCAACAAATCAAAGCCATTGTGGAAAACTCTTTGTATTTTGCCTGCTTTCAATTAGAGCTGTACTTTCAATGTGCTACTTTTAAGCAATCTGGCAACGCTCGTCTGCAACTGCTAAGCTCTGCTCAGGCGCTGCAAAGTATGCAACACTTCTTGTGGCAGCTTCTTTATGTTAAGCCAGTCGAGCGCAAATCCCAGCTGCCAGAGAGACTAAGAGGCAGAGAGAAAATGAGTGGGAGAAAGCGATTGCGAATGTGTGTGACAGACAGAGAGAGCAGCAGAGGGTTGCCACTTGTGTTTAACAAACTGCACGCCATTTGAGGCAGCTGCAGAGCTTGCCCGAGCTGCTTGCAACTTCCACTAAATTTGTGACAAACGGAGCCAAGTTGCAGTCTCAAATGGCCTCAAATGACATGGGAAGCCTGGCTAGCACTGCAGCTGAGTGGATGAGGCACAAAGACGAATGCGGTTGCACATGAAATGCAGCCGCATGCCACACACACAAAGTCATCGCCATCGCCAACGTCATCGTCATCGTCATCATCAGCCAATGTGGCATCTGGCATGTGGCAGTTGGACCAAAGACCAACTGTGGCAACTTGCAAAGCAGAACTGGGCAAATGTTCAATTGATTTGCATGCACTGTGCCAGCTGAGTTCCCCTCGCCCCCTCGCCCTCCGCGCCTTGCTCCTCCAGGAGCGTATGCTTTAGACGCTCCTCTAGTCAGACTATTAAGCCAGCAAAACAGCTCGCTGGGGAACTGTAAATCACGTCGAGCGCAAAGCGCAAATTGGTTAGTGAAACATGTATAAACCAGCACACACACACGCATACAAAACACATACACAGCGCGAAAAATTGTGTGATAAATTAAAGTTCAAATAAATGGAAACTTAAAGGTAAATTCTAAATATATATTAAAAACTATTTATCTTAAGAGATTATTGAAATAATCTCAAAATTTATATTTAAAATAAAAAGTATACACTTAAAATATTAAAATTAGAAATAAGAAATATGATAAAATATGATATATGATGAAATATTAAGCACTTAAATGAGAAAAACCGATTATTTCTTTACAATTTTCTATTGAAAATTCTAGTTTAAAGAATGACATTTTTTTTAATTTTTAACAAATTTCTTGCAGGAAAATGGAACCCAAAAAATATTAATAAAAAATAAATTTAATAAATTAATACTTTAAAACAATTGATTAATTATTATATTTATTTATAAAAATACACTGAACAAAATATATTTATCTTTAATTTATATAATGTATTTAATTTTCTTTTTTTCTCTGTAATTTATGTCAATTTATTAAATTTTTTTTTCTTTTATTATAAGTGTTGTGGTCTTAACTTTAGTTATTTCATTAAAGTTCGAAATACACTATTAAAGGCATAGAAATCTTCACATTTTTTCTCGCTGTGTATGTATGTGTGTGATGTGTGTAAAGTTCATTTCGCTCCAACTAAAATCGCGCTTTACTTTGCGCTGCAGAAATTCTAAAGCAAAAGTAATCTGTTCTAACGGCAGCAAATTCGAATGGTAGGGGTAAGAGGCACTAAATCATATTATATCGTATATATATTTTTATTTTATATGTATAGAGTATGTACACATACACACACCATATAGCATACGAATTAGTTGCCCATCTTGAGCAGCAACGTTGCTCAGCCGGATGCAGGAAACTACTTGGAACTCATCTTTTGCACAGCAGCAGCAGCAAAAAAATATAAATGAAAAATTGTAAAAAATCTGAGAAGACGGCACAAGTCGAAAGTGATAAACTAGCAGATACTGTGTGCATATTTCATGCGCTGATTGCACAAAAAACTATTCCTTCTGTTTTGCCAGAAACTACAGCGTTGATTGATGGCCAGCTTGCAGCTTATTTTTCTGCAATAAATCTGCCGGCTTATGATTTACTAAACTTATTTGCAGTCTCCACAACTCTTTAAAAAAAGCAAAACAGCAGTTAGCTCATGCTTTAAAATCTCTGTCTGGTTATGACCCGTCTCACCTGCGCTAAGGAGCATCGACTAGGGCACATAAAAAGACGCTTACATTTCACTTGAAGCGGCAGCTTCATAAGCTCAGCCTCAACTGACATACTGACAACAGCAACGACAACAAAATACTATAAAAACTGCAGTCAACGCAGTTATCGAGCAAAAATTTGCAAAAAAAATTCCATAAAAATAAAATATTATAATAATAATAACCATAAATATTGCATGCAGCTCGAATTTTTTCAATTTTCGCACTCTGCTTTTATGCTATAACAAACGGGGTATATTGAATGCTGACATAAACAAAAGTTAAATATATTTTGTGCTATGAAATTGATGAATTTCCTAATTTCTTTCTGCAATTTAGAAGAGTCTCCTGCTGTCAGTTACGTCCGACTGATCTGCTCCATACTTTCTTTGTTCGAATACGGTCATTTTTATATCACTATAGAGAACTTACCAGTCCAGCAACATCTATTATTATTACTTATCACTACGACAGGTATGGATGCAGCCAGCATTAAGTATACGCCATGTTGCCTGACAATATGCAAAGACAGCTAGAAACGAGGGCACAGACCAAAGGCTCTGTAAATTTGCCCGCCACTCGAAGCATAAGAAACAACCTCGAGTGTTGGCAGGGGAATACCCTTTCTCTCTGCCATAGAAACGGCGTGGGTGAAAATGATTTCACGCCAGTGCAAATGAGGTTAAAAAGGTGTTTCGGCCCCTGTGAAGCGTTTAAATCGCCTTTGGCTTATTGCTCAACTTTCAAAGGGAGCTTTCAAGCTCGTCTATGCCATTCGCACGCTTACAACTACTTGGGGCCTTCGTATTGTGACACCTTTTGCCCATTTCATTGTATTGGATTCTTTTTGTTTCGGGCAAATTAAAAGTTAAATGCGCCAAGTCAATAAAAGCATGATACTGAAATAAAAGCTGAAGCGCATGCAAATGGAGGAGGGGCGAAAAGGGAATGGATGATGGGGCACATTTATGCGCCGAAAAATCCTTTAATGCCATCGCATTTTGCATGGCAGCCAGCAATTGGGGCAGACTCGGCATTCCAGCCAGGACAATGGCGACACTTCATTTATGTCCTTATGCGACGTCGACTGTTTGGACAAAGATAAAAATTACTCTATAGACGGTCTCCTACAAATGGGCAGCAGCCGAAGGACGAAGGAACTGAGCTGGCTGAAAAAGCAGGACTTATGAAATGCATTCGCTGCAAATGGAAACACAAAAAAAAACTGTAAGGACGGAGCAGAGCAGTAAGTTGGAAGGCAACAGTCGGACGTAACGCACAGTAGCAGACCCTGAACTTTGTGTTTCAATAATCACTGCAAAGAAATTAAAGTTTTTACCTCACTCGTATTCGCAACCGATTAAACACAAAGCGCAATACGACAATTTATCCTCTACGCAGTCGAGAAAATTGTCTGTAACATATCTTCACTGTTCCTTAATTTTTAATAATACCATTCATAGCATAGAATACAATCGGATACATACGTCCTGCTAAATAATATATAATTCTTCTTCTAGCTTTCTCACACATTTCCCATTTGCACTAATTTAATACACCTTTTTTTACTGTAAGTACAGGGTCTTAAAATAGTGAGAATTGTTTGCCAGCTCACTGAGTACGTTTACTTTACTAATTGATGCACTACTTGGCACTTATGTACTCTGCGAATTAATATAAATACCCTGTAATAACAGTCAACAGGCGCTGGGATTATGAGCAAACAATTTTAACAATTTTCAATTATGTCAATGGAAAACTGAATGCATTCATAAAGACCATAATATTTAACGAAGTATCTTGAGCTTTCTTTTCGCCAAGAAAATTGCATAATGTCAATAAATGGAAAACGAAAGATGCCAACTAATCCACATCCCATCATCACCATTCTCCCTCTCTCCCTTTGTCTCTCTGCTTATCAATACGCCTGATTTAAATTGGAATTGGAACACATAATTGATGCAGCTCTATCCACTTTTTCAGTATAATCCTCATACGTACTTCTACTCAAAGTACCTTCCCCTATTCCTTCCCTCGCTCTGGCCTGATGAATATCAATAGAAAGCGTATTGTAAATGAAAAATCAATGCGAAAATATGCATAGCGATTTTAATTAAATTTCGAAGATCTCAGCCGGGCTAAAATTATTATGTGTAGAGCGTACATAAGCGCATTGGAGCGTAGATTATTGCTGTGGAAAAACCAGAAATCAGAGGCTGGATAAGGCAGAATAATAATGCTGTAGTTTGGCATTTTAATTGCAATTGCAGTGCTCGCATTAAAGCGGCAAAAGTTGGCAAATTTAATTTAAAATTTTCATTTTCATTTCATTTTGATTTGCGATAACTGGAAAACTGCCCGTAGGACCTATTGCTGTTATAACAGCTACCATCAATTGAATAGATAAATAAGGAAATTGCTTTGGTAAATACACATACACTGGCCCCAATTAATAAACACATTTTCGTCGGCACTGAGAGAAAATATGCATTCTAAATGAAGGTTTTTTTAGTTTCCAAATTTGCATTTTTGTCATTTACTAAGTTTGAATGTATTTGTTATGCACTATTTTTGCCTACAATATATAAAATATTACTTTTCATTAAATATTTTTTCCAAAAATGGAAATTTTTTAAAGGGTGTAAGTTTAGAATATTACAAAATTTGTTTGTATTATTTAATCTTTGAAATATTAATGTTATTTTACTTAAATTTTTTACTTGATAAAAAAAACCACTCAACAATAAAAATTAATTAAGTTTTATTGAAATTACACATATTTAATGTTTACTTTTAGGGCCGGTACGTCCGACTGATCCGCTGCGATGCTTACGTACGATTCGCTTTATTTGGTTAATTAAGATTAACTTAATCCATTAACCACGAAACAAACCATAACAAACATAACAATATTCTTGATCTATCAAATAGATGTTAAATTTAGAAAATTTTCATAAAATTTGTAATTATATTTTTTTAATATTCCATATTTTTTACAGTGCATTTCATATACTACACACAGTTATCCCATCATTTCCGGGCTGGCTGCGGTGTTCAAACAGAGTAGCACTTGCTTTTAACACACTAATTAGACGATTTATGTATCTACAATTTGCTAATTTGTTCAATAACCAATTTCAGCCAATATGCTGGCGAACTCTCTCTCTCCCTCTCTCTCTCTCTCTCTCTCTCTCTCTCTCTCTCTCTCGCTCCACGCGCACCCTTTATCCATTTGGGTCGCAGGCCAAGGTCTAAGCAACAATCGCAGCAGGCGCACCACAGTGCGTATGATTAATATTTAATTGCATTATGCCCTCCCCCTTAATGCAATCAGCAGTAACTAAAGTGCACTGAATGCAAATCTGCATGTGTGTAAACTTTAAAAGCTCTCTCGAAAATTGAATTCAAATTTATATAGAAACATCTAACAAGAATTTATAGATTTGCTACCTCTTTGGCATAAAATAATTAAATTTTGATTGGAAAATGATTTTAATTTAACCATCAAGCACAGGCAGCAAATACGTTTACACCAAAATGATTTGAGCAGCATTTATGACAAGTGACAATTGCAGACAATAAAATAATTCTGAGCTCATAAAACGTATTAAATAATTATGTAGCATTGCAGGCACTTGAATGCCATTACGCTCTAGGATGTCTGAAGTAATCAGGCAAGTTTAGTTTAAGCCTGGCCAACGAAGGGACAGCATGCTTCATTGAAGGCTGCATTCATAAAGGAAATCCTCGCCCACTTCCTTTGGGAGCTAATAGGAAATGCCACGTTCGCCTTGTATTAATACAAGTTATTTCTATGCCGTCGTGCAAAAAGCAAAATGCTGAGCGCATTTCTAGCGATTGAACGACAACGACACTTGCATAATGCACTACTGTGGCATGTGGCAACTGCTGTGGCATGCGGCATGGGGCATGGGGCAGGAAGAGGGGCGTGTTGGTTAGCAGAACAAGTGGCAAGGAAAACGGAAATCGAAATGTAATTTGTTCGCTGCACAACGTGGCGATCACACTCAGTTGACAGCCGGCGGCCCTGGGAAAATGTGACAGACACAGCGAGAGAGATGAGGCATGAGGCATGGGGCAAGAGGCGACAGACAGCGCATGTGGCACGTACAAAAGGCGACAGCCTTGGAAGTTGAAGGGCAGGCATAACCCAACCCCAAACCCAAACCCAAATCCAAATGCACATAAATCCAGAAGACGAACTTATTTGTGTCTCGGTTCCAGAAAACAAATTTCGCTCATAGCTCAAGTTTTAGATTTTGATTTAGCTCTGGCTTTGATTTCAGTTTTAGTTTTAGCTTCAGCTTTAAGTCCAGTCAACAGATTTTTGTAGACCCTATACCTTAAAAGAAACACAAAAGGGTATATTAAGTTAGTGCAAATGAAAAATGGGGTAAGACCCAGAAAGGGTGTGTGATAGAACCCTATGGAACTATGCATAAATTCCGATGAGAAACAGCGAAGATATGTAACAGACTATTTGCTAGACTGGGCAGAGAGGTCTATGTCACATATATGTGTTTAGTCAGTATCAAAATTGAGCCAAGCAGAACTTCAATTACTTTCAAGTGATTAAAAAACACAAAGTGCAGGGTCTCCTACTGTGTGTTACGTCCGACTGTAGCCTTCCGCCCAAATGATCAACCCAATCCTTACTGGTTTTTTTTGTGTTTTAAATTTTGTGCTCATCTTCCGGACGAACTAGCTGCAATTATGTCACACAAAATGTTTGTCCTGCACATGCTGCCATAAAGAACCGTCTAAACACTTTATTTATTTGAATAGTCTTGAAACTTTTCGCATTAAACGAGAGAGCTTTGGCCAGAGTTTTCCAAACTATGTGCAATGAAAATGAGAGAATGAACTGACGATAACAACAAGACCAACAAGAGCAACAACTGCATGTCAAACATATTTAAAGTCGATAAACGTATACCCTGTTAACGGGTTCAAAGCACTTGAGACTTAATTGACCTAAAGATTTTCATAAAAAGCAAGGTAAGAAGGTTATTTTAGAAATTATGGCAAAGATTTTGCGATTAGTAAATTTTAGATTCTCAAGACTTATACCCTATATAAATAAGAAAAACGTTAAAACAAGAGAGTTATGGGGCGAAAAAATATAAATGGTGACTTGGAAAATTCTACAAAAATTGAACATGATCGACCGTAGTTTTTAAATACAAAAAAATTATCTGCCATCAAATGTGAACTTACTTTTGAATTCAAATACACTTTTTGAATTCTCTACAGATTACAGGGTATAACCGAAAGCAGGATTTAACACAAACTGCAGTGGATGCAGCGCAAAAAGTGTTTAGAAAATAGAAAAGTTAAAAGGTCGGCAACAGTTGGCCAGAAGCCCAAAAAAATTAAATGCCTCCTTTGAAGTGCTTGGCCGGAAAGAAGTTGCAATGAAATAGAATGGATTGGAGAGCAGAGTGTATTTTCCAAAATGCTGCTGACTCGACAGGGCAGAACCGAGTATGTGTCTGTGGGCTTAGAGCGTATGCCATAAGCAGACAAACTTCAACTGGTCGACATGTGCTGATGCTTCACTTGACTTAAAGCTACGATTGGGTAAGCAAAAAAGCGAACAGAAGTAAGAGATAAAGATGGAAGTACTACGTGCTCCTGCCGCAAGTACGCTCTGCCCTATATTTGGGTGTTGGTCTTTAATTTCTCAACCAGAAATGAATCAAAAGTCAAAGAGCGAATGGGGGAAACCCAAAGCAGCCACGGAGCACATAGAGCTCACTCTGGGTCAGTTGGTGGCACATTTTTATTGGTCATTAGTGCGAGCCTCTCTATCGGCATTCGTAAGCATTTACACATCGTTAAACTTTCATTTCCGGCAAATTAAGCGCATTCTATGTACCTACAGTGCCTCCTATTTGTCCCGTGCCATCCCAACCTCCGTCTGTCCAAGACACACAATATTCACGCCGTGTCCTTTCTCCGCTCCACCCGTTCACTTCGTCTTTGTCAGCAAAACCATTTCAGTTGTTGGATGAAAGGCAACGCAGGCAAAAAGGAGGCTTTACAGCAGCAAATGACCACAACAAAACTGACCCTGTCTCCTCTCTGTCTCGCTACACAAATACACTGTGCGAAATCAGAGTTTATTTAGCAGACTATATATTATTATGTTATTGGGAACACAAAAAGTAGAGGCGAATTTTTGAGAAACATTTTTAAAAGCAGTCACAACTTTTCATATACTTATTGCACAGAAGAACTTTGGGAGCATACTGAAGACACACTTTTGTAGCATACCCCAGGGCTGATTATTTTCACTCAATCATTAAATTTCAAGCAATTCAAAGTTTGTTACTCTCAGTGTAATGACCGAGCATATTTAATAAATTTCAATAAACACCAATCTTTTCTTTAGTGTAATTAATGAATAGAAACATCTTTCATTTTAAATTCCTGCTGCTTAAGCAAATGAAATATATGATTATTATTCTCAGTGTAGGGTCCGGGCATATTTAATGGACATGGCCCTGGCAAATAGAGGCGTTGCCCGTAGGCAGGCCACCGCACCGCTTCGACGGACTTTTGTTTGCTTTTCAATCAAAAGTCAATAGCAGAAAAACAGAAAACAGGCCGTATAAAAGGAGGACAGAATACGCTGCGTTCCGCCCATTGTGCTCGTCATGTCATTCTGGGCGGTTAGCCGTGGCCTGACGCCACCGGGCAAAGTGGCACCCAAGCTGAATCCCACGCAGCGTGCCTTCCTCGAGGATGAGCTGAGATATCGGGAGAAGCTCAAGATTTTAGCCGGTGGCAATGCCATGGATGATGTCTACGTGCGCAAACCGGATACGGTGGATGATCCGCATGAGCTGGATAAACACGATGCCTTCTACAACACCACCAAGAGTTTGTTGGTGCTGTTCCAGATCATGGGCGTCATGCCCATACATCGTAATCCACCCGTCAAGAACTTGCCACGCACCGGCTACGCTTGGACCTCCAAGCAGGTGATGTGGGCCATCTTTATCTACAGCATTCAGACGACAATTGTAGTGCTGGTGCTGCGGGAGCGGGTAAAGAAGTTCATCACCAGTCCGGATAAGCGCTTCGATGAGGCCATCTATAATGTGATTTTCATCAGCTTGCTGTTCACCAACTTTCTGCTGCCCGTGGCCAGCTGGCGACATGGCCATCAGGTGGCCATCTTCAAGAACATGTGGACCAACTACCAGTACAAGTTCTACAAGACGACGGGCTCCTCAATTGTGTTTCCCAATCTCTACGTGCTTACCTATTCGCTGTGCATATTCTCCTGGCTGCTGAGCATTGCCATCAATCTCTCCCAGTACTTTCTGCAGCCGGACTTTCGTCTATGGTACACCTTCGCCTACTATCCCATCATAGCCATGCTCAATTGTTTCTGCAGTCTCTGGTACATCAATTGCAATGCCTTTGGCACCGCCAGCCGTGCCCTCTCTGATGCCCTGCATGCAACCATACGGGATGAAAAACCGGCTCAAAAGTTGACCGAATATCGACATCTCTGGGTCGATCTCAGCCACATGATGCAGCAGCTGGGACGCGCCTACTCCAACATGTATGGCATGTACTGTCTGGTTATATTCTTTACTAGCATCATTGCCACCTACGGCAGCATCAGCGAGATCATCGATCACGGCGCCACCTACAAGGAGGTCGGCCTCTTCGTCATTGTCTTTTACTGCATGTGCCTGCTCTACATCATCTGCAATGAGGCCCATTACGCCTCCCGGAAAGTAGGACTCGACTTTCAGACCAAGCTGCTCAACATCAATCTGACCGCAGTCGATGCGGCCACTCAGAAGGAAGTGGACATGTTACTGGTGGCCATCAACAAGAATCCGCCCATCATGAATCTCGACGGATATGCAAACATCAATCGAGAGCTGATCACCACAAATATATCCTTTATGGCAACCTATCTTGTGGTGCTACTGCAATTCAAAATCACTGAACAGCGACGATCACAGCCAACATAAAAACATAGAAGTTAAAATTTATCGATGTACCCACTATAGATTGTTTTGCAGCATTAATAAATGGTAGCAACATAATCTAAAGAAATTAAATTAAATGCAATCCTAGTAGATTCAGAAATTTTCGTCAATTTATAAATATTTCCAAATTATTTTATTACAATGTGCCACAGACCGTCACCTGATTACAGCCACAATAATTATTTAGGACTTCATTTGGATACTCAAACGTTGCAGGGTGTTATTTTGGATGCCAAGTTAGAGGTAATCTTCTCTGCGGTGGTACGCTACGATGTGGATCTGCCAGAGTTTAACACCGTAAATGGATATTGTGTTGCTTCTCCTCATGAGTTTCTGGTAAATCCCGTTATGTATGTTAAGGCATTGGACATACTGCTCAACTGTTTGCAGTCCCAAGGTGCAGATCTGCGTACGGTAGCTGCTATTGGTAGTGCAGCTCACCATAATAGTTTGGTGTTCTGGACAGACAAGGGTTTCCGTCGACTCTGTGGACTGACGACTAGAATGCGCCTACACGAACAGCTCACGAGATCGTCGTTTGTGATGATACCTGCTCCATATTATGTGGAGCAGGGCTTCGATATGATGAAGTGCATTAGCGAAATGGATGAGTTTTCGGATGCCACGGACTTTAGCATAATGTTATCTCCGCTCATACGCAAGGTGTACGAAGAGGCGCCAGGAATTTATGAGCGCACAGTGCGCATATCGTTGAACAGCAGCTTCTTGGCCTCCCTGTTCATCGGTAGCATTGCATCCATTGACTTGTGCGATGGCTGCACTTTGAATCTTATGAATTTGGCCACAAAAAAATGGTATAAAACCCATGTGGCCGCCTGTGCTCCTAAGGTAGTCAGCAAACTGAAGCATCCCATTGCCACCAACCGTTTACAGGGACGTATCAACCAATACTTTGTGGATCGCTGGAACTTTCGTCCTGACTGTATGGTTGTGACTGCCACAGGCAGCTATCCCTCCATACTTGCTAGCCTTAGGGTTCCTACAAGCACCCTCTTTCTTATACTTGGCGAAAACGATGCACTTATGATGAAATTCCTTCAACTCCCTAAGCTAAAGAATGGCTTGATCATGTACCATCCCACTAATCCAAATGAATTTATGGGGCAGATTGAATTAAAGAATGGCCTTAATATTCGTCGCACCGTCTGTGAGGAGCTGGCCAATGGCAATTGGGCCTTGTTCAATAGGATGCTGGCAGCAACTCCAATGGGCAACAATGGAAAAATTGCCATGCGTTTCGATGTATTGGAGTTCATATCGAAAACCAAAGGCACGCTACGTTGGGACAACAGCATCGATGTCTCCTCTGTGGAGGAGGCTTCAATGGGTCTACAAAGCTTTGGTTGTTTGTTCGCGGAAGCACGTGCCATCATTGAGGGTCAACTGATTCATCGTCGCGTTATCGCCGCTGACTCTGGCTTTCCGCTTGGTCCAGAGACAAATGTTATCGTTATAGGCAGTCAGTCAGAGGACGAAACCTTGCTGCAGATTGTCGCCGACGTCTTTAATGCGCCCGTATACATTTCTCCAGGCACCACTCCACAACTTTTAGGTTCCGCCTTCCGTGCCAGATATGCGTTCTATGAGTATCGGGAGGCCACCTGCAATTGTAGACGCTGCAGGATACGGCGAGGCAGACAGCCAAAGCTCAGCTACAAGGAGTTCTTTGAGCAAGTTCCCAATAACCTCAAGCTGGCAGCTGAACCTAGAGACGGTTGTGAGGAGATTTATAAACCTTTGCTGATTCGCTGCAGGCAAATGTGTGCTCTGATGACCGCTAGCTAATAGATGTGACAATGCGATAAGTTATTGATTGAGGAATAAAAGTGTTTGATTCATACATTTATAACTATACAAAAATATCATATAATTTTCTGCCTTCACAAAACATTAGATTTAGTTCAACAAACAACAAGTTTATAGGTAGAAGCGTCTAAAAGTCTGCATCCCAGCCGGAGAGCTCATCCGGCGGCTCGCTGGGATCGCAGGGGAAACGATCAAAGTAACGCACGTCCGTAGGATGGGCGATAGGTCGGACAAAGGGCGGTATCAGCAGCTGACTAGAAAGACCATCCCAATCGAAGCCGAGAAACCATCTAAAGCAGATCGCATAATATTCAATTAAACCGAACTTAAATTCTTCCAATAATTGATAACTCACTTGTGCTTCTTGATGTCCTGAATGCCGCCCGTCTGATACCCTAGACGCTCGGAGGGCACATCTCTACAGAGGCGCTTGATAAGTTGCACGGCCCAGCGTGACATTTGCTTGGGAAAGCTGATCATATCGATGCCTTTCAGTATGAGATTGTACGTCTGCATGGGATCAGGAGCACTAAAGGGTGGTCTGCTCAAAAGAAATTGCAAAAATTCAATAGATGTTTAATAAATTGAACCGAATTTCGACTTACGTGCCGTTGAGCAGCTCGTGTATGAGTATGCCAAGTGCCCAATAGTCGACGGCACGATCGTGTCCCTTGTTGAGAATGATTTCGGGTGCCACGTACTCTGGTGTGCCGCAAAACGTCCACGTCTTGGCGCTGTTACCAATGTACTTGGCAAACCCGAAGTCCACCAGCTTCACATAGCCTCGTTCGTCCAGCATTAGATTCTCCGGCTTAAGATCCCGATAGATAATTCCCCGTGCATGCAGATACTCAAATGCCTCCAGCACACATCCAATAATGAATTGTGCCGCATTGTCCTCAAATGATCCACGATCTCGCAGCATTGTCCAGATTTCGCCACCCATGCAGGCTTCCAGCAGCATGTAGACATACTTCTCATCACGGAAGGTGCGATGCAGGCGACAGATGAAGGGACAGTTGGAGCTGAGCATTATGGTGCGTTCGCTGTAGATGTGATCCTCCTGCTTGGTATCCACAATGTGACGTTTCTTCAGGCACTTGAGAGCAAATGTATCTTCGCGTCCCTCCTGATGGGCCTTGACTAGCTCCACGCGACCAAAGCCACCAATGCCCAGCGTGCTGACCACCTCCAGGTCTGTCAGCTTTAAATCTGGGAACTCTTGTTGTGCCTGCGCTCCAAAAGACTCCTCGCAACGTGCGGCGTGCTTCATAGCCAGCATGCGACTCTCGTCGCCGTAATCCTTCTCCTTAAGCTCACAGAGATCGCCAATCAGACGCTTGAAGGAGTCACGATCCAAGCTGAGACACTCCACTCCAGGTGGCAAGGCAATAATATTTGCCGTTCTCTTGTCCTCGTTGATCAAGGCCTGTTCGCCAAAGTAATCCCCTCGGTTCAGGGTGCGCAGCTCCGTCTCCTCCAGCGAGGCTGGGGTTAACTTTTGGGTAACCCTAACATTACCCTGCGAGATGAGAAAGAAGCTATCGCCAGCGGTGCCCTGGCGTATGATGTAAGTGCCCGCCGCATAGAACTCCAGCTCTAAAACATCCGCAATCTTCGCCAGCAGCTCATCGCTGAGATTACGCAGCAGGGGCACAGATCTGAGGAAGTTTACGCTATTCTCAATGCGCTGCAGACCCGTACGCATCATAATCTGCTGAAAGACACGTCGATCCAGCACCCAAAGCCGCGCCTCACTTAACACCCGAATGGATGCGGTTCTGGTGCAGTTGTAGAGTATGGCCAGCTCACCGAATGCCTTGCCCGGCCCCATCTTGTCCAGAACCTTGCCATTCTGCATCACAGCAAATTCACCCGATTCGGAGACGTACAGATGGGCGCCCACCTCGCCCTCGCGTATGACAAACTCGCCAGCCTCAATCGACTTGGAGTACATGGAGTCCACCAGCTCACGCACCTGTGAGGCGTCTATGTTCTTCAGGAAATCATTGTCCATGATGGCGTCCTTAATCTGCTGCTTGGCGCTGAGGAAAGGAGTAAAGTAATTAGGGGTTGAAGAGATCGATTAGAGGGATTAGTGGACACTCACCTGAAATCCTTATCGTATTTGGGAATCGGTGCGCTGTAGGATTGTTGCATGGACTGCACACAACTCTCGGCGGAGACGCCCTGCTTCTTAATGGCCATCGCCTGCGGCTTAGCACGTGTTTCCGTCGGCGTCGTTGTCGTCGGCGTCACCAGTTCCGTTTCCGTTTCCGGTGGTGGCGTCGTTAGTGTCACCACCGGCATTGGTGAACCCAGGGTTAGGGCCTCCAGCGTGAACTCTGGACTGCCCGGCATGGCCATGCCACAGTTGCTGCAAGCGTGCGCCTGACGCTGGCTGCTGCTTACCTCCCCGCATTGCTCCGGCAGCGGGTAGAGCTTGGTCTTGCCCGGCGAGGAGGGCACCTGTTTGCTCAGATGATTTGTGGTCTGCTGAAGCACACTCTGAAAAAAATAAAAAAAAATAAACAAATTTACAATAACTAGTATACAACCATTAAGGATAAAGATCATAAAATAGATTATAAAATATTATACGAAGCGCAGCAGCAAATGTATCATGCTTTAAGGGCCGTTCGGCCAGAGTATTGTCTGTTCAATAACTTCTGTGTTTAGTAACCGATTCAAATGCGCTTTCAAGGATAGATCAATAAAATAATAGATAGTATGTATGCCGAATATCAACCTTATATTATCCATATAACGTTTGTTATTCGGTTTTTATCGATTTGAGCTTAAGAGAGGCTTGGAAACCTATATTTCAAATAATCTTGATCTGCGTAAGGCATGCATCTATCTACATTCCAAACATGCTTGCTCTAGCTCTAATACTCCCCGGCGTTACATAAAATTGCACAGACTTATACCGTTTTTATACCCATTGTCAATGGCTCTAATTAGCAAATGTCAAATTGGAATCACGAATTTTTGCACAGTGTAATTAAAAAGCGACGCTTTCATCAATTCTCAGCCAATTGAGTGCGGCATGTGATTGCTCGTCGCATGGCAGGCTAATTGAAACTGAAACTGAAACAGAAACTGATGATGCCACCCAGACGTTGACCTCTCACGAGATCCATTCACGTGTTGCGCTTCAAATTTGAAAGAGGAGGAAGGCAGGGAGGGCGGGCCTTGGGCATAAGTTAAGTGGGTCAACAAATTTGTGTTGCCTGCTGTCAATCTTATCGGCTTGCGCCGTAAATAGAAATGCAAAAACTGACCCAAAAATATAAGCTAACACACATAGATAAAACTTGGAAAATCAAAAGCCCTATACAGCTCACGCAAAGACAAATAACCAAGATAAGCCGAAAAACAAAATTATACTATCTGTGAAATATGCTTTCAAAGGCCCCAGTTGCGATCGTGCCCGTTTCCTTTCCCTGTTTCTACCTTACAAATTATTTGCATACAAATTAGCAATGCTAAAATACTTACTTACTTTGTATGCGCTGGAGTTAACAAATTGGGTTCAGAAGCTAACACCGACACAACTGTGAACAGAAAATAAAGTAAGCCAAAGAGTTTTGAATCTAACAAAAATTACTAGCTCCGAGTTTTGTTGAGGTAACAGATATTTAGCCCCAAATGACAATTAGAAACATTTAAAGCGGAACATAAAGTGAGGCAAGAGGTTTCTGACAAACATAAAATATGAGCTATGAGATCTGAGATTTATTTCGGTAATAAAAAAAGGCCTACTATTTTTAAGAATTTGTATGAAAGTTTACATTTTACTGCTTGGAAAATTGGAATTTAAGCCTCATACGCATTTCCTTTCATAAGAAAGCGAAGTCTAAATATTTATATCAAGTAAACATTAAAAAATATTTTCTAATAAATAATTGAAATATTGTCATATAAAATATTCTTAATTTATTATTAAATAAAATATTTTTTTTAAATTAAAAATTTTTTATTAAAAAAGTTGCATTATTTTTGGGATTTTCATAGTTGTTATACTTCAGATAGAATTTGTATAATCAGTTAGTTTTTTAGTGTTTTGTATAGTGTATACGCTAGTCGCATATCTCTGCCATTTACCTATATATTTTATTACTTGCTTTCGATTGTGTTATTCTTTGCTGAAGCGCGTGGAATTACGGAATTGTCTGTATTTATTTACATATAGCAAATACTCGAAAGAGGATTGAGGGGAAGGGAAGGGAAGCTTAAGTCGCTACCGCAGCTGATCGACCAATTAGCGCAGCAGAGCTCTACGTATCCGAGCTGAGAAATCCGTAAATGTATCTCGTATCTCTAGCTGCACTTTCAGCTATGTATATCTAGCTCTATCTCACGCTCTCGGCAAACTTGACGCTCTTGTTTTGGAACCATAAAAAGTGTTGCCGAGAAAAACAAAACTGAAATCTCGCCAAGAAGTGCTAATCGCTTGGCTCAATAAAAATGCTTTACAATTTAAATATAAATATACACACGCCGGCAGCGAACGCTGTTCAGTTCAAGTACGAAATTATTATGGAAACTTCAACTACACTGCAAGAAAATCTATACTATATGCACGTGTTAATTGATTAATATTATTTTGTAAATTACACTTGTTTGTTGAGAGTTTGGGCAAGAGCAGAGGGCAAGCTTTGGTTAAACCTAAAGCCAACAATGTATCTAGAGGGTATCCAAGTGCTGTCTATTCTATATATCTGTATCTGTATCTGTATCTGGTATATCTGCTTGGCGGCTGCTGCTTTACTTCTGCTGCCCTGTCAGAGAGATAACGACAAGCGACGCAATTGATACGATTCATGCGCGTATTTCACAGATACTTTTTGTTGCTGCCATACAAAGCGAATACAAATTAGTCAAAAAAGAAAAACAGAAAAAAAAAGAAGAAAAAAATGTGTAGGGCAATTGTTGCTGCTGCTGTTTGTGACTGCTATTCTTGCTGGTGTCTCTGTGGCGCTTATCTGCGGCGCGACAACAATAAACAAATAACAAAATAACAAAACAAACAAACGATGCATTAAACAATGACACCGAACATCTGCCCCTGCCGGCTGTAATACATTGGATTGCCTAAGTTCTAATGCTAGGCAGTACTTTCCCAGTGCCTTCCAGTGCGGTATATCGTACATATTTACATAAATAAATTAAATAAGCTACTTATGCATTGTCTTTTAAGTCTCGTTTCTTTATAGAACTTTGCTAAATTATCTAATTATGACCAATTCGATACCCTGCACTCATTGAAAATGGGTAAAGGTGGATATAATTACTAAAGACGTCGTACTCGGTAATTATAGAAGCTAGGGTTATCAAATCTGGAATGTAGATAGATACCACACGCAGATAAAAACCCAATAACGAAGGTAATATTGTAAGTAGAAGATTGGTATTTAGAATACATAGTGTTTATCTTTGTATTTATCTATTGTGAAAAGTTCATTTAAATCTTATAAGAAACACAAAAGTTATTGAAGAAACAAAATTCTACAATTTGTCTCATTTACTATCAGGTAGAAAAACAAAAAGATTAGTAATCATTTCGATACGATTTCTAATGATATTGAAAATTAGACTGCACTATATTTTTCTGTCAGTTGCGTCCGACTACAGCTATTCGGAATGTATCTTATTTTTTAAATTTTTCTATTCCCCTTTTCCCTCTCACCTTTAGCTTGTGTATCTCTCGATGCAGTCTGATCAATTCGCTCTCCCGATGCTGCACCAGCTCCTTGAGGGTCTGCACATCGTTCTGCAGACTGCAGACAATCGCATTGCGTTCGCGATTATCCATTGCTCTGGCCATGGTCAGCAGCTCTCAATTATGAACTCCAATATGACAACAGTTCCGAGAATAGATCCCATTCAGATTAGCTACAAATATTATTAGTTTTTTTTTGGAATACGCCGTTGGAGCAGCTCTAACCGTTTCGTATGGTCTACGGACAGCGACTAAACGGAGAAGTCGACGGCGACTTCTGCTCGATCGACGCGGCGTATGAGTAATTTATCAAAAGAGAGAGACAAGCTTAAAGAGCGCGATAACTAAAGAGACATAAGAGAGTGTGAAAGCGGCAAGAGATCAAGAGACACGACGGTATCTGCTATCAGTTTAGATAATTACGCAGAGATAACCGAGGCAGCACCAAAGGGTTGGCGACTCGAATTTAATTTGGCCACTGATACAAGCACAGCCACAACCACAACAATAACAATAATAAAATAAAATAAAATATATCACAACAGCCAGACTAGCTGCATAAATTGTTAGACAAAGAGAGGGAGCGAAGTGCGAGCGAAAGCGCAATAGCCAGCGCAGCTTTTGTGCTTTTTTACATTAAAGCAGAATTGCGAGACAAAAGCCGAGCGTAATTTGATGATGACAGCTTGGCCGGATAATGGTTAGCTATAGGGGCATACTCAGAGACAGGGACAGAAATAGAGACAGAGACAGAGACAGAGAGCAAGAAAAAGAGATAGAAAGGGGCAGATTGGCTAAGCTGTGCCAGGAGTCTTGGACAAAGCGTAAAAATGCGAAATGAAAATGAAAATGAAAATGGCAGCGCAGATGTGAAAATGAAAGCTAAACGAGGCATAGACTGTGCATAGCGTCAAACATGTAGCCGAAGGGGTCCAAGGGGCAGGTGGCAGGGGCAGCAACAGAACGAAAATAAAATTGCTTTACAGCCATAATAGAATTATAGTGCCCACTATGAAACCGCGCCAGTGACGACGACCGCAACGCATTTGGCGAGAATGAACTGAAATGCGGCAGAAATAAGGGAGAAATGCCAGAAAGGGTGGGCGATGTTCAAAGAGAGAAAGAGAATAACAAAATACTGAATGCGGGGGGAAAAATACTGAAAGCACTGTTGCCAAATTCGCTTTTTGCCAGTCAAAACTGGCTTTTTTCAAGCTACTTTTAGACTAATTTTGAAAGCTCCATAAGTACAAACTGAAGCTTATTTCAAAAATATTTAAAAATTTTTTCGCTTTTTCTTAGACTATAAAAAATGAAAAATATATGTCCATAAAACCTAGATTAAAATATATCATAAGTCGAAATATAGCATAAATCAAAATACCAAATTTGGCTTAAGGCTAGATAAATAATTTTATTTGAATATTTAATATCTCTGCTTCAATCAGCTAAATATTATAGGGAAATTGTTATCCGTATTGCATAAAAAATAACCTGTATTTCTATACATTGAAGAACTTAAAAACCAGTTATATGTTAACCGATCAGCCGGACGCACTTGACTGTAAAATATTCTTCAGAAAGGGAATTGAATTTCATTTAAGTTTTATTTGATTCAAGTGATCTGAATTGTTATTCCCTTTATTTTTTGAAACTTTTTTAGCTATATTTCCGTAAGCTCTATATACAAAAAATCGTATTTTCCTCAACAAAAAAAGGTGGCAACACTGGCAAGTGAAGTAATATACATCAGCTAGCGCTGGGCAAGGACACGCTGATTTGGCTGGCGGCAAACGGCTGCAACGCTTCATCCGTTTCGTGTTTGGCCCACATTTAATGTGGTAGACACTGATGTATGTGTGTAGGTGTATAGGTGAGTGTATAGGTGTGTTTGTGTGTGTGTGTGGCCGTGAGAGTGCGTAGCTGGTTGAGCAAAAATGTAACTGCGATTTGTGGGACGTGACAACAAGGCAAAAATCTGTAGGCGCCGAGGGGCAGGCAAAAGGATTAGCTGACGACATACGCGGCGTATGCGTAATGATGCAGCAAATGATCTATTAGAGCAACAGCGTAAAAGTCTAAGTAAGAGCGAGCAGAGCGAGAGAGAGAGGGAGAGAGAGAGATAGTGAGAGTTAGGGTATATCGTAATTTAAGCAAAATTGAGGCTCCTAGACAAACTTTGACACTTGTGCAGCAAGAGCTGAGCTGATAATTATCTAAAGCAAAAGTGCGAGTACTGAATACACTCTGGCGTACACTGTCAGAAATTTTTTACAAAAAATCAATAAATAATTAAATAAATAAATTAAATTTAAGAAATAAATTGCTATTTAATAAAAAAAAAATTGACAACTGAGGGACCCCAAATTATATTGTTTTTTAGAGTACAGGATCCAATAAATTTGTATTACTAAAATAATACATAATACAATTTTTTCCCAATTTACCTTCCAATTATTTCCAATATCGTCAAATTTTCAGAACCATAAATATAAATTTATTTCATAATTATTTGGTTTAAAATTCCATTTCAAAATAATTTATAAATAACGAAGTTAGTATCTTGTAAAGCAAATGCTCTTTGAATTCCGTCTGTAATTGTTCTACTCTTGGTTATTTTCCTAGTTTCCTTTTCAGTGTAGAACAACTAATTACCCCAAGGACACGTCGCATTACTTTAAACGTCAATCTGCAGAGCGACTAATTAATGGACGCTAATTTGAGCCATGAAGAGCACGTCGAAGGAGACCAGAAGACCACGAGACCACGAGACCATCAGCTCAGAATCATAAAAGTAAAAGTCTGGGGCGCATTAAGTGCAGTATGCTGTAATGCAGAGGATAAGCTGGCGCAGAGCAAACTTCAATTACAAAGGCAGGTCCTTAGAGCTGAAAAGGCAATCAGTCTCAACAGGAAAACAGTTAAACAGTCAAACAGTCAAACACAGTGGAGAGACAGCCGAAGGCTTCGACTAACCGGCTAACAGGATTTGCTGCCAATATTTACATAATAAATATTGCATATCAGTGACAGCCCGAGGATGCTGAGCATGCCACAGGCAGGATGATGTCCTCCGGGCTCCCTCCCTGCCCCCTCCCTAACCCCTTCCATATATACATTTGCGCTTTGCATTCCGGTCTCTGGCATATGCCAGAAATGTTAACCAACGGGGCGCGAAGCGGAGCCAAAATGGAAAAGATAAGTGTGATAAGTGTCACACACAAAGCAGAAACAGCAACAACAGAAGCTCGAAAAAACAGTGAAAACGAAAACAAAAGAATTCCAGGCATTATGGCGGGAATAGAGCCAGGCAAATGACACAGGAATGTGAAGGCGAATACGTGCACGAAAGCTAGCAAATCGAGTGACAATCTATGGTTATGAGCGCATAAGTGATGTTATCCCCAGCTTCCTACACTACAAAAAAAACACAGTCAATAATTCAGCTGTATTATTAGGGAGGCACAACCCTCTCGACCCAAGGCTGTTTTCCAAATGCTGCTGAATTAGGAATGTGAAAAAATAGAAATTTGTAAAATTTATTTTTGTTGAAGTCTGATACTTCTTTTACGATATATTCTAAAAATTAATATAGAAATTATTGGTTTAAAATCTGAAACCACTGAATCCCACTTCACCTAATTTCTGCTAGTGTATTTATGTAAATTAGAGCTTAGTTTGGCTTTGCCAAAATTCCACAAACACAAAATGGTATGTTGCGCTCTCAAAAAATACAAAAATATTTACAAAATATTTGTTTTTATACAGACATTGTCAAACACACTAAGCGTGAAATAGTTGAAGGATTTTTTGAATACCCCATGATGGTGATATGGTTAAAATGGGGTGGTTAACTTGCTGCAAATGTATGTAAGAGGTAGAAAAAGCAGAACAATGAGCTGAGTCGATTTAGTTATAGCTAGTGTAGTCATTTTCGGTATGTAAGTATTTGAAAACAAGGGATGCCCTGCTTCCTTCTCATCTTAATCGATAAAAACTCAACAACAAGCGTAATATACAACACAAAAGTTTATTATTCAGAATATGAACTATATTTAATAATATTTAACAAACCTAAAAAGCGCTTTAAAAAAGGTTAAAAAACACAAAAGTTATTTGAGAAGCAATATTGCAGAATTTCCTCGCTCGCCCTGTGGTTGTAGGGCATTTTTCAGTCAGGCTTTCCCGACTAAGTTCTTTTCTAGCCTGGGGAATCTCAAGTGTCCTCTTCTAAGCAGCTCAGTCATAATAAGTTTCTAGTTTGCCGCAGCTGCAGCTGCTGCTGCCTCTGTGACAGCTACAAGCTGGCACAAATCCGTCTTACCCGCATGACACTCGTAGTTATTCAATTAAAATCCTACAGAAGCCGCCAACGAACGCACAATATACTATGTGCCATAATACTACGCATTGTTCGCTGCGTAAAAAAAAAATACAAAAAAAGAAAGTTAAGATGGCTACAGGTGAAGCTGGCAAAAAGTGCACGCCTGGGATTAATTCCAGGCAGACTAACTGACCTGGCCCCCAGCTTACCGCATGGCTCTGACCCTTCAATCCAGCCTCAATCCTGTAGCTCATTCATTTTCGGCCTTTTGTTGTTTTATGCTCGTGCTCGAATCTCTTTTTATTGCCATTGCCTTTGTTATACTCTAACCAAACGTAGCTGATAAGCGAATCAACTTGAGCTGCGCCTCACACATGCCAAACTCGTAATAATTAAACGCCAAATTATTGGCTTATCAGCGACGAGTTATGCCTTTATGATAACTTCGAATATCTCAATAAATGGGTCTAGTCTCTGTCTCATAACTAAGTACAATTGTTATCGTTTGTTCAATATTTAATATGACTGCGATTGGATGTTGAATGTCAAACGTAATTATGCTGCCAAATCAAATTTGGCAATTTATTTTCTTGTCAACTTAAATTCTCTCTTAAACGAACCAAATATATTAATACCTTGGAATAAATTTTTGAGTTATCAAAACCGTTAAATAATAAATTTACAAAAAAAAACTCCCATGTACAATGTCTTATATCTTGTACCACAGCTCGCGCTGCGCGCTAACCCATACAAAATCTAACTGATAAGAGCATTTGGACTTCGCTTCACTAAGCTTTTTGATGCTCATTTTTTGCTGGCCTGCTTGTTCGCCTCTCTGCTTTGTCCGATGCAAGATAAATAGTAATATGTTTGCTTTGGCATGTCAGGCACTACTCGAATTCAACATTAAACCCCAATGTCTATCCCAATCCCGATTCCAAACCCAAATACATGACCAGCTCATACTCTCAAAGTGGCCACAAATAATGTAACTTCCATTGGCCAGACATGCATCATGTGCCGGTGTCTGGTTCTCTGCCTGGGCAGTTGAATTATTTAATGGCTAATTTTCGTGATTTTTTCAGATGGTGAGTATTATGTGATGTTTCACATAATTCGACACAAACCAGAACCAGTGCGGACGGAGCAGATCAGCCGAACGGAGGGCTATAGTCGAATGTAGATGACAGTATGTTATGTTACTAGAATCCATAATAAGTGTTTCAAGATTCACAGCATCATTTCCCAGCAAATTGTCTGTTGCATATCTTCGCTGTTTCTTAGCCGATCGTTATGTTATTTATAGCAACGTTAGAGAATGCCATTGACTACATATCGCTCGTTTACCAGAAGAGTGTCATAACTCAAAAAAGTGCGTTTCGAGATAAACGCGTTTAAAGTTTTCAAGCGCCATGTATCTCCATACAAGGTGGAGGGACATATTCTCTTCTCACGCTGTGTGTATTGAAGATAGGATAATGAAATTTTGACACAAGATAGATTAATATCCAACTGCATCATTAACTCAAATATCGCGTTTTTTGAGTTATGACACTCTTCTGGTAAACGAGCGATATATTTCGAATTAAAAGTATGTAACTTTAAAATTGTGGCTCATGGGTGTTTTTGGATTTTGTAGTGGAACGGGGAGAGGTATCAAAAATTTAAAAAATAGTTTATCTGCTTGTTGCATAGGAGAGCCTAAATACCAAAAATTGTGATTCTAGCTTGTATTGTTTCATACAAACGGACAGACGGACAAAACTATATAGTATCAGATTGTCGAATCTCCTGGATGTTACACATCTTAAAGTACAGGATTTAAAAACCTGGAAGATCGAAAACATTCAGAGTAAAAGAGTAACAAGTAAATTAGACACTGCAATGCGCTTCCTGTCGTGTCATGGATGTTTATCTTAGGTAAATCGTAGCGTGCAAGTTTAACATATTTACCATTTTCAGCTAGTTGGCGTTCATCCTGAAAAGTTATACTTTCCCCATTCGAAACTAACTGCTCTATTTTTGCCCAGAATTTCGCTGCAAATAAATTTAGATTTCTGCCTGCGTGACTTGAGTGCTTTTTGAGACGTGAGTGTGTTGAGATGACTGCAGACACTGCGAGTACATGCTGATGGCTTTGCGTGTTGTTGAAGTTTTGCAAATTGCCATCACACACACAGATGCACATCTATGATTTACTAACACACG
This sequence comes from Hypselothyrea guttata, assembly GCA_035045125.1. Taxonomy (NCBI): domain Eukaryota; kingdom Metazoa; phylum Arthropoda; class Insecta; order Diptera; family Drosophilidae; genus Hypselothyrea; species Hypselothyrea guttata. The sequence continues at coordinate 152,775 of JAWNNJ010000802.1, read as the reverse complement.
TACATATTTGTAGTAGATTCGGTAAGGTCGGCGGACAATGATAGATTAGCTATATGCATAGTCTCATCGCTTTGGGCAGCCTGGCTTCCCATGTGCAGTCCACATTAGAAAACTTCAATTGGCAGTGCCAACATCTCTGGCAACAAAATTAAACTGTAATTGAAAAAGTCAATTAAAAAGTTTCACATTTTGCACAGTCAGACTGTCGAACGCAAAGAAAGAGACAGACAAACTTCAAGAAAGAGATGGAGAGAGAGAGAAAGAGGGAGCACTCTTGGTTACCAAGAAACCTTCTTTGTCTTCTGCGTTTGCCCTTTTCCATTCGTTTCCTCGCACTTTTCCTTTGTTGATTGCATTCAAGAGAGTTAAATTCGAAGCGAAAGTTTTCTTAAATTTGGCCAGCTCCATGGCCAGGCAAATGAAACTAAAGTGGTTAATTATCAATTAGTCCAAAGTTTCCCACAAGTTTACACTATTTCCAACAGCCATCCGTTCGACTAAAAATAATAGTATATGTAGCAGTCTAAGACATTTGCAATTTACTTGAAGCAAATTAAATTAAAATCATTTTATGCAAACGAGAGTTAAAGTTTCAATCTACAAATACTATATTGCAGACTTCGTTTGCTTATATAATAGAATCATTTGAATACAGTTATCGATAGGCGACGCTGACTCGAATTAAGAGTGGCGGTAGGCCGATAGTTTTAATTGTATAATCGACGCCAAGCCAAATCGCGCGCTTTGTAAATAGAAAATAATAAAACATTAAATAGGCAAAGTCTTTTCATAAAAAAGGCCTCAGCTTAGTATATCGTTATCGATATCAAATGCAATAAATCGTTTATCAAAGCAGCAAAGCCGTATTTCTAATTTAAGCCTTTTTGACACAAGTTCAAGCTACCTCATTGGCTTGTGTCTGCAGGGTATTAAGTGTTAAGCCTTCTGTGTATTACAAATACGTAGGAAACTAGTTGCAGTAACTAAACAAGAAGTTTCTTTGACAGCCGGAAGTAGAAACTAAGATGGATTGCCAAGCAGCTCTTGCCACGTCTTCCTCTTTCCACAATGTGCGCTTTTGTAGCAATCCGTATTTAAAAATGCAACAAGCAACGCGATTCAATGGAAGTGTTTGCCGTATTCTCTGTGCTTTTTCAAAGCCGACAGGCACAAAATCGATAGAAAAGAAACACAAATACACACACAAAAAAAACCATTTGAAATACTGAACAATCCACGGGGCTGTTAGGTCAAGCGTGGGGGGTCGAGAGGTCGAGAGGTCGAGAGGTTGAAAGGTTGTGAGGTTCAGAGGTTAAGAGGCTGGTGTAAGGCCAGCCAAAAATGCCAAACAAATTGATTGGAATCGAAAACGAAACGTAAACGAAAACGATTCATATGATTGACTGGCTGACTGATGGACGACAAGACCATATGACGGGTATATGGGTGAAATTTTTGATGCCACATAACAGCGGGGGGATGAACGGGAAGAGCACCATGTTCGCCATTGATTGCATGTTTTAAAAAAAAAAAAAGTCACCTGCCAGCCCAGCCACTGCATACAATCGTGCCTCTCATATGCGTATGAGCCCATGAAAGTCAAAAATTGTTCACTGCATTTAATTCGATTACATGGAGAAAAAAGTTAACACGCGAATTGCAACAGTCGTGTCTGCTCGACTTGAAGCTTAGCTGACGTTTCAAAAGCGTAATATTGTGCAGAAAATAAAAATCCAAAATCGGAACAATCAAAACAAATAAATTTCAAGTTTTAATGATATCTAAAAAAAAAATTGAAACAAAAATGGAAAATTTTAATCTTTAATGAATATGATCAAAAAATGATTTTTTTTTATAGTTTAAACTTTATTTTTAATGCTTCTTTTTCATTCCTCATATATTTTTTAGTTTTAAAAAAGCTAAAAATATTTTTAAAATAATTTATTTGTCATCTTAAACGAATGAACAACACAAAAACCAATCGGGTGTATTTGGTTCATAAAATGTGATGTAATTCTCAAATTTGAACTGGTACACGAACCATGTACCGGAACTTAACCAGCAATCCAAAAACGGCTAGGTTGATATCTTTGAAATTAATAATGATATTAACTCCAATTATAATTAATCAGATTTATTTATATTTGTTTATTTTTAAAATTCATTAATACGACATTACGCCTTTGACATAAAGTAAAGTCCATATTTGATTACCGAACCAAACGCGCTGCCATCGAAAATAATTCCGAGCATTCATATTGATGAATGCAATTACGCAGCGCAGTGCTTTTCAAATTTATGATTTCTTTTATTTTTTTTATTGTTGTGTCAGTGACATCGAGAGTGCATTCGACATTATTTGTGGGTCGCATAGCCCGTGGCTGAAAACTGAAAACTGTCATACGTAAAACTGGCCATCGCCATTCAAATCAAGTATTGAATACGAAACGAATCGCAACGAATCGCAACGAATCGAATCGAATAGAATTGAAATGTATGGCATTCGAAATGCAAACGCGCACACACTCAATTCTCAATTCGCAATTCTTGACAACGAATCGACGTGTTTATTCACTGCATTTCCTGTTGATATTCAACAAATGCCAACACCACATTCATTCAGTCGAAACTCAGTCATGCCCATTCCCCTCCCCTCCTCACTCCAGCGTTTATACTAACTGCATCCTGTAGGAGGAAACAGGAAGCGCATTTGCAGCAGCCAACGGCAATATCAGAAGTTGTTTCATTGATTTTTGTCATTTATTGTTTGCGATTTTTGATGTTCCCCATTACCAATAGCAGAAATAACGAGTCAAAGTCTCCGAGAAGCAGTTAGAGAAGCAATTCCATTTACTCTACTGTCAAAAAATTTAATGCTTAATCTGTTTCTGGTTCGCTGTACCAAATTTTGAACCATTTAATGAACGCCCCACTGCACTGAGCACCACTTGCTACACAGAGAAAAAACCCCTAGACTAATATTCTATATTTATCACGTAAGTTAAAATTCTAGATTCAAATTTATGCGAATAAAATAAAATGATAATTAAATTATTCTGAGTATTTTTTTTTTAATTTAAACAAAATAAAATGTGAAATAAAATTTCCGTAAGTGAATCTTTTTAATTTTTGGTCTCCCATTTTTGAATTGAAAATTAAAATAAACTAAAATGTTGAATAAAATTTCCTTCAAAATATTTATTCATAAAATTTGTTTATTTATTTATTTCAATTATTTTAATCTTGAAATTTGTTTGCTTGTTTTCAATATTTAAATACAAGTTTTATAATTTTATTACTTTTTTACAGAATGTAGAAATGTATACCTATTTTTACAAATTCTACAATTGACCAACCTTTTTCGATTTTTAATTTTTCCCTCGGTGTACGCTTCGATTTCTCCATGGCCACTTACCTGGGGCCAAGGCAAAGGAAGGTAGCTGGTTTTTGTGGTTTTATAGCCTGTACTTCGGCAGCAGCGCCTAAAAGGTATATCAGCTTTAATAAAGAAGAAAACATATTTGATACAACAGCATATATTGTGCCTGGTATTTGAAGTTATCCATTTGGAAGCGTACTATTCCATAGGGTATATATTTGTTAGTCTGTGCCGTGGTCTGAATGTTTGTTCTTAATACTGTTCGCCACAGATTTTTATTTTCATTTTATTATTTATGTTCTCAGTATTTCAGTGTTGCTTTTTCGCTTATTTTTTTAAGCCCCCGAGGAAGCGGGAGTCTTGTGGCCACGTCATTCATCGTCCGCTTTGTTCACATGGCCAGCACGTGGTATTTCTGTGTGTATTGTTCTTGCCACTGCAACTGCCACGCCTACTGCACACGTCCACCACGAACAGCAAACTACATACGAAAAAAAAGTATGTATTTTATTAAAATGAAAAGAAACATTGCAGAGAAACGAACGCAAAATATAAACTAAAAATGTTTTATGCATGGACAAACCACAACAAAGCGCGTAAATGTCATTTCCTTTCCACTAAAAGGATACGAGCACTTTGAAATTGAAATTCTTGTGGCATTTACACCACAGCAACTAAAAAATCAAAAAACAAATGTTGCAAGTTGACAATTATAGCTCAAATGTCAACATTCCGTTGCAACACATAGAGATATTAGTTGTGAAAATTAAGGCGAATAGTAAACACGCAAAAAACCGTAGGAAAACCAGTAAAGACGGAGTCGATCAGTCGAACGGGCCCTACTATAGAATTTCCTTTGGTCAATTTCTTAAAAATGTTATAAGAAGTGCAGCAGCTTCTTATTGCTTTGTCTGATTTAATAGCCGCGTTGCCAGAAAGTGAGCGAAACAAAGCCCACAATATTGTTTCTTCAATAACTTTGGTGTTGTTTAACCGATTTAAATAAACTTTTCATATTAGATAAATATAATGATAGACAATATATATTTAGCATAACAATTATCTATGTCTAATAACACGCTTGTGGCTTGTCTTTTATCGATTTGGGCGTAAAGGGCGTGTGGTATTCAACATTTGAAATGAGCTTGATCTGCGTATGGTATTTACCTATCTACATTGTGAAAATGCTATCTCTAGCCCATATAGTTTTCGAGATCTTAGTTTTTAAAAGAATCATGATCAAGAATATAAATAGCTTTGGGATCTGTCTCGCCTCATTATACCTGTTACATTCATTTCCACAAAGTTATGATACCCATTTTAACTATTTTACACAGTTTTTGGAGTGCACAATTAGCAAGCTCAATAAGTAAAGAATTCGTTCCTCTCCCTGACTTCCCTGGCTCGTAATTACCCACACAAGTGAGGAAAATATTGATGAGAAATATCTATATCTAAAGGCAATTGGCGTGCTTGCGTTTTTGCTAGTTTCAAAAATGTTAGTTGCATACTTTTTGGCTAATTACGCCCGACAAATGGGGCAGAGTCGCCCCCACAATTTGCGCCGTCTCAACTGAGCCAAACAACATCGTTAGTAGCAGCAGACACACACAATAAAAGTTTTTGCAACGCCTTGAACAGGGCCTGAAGCGGATGATGTGAAGAGAGAGGGGAAGAGGGAGAGGAAGAGATTGAGAAGGAAGTGACTAGGAAAGACGACGTCAACATCATCGAGTGGCATTGGCATTGAGCATCGCCATTGTGGCATTTGTTGCTGGGACTGTGGCATGCTCTCGAGTCGCATAAATTATTCAAAACTTTGTCCACAGCAGTTGCAGTTGGGATAGATGGGAAGTGTGGACAGTGCAGTGTTGGTAAATCCGTATCAAAGCTGACAAAATTATTAAAATCGGTAAGCACAATAAAATAGTTGGCTTATCAGATTTTATCATGCTGGCTGATATTGTATCAAACGCAAATATTTAATAATTCAATATAATAAATTTGAATACCAAATAAATTCCTGTTCGTTTTTTATTCATGCTGCATTTTTGATGCTAAAAAAAACAAAGCTGCTTTTTTTTGTTGCTCAACACTGTTGGGCTGCACATAAAATTCCCAAACTACTTGCAAAAACTGAAATATTCATGCGTGGGCGCATGCCAAATAGAGAGAATGGAAGAAGGCAAACAATTATGCAAAAATTGCAACAAGAATGCAGCAAATAAAATCAAATGGAAGGCGGTTGACTAGGGCATTGTTTTGACTGTTGGGTTTACGAAATGGAGCGAGAGCATAGAAACGTGGGTTCGGTTGGAGGTGGCAAATTGGCCAAACCGCGAGTACAACACAACAAAAACATGCACAACAGACGCACAACAAATCAACAAAATGCCGACTGAACTCTGAACCCGGCAGTCTGAGCTGGGATATGGCAAATTCGGCATACGGGCGTACACTGAGCAAAAAGTTGTCTTTTAAAATTAAGTTTTAATAAACTCCATTTGATTAATTAGAAAATTTTAATAATATGTATACAGCAAATCTTTCCGTATGCTTGGAATATACCCTCTTCTGTCAAATCGAGCAAATTGTCTGTTGCGTATCTTCACTATTTCTTATCCAATCGAAATGCAGTTCACAGCATTAATGAAGAAGGTATTTTAAAGTACAGATCTAAGAACTATTGAACCACAAAAAAATTTTAAATAAATAAAAAAATATGCACTAAAGAAAATAATTTTAGATTTTCCGTTTTTTTTTTTAAATCTAGAATCGTAATTGATAGAATTTAATATCCTTTGCATTTTGTTTCTTAGTTCGATATCAAGTTAGAATTGCTTGGTTTTCAGGAACAGAATGCTTGATTTTTTCTCTCAGTGTACGGCAGCACGGGCCTCCATTTGCCACAGGCTGTGCGCCCAAAAAACTTTTCGCCCGCACTCAAAATGAGCGCTTCAAAGTTTGTTTTATGTGGAAAATGACGATGGAAATGACGATGACGATGACGATGGCGATGGCGATGGCAACAGCAAAGTTCAATTACGGTCAGCAAATTGTTTCGCAATTTTGGAAAACACATTTTCATAGTTTTTACGCCACGTAAAGTAGGCAGTTGGCAGTCGAGAGTCGGCAATTGAAGCTTTTCTTAATATATATGAGGGCTCAAGGCAGCTGGAAAAAAGCCTGGAGCAGGAGTAGACTCAGAGTAGAATCAACTTACCCGTAAATGCCGTCGACAGCCGCAAAGTGCGCAATGAGAAAAGATTTTAATCATGATTTGCGCATATTGCGTAAAATTGAATTTCAAAGTACCCACAAAAACTTTGGACTCAGTCATAAGCGTATTTTATGTATTTTTGGTATCTTCTCTCAATTTCTAGGCACCATAGGGTCTCCCGGTTCGTTCCTGTGTTTGACATAATAATGACAGTTGCAGTTGATGTGTTTACACTCTGCCACAGAGCGATTTGCTTCCACTTAATTGAGGCATGCCATGCCAGCAGCAACTGCAGCAGCGGGAGTCCCTGCCACGCTTACAACACTAAGTCCTGCCATGCTGCAGCGTAATCTCCTCTCGCTGCCAGACACCCACAGACACCCGAAGAGGCAACTGAGAACATCAGCTTTGCTCAAGTGCACTCTCCCCGATGCTCTTCGCATCTACAAATAAGGCACACTCGGAGAAAAACTGCTTCTCTTTTCCCTACCAGAAATATCGATATATCGATTTTTGTATAAAAACGATATTTTTTCTCATTGTATATATATTTATTTTTTCAAACTTTGAACCCTGAAAAAGGTTGTATATTTATATTGGGATATTGTTTATCTAAATATCGAAATACCTTTTTTGTATTATCTATATATATAAAGATCTTAGTCTTGACCGACTGACCTAAAAACCTAATTCCTTAACGATAATTTTCAAAAAAAAAACATATAAGTCGACGCTAAGAAAAGTTTTTATCCAAATTTCATCTTCAAGTATTTTAATTTTAATTTTAATACATTATTTAAAATTTTATTACATGATATATCGGTAAAATAATTATAATATTATATCGTCTCTTATTTAATATATAGCTAAATTTTCAAGAATTTTGGAGTTTTTTAGCGATAACTTTAGTCTCTGGACATTCAATCAGTCAAAACAAACAGTTCCATATATTATATAGATATTCATCTTAAGTCTTGAACACATTTAACAGCAAGTTCTTCATGACGTCAGTCAGAGCAAACAATTTCATATTTATAGATATTCGGCTTAGCACTTGATGTGCATTTAAATCTTAAATATTCATATATATATTTGTCTGAGTGCATTCAGTGAGTGCGGGTACTCGTTCTCGCTGCAGTCACGAATAAAGCAAGACTGATGTGGCTTTCAGCTGTTGTTGTTGTTCGTTATTTTGCTTGCTGCTTGTTGTTGTTATTATGTTTGGGAAAAGGTTTTAATTTCATTTTAAATTCATGAGCTGCATGCTCGGCATTGCCAGCGTTGCCACCGTTGCCACTGTTGCCAGCGTTGCCATCGAAGTTGCTTTAAGTTTGGTCCAATCTGCAAATTGTATACAGACAACACGAACAATAAGCAGATTCGTAAGAGAACATTTAAGTAGGTTTATTTCGGTCTGGCGCAAATTGAATTTAGGTACAGGTCGCAAACTGTGGCACGTTTGTAATACCCTGTACTTTATAGAAGTACAAGAGGGTGACTTAAGTTAGTGGAAATGAAAAATGAGTGTAACATCCAGAAGGATACGTGGTAGACTCCACAGATCTCGAATCTCAGAGCTATAAACCCAATTTTTGATATATAGATTCTCCTCAATATTCTCCGTCGATGTGAATTACAGAAACAGCATAGATATGCAACAGGCGGAAGAACATCTAGATCTCGTAAACTATAGAGCTATATCCGTCCGTATACACATCTAGATCTCGAACCTAACAGCTAGAGACCACATTTTTGGTATATACATAGCTTCTCCTAAATATTCTCCGTCGATGTGAATTAGGGTACGATCGGATAAGAAACAGCGAAGATATGCAACAAATAACAGAACATCTAGATCTCACAAACTATAGAGCTGGAGATACAATTTTTGGTTTGTAGGTTCTCCTATGCTGTAATTTGACCAAATTTGATTAAAAATGTTTATACCTTCCCTCCATTCGCAGTGATTATGAAAACAGAACAGGATTTCCTACTGTCGCTTACATCCGATTGTAGCCATTCGCCCAACTGATATACCCCATCCTCCCTGGTTTAATATGTACCGCAAACTGAGGCATTGTTCTCAAAGCGAGAGAGAGGGGATGAGAAAGGGAGAGAACGTTAGAGAGACACCTTTATACAATAGGAAACAAAGCGAAGCATTTTGGCAAGAGCGTCGTGCTTGATGGCTGCAGTACAATGCGGCGTATGCGTAATATTTGCCAGCGCACCGAAAAACGCACTTTTTATATTTAATATTCATAAGGAGCAGTTAATGAAAAACACTTGTAGTCATTATTAGCCCCATGGAGTGCGACCCCTTTGCAATCTGCTTGTGCAATATTATGCCCAAAGGCAACGCAGGACGTTGCCATAATAAAATGTCAAATATGTTTGACGCAATTTAACCACAACACAATCTTTTCCAGCTCTCAGCAGCGCGTTGCCGCCTCTGCTCGATGCCACGCTCCTCTGAAATGCCACTCGACGACGCTTAAGGACACTTAGGGACGCTATTCAATGCCGAGCATGCGGATGAGAGAGCGTGAGAGTGTGAGAGGGGCATGAATAGGATGAGTCCGTGTGGCATGTGGCAGGTAAAATGGCAAACGAGATTCTGGGTTTAAGTTACACTTACAACATACACGTCGACTGCTGCTGTCGATGCTGCTGTTGTTATTAGCATAAACGTTCTACGTGCCACAGCTTGTTGCAAGCTCTTAAAGCGAGCCCACCAAAAGGTCGCCTTCAAGTCAATCCTATTGATTTCTACATATACTACAACAACATTTCTCACCTCCGCCAGACAAATCGAAGGTCCACAAGACAAAGAGCAAAAGACAATGCATGCCACAATCAATGGAATGTGCCCCAGCCCCCTCCCTCTCTGGGTGATGACATTGCATGCTACTTGAGTTGCGAAAGGAATTTCAGCACAGGCTAGCAAACAGTCAATAAAAGTCCACTTGAATTTCAGCTGACATCTCAATTATTCTTGTTCTTCTTCAGCATTAAAGCGAAACAGCCGAAGACAGATAATTTTTCATTTTTTGCCGTTAAGCCACCTGAAGATGGTAGGGATTCAGGACTCAAGGTCTCAAGGTCTTGGTCTCTGACAGTTGCGTGTCAGAAATAATTAAAATTACATTACGCATCTCACATCGGGTCTTAAATATTTAATTGCCTTTGCGTTGCAATTACAAAATGCAGCTTAAAGGGGTAGTGCCATTAATTAATTATATACTCAGCGACACCTCTGCTAAGAGGTGGCTTCATTGGTTTGACAAATCCCACGGGACGTGCGATTTGCATGCCACACAAATCAAAGCGAGATTATCTCTACAAAAAAGCACCGCTGAAAGAGGTCAACCAGAGCGTAAACCACAGGCAAATTGCGCCGATTTGTCTAATTTATTTCAAATATTATTGCGAAAGCGAAACATTTGAGAAATCATCAACGCTTAGCAATTAACCCAAGGTATAAGCAAAAGGAAATTCGGTGGGAATTTGAATATATACAAACAAACAAACAAACAGAGTGAAGAAAAGCATTTCCATGGCCGTTTGTTTTACGCATTTTCAAGTTTATTCGCAACAAAACATTCAAAAGGAGCAAACTCATTTGACCAACTTAACTTGATTACGCTCTAAGAGATGAGCCGCGAGGCATTGAGATGGATAGATGGATGGATAACAGCCTGACAGCCGAGTGCCGCAGATCCCACTCTCATCCCTAATAGGGAAGATGAGAAGATGAAGAGCTGGAGAGCTGTAGAGCTGGAAGCGTCTGCTTACAGGAATCCTCTAACAGCAATAACAAACAATTCATTTTGTAAGTAGAGAGTTGTGTGTGCGCGGATTTCTTTTCTTTCTTTCTTTTCTGGGATGTGCCAAATCCGACAAAAGACGTACGAGGGAAGGGTGGAAATTCTGTCAAGCTGGCATAATCTGAGCACTGAGCGTCGTTTGCTTATTTGCATAAAATAATTGAAAGGCGAAATTTAAAAGAATCAACAAAGAAAGCGCAAACAAAACACAAGACACTCCGCCAAAATTGAAACCGTAACGAAATGGACATTGGACATTGGACAACCAGACTCCGATCAAACACTCAAAGTGCACTAATTATCTGCATTGTCTACATTAAAGTTTCCCAAAGGAAAAACCCCAGAGAACGCCTCATTGTGATAACGTTAATGTACCGTCTCTGGAGCATCATTTGGGCATTTTAATTGCTCAGTCGTTGATGCAACATAACTGTCTGCTGATTGACTAATTGGCTGCACGTATGATGTCTGATGTGTGGCAATCATTCGATTTGTATTGCATGCTTCAAAGGGCAATTAATAAACGGCACAAATTCAATTAAATGGCATTAAATCAGCCCTTACCTGTACAGCGCCCGTATCTCTGCCACGCCCCCACACCCTGCCCAATTAGCCCTGGCCTCAGTGCTGAAATGGTCACGATTCGATGAACGCTTCAACCGACCAGGTCAATTGGGTTAACTTTGGCAGAGGAATGAGGGTGGGGCCACAGCTACAATCACATCACGTCAACAAAAACCTGCACTTGCTCCCACAATTAATTGAGATGACACGAAACTACACGGAGAAAAATAATATGCGAAAAATAATCACTTAAGATTGAAAAATATGGGGAAAATAATATGATCAACACTTCAGATGAGAAAGATGTAAAACCATTAAGAATGAGGCAGATCAGTCGGGTGAAACTCTACAGCAGGACATCCTTTACAGTATAGCAAATTGTCTGTTGCATATCTTCGCTGTTTCTTTTTCGATCGTATCGCATTTCATAGCTGTTGTTTTTTGCGTTCATCGGGCGAACGAAGTAAGTTGTCAAAAATCCAAAATAGGAGAACCCAACTACCAAATATATTATTTCTAGATTTTATAATTTATGATATCTACATATATCTTCAGGACAGACAGACATACAGATGGACCTAAGGACATGGCTTTATGGACTCAGCTCGCTGTTCTGACTAAGAACATACATTGAATATATTAAAGTTCAAAAATCGATTTGAATTAAATGGACTTTTAATCAGCAAACAAATTGCCCATCTTTTTCTCGCTGTGTACATATTTAAATGGCCACGACGAGTCAGACGTCAGTCGATGAAATTGCGAATCAAACGCCAGGCAGCGACAGACAAATGCTGAATAAATATGCGTCGAGATTTACACCTCCCACAAGGCGTGTCATTCGCCAATTGTCGTTTCATCAACTAAATTGAATTCAACTACAATATCAGCTAAAGAGAGATGAAGCTTTGCTGCTGTATACATTAAATTTGGGTACGTCTTCCACTTGAGATGTTGTATAAAAAAGAGGCGACAGGTAACGCCAGATAAACGCATAACGCATCAGGTTTTAATTATGCAAAGAGCTCGGCTGAAAGACGCTGATTGATTGCCGACAGTCAACGTGTCGTGATGCTGATGCTGATGCTGAGATGCCGAGATGCTGATGCTGAAACTGTAGCTGGAAAAATTCCCGTTGTCTCTCGGTGTCTGCTTTATGAATAATATCAACTGCTTGCCAACTGCCTGCCACTGCCACTGCCACAGAGACTGGTAGACTGCACAAGTGCAAACCCTTTGCCCGCAGACTCCTTGGCGCTATCGATGTCGTGGCTCTTTTCATTAAATGACAACAAAGTCCATTAAACTTATTGGTGAACCTTTTGGCTGCTGCACTATCAAATGCCCCAGGCATCTGCAGCACTTACTACCGACCGGCAACCGACAACCGACAAAAGTGGCAAGTTCAAGTGACTGTGTATTCATTTTATACCCTAGCCTACGCTTAAAAGGGTGTAATAGACTAAGGTTGTCAAGCAAAGTCAGCGAGAGAAAAAATACGATTTATTTTTAATTACTAGATTGATATGAATAATATCCTTTCAAAATCGTAGAAAAATTAAAAAAAAAAAAAAGAGAAGAATCGGGAAACCATTTTATTCCTCAACACATATTAAATATTCTTTTATTATAATACTTTGAAGATATGGTATTATTATACTCTAAAGATATGGAAAGAAAGTCGTCTAAATTTAGTTACAGAAAAAATACGAATTTCTTTATATTAAAATCCATAATGCTACAAATAAAGTCAGCTTCAAACTAGGCGAGAAAGTCGAACCAAGTTTGAGAAAATTGAAGCAAATTCAAGTGACTTTGAATTATTTTTATACCCTAATCTACACTGAACAGGATGTGATGGACTGCAGATTTGTCAAGAAAAAATAAAAAGTGATTTTCTTAAAAAAATTGTATATTGATATAAAAAAAACACATCAATATCTAAGAGAGAGTTGAAGGTAAATCAACTACAATTTGTTTACATAAAAGTGGTGAAAAAACAGCTTTAATTTCAGAGCACACTCGACTGCAGCGCTCGCTCAACTGCTCGCTAATGGCTGTGTGCTTTTGAGGCAAACTCTTTGGGGGTCGTCTGCAAAGAGCATTTCATTAGACTTATGCACTTCAATTTCATTTGAAAGAAGTAACCCGATCTCTTGACTGAATGAATATAGTATAGTGAATGGTTGATTTCTGCCGTGGCATTGAGATGTGAAATTTTGGCATAATAAACCTTGGAAACCTTGAAGTCAAAGCAGTGAACGAAGGAGTTATGCCCTCTCTAATCGAAAATGCATGCTATGAAATTGGATTTGCCGCAAGCATGCTTCTGTTTCTGCTGCTGCTATTGCTGTTATCACTGTGCGGACAGGCAGACAGACAGGCAGAGTGGCAGACAGACAGAACTGAGCGACAAACAGACAGACAACGGACAAAGTTCTAACAAGTTTCAAATTTCCTGCCCGTTGCGCGAACCCTGACTTTGTAAGTCCCGTACACATCGCTGCACATTTATTTCCGGCAAATTAGGCTCAGCCTGTAACTGGGCCTTTCAGCTACAGCATCAAGCCAAAAGCAGTTTTACTTCTTAGACCTCGCCAGCTTTTCACGTTAACGTTGACATCGCTCATACGCCCCGTCGAACGTCGGCTTTAGGGTCGACAGGCAATACTCAACGCAGCCAAAACCGTCGTCAATACGAAAACATGAAAATGATAACAGACAATTTATTGAAGCGCAGCTCACTGACCAGTTCATGGCCCCCTCCTATTCCCTCTTCACCGCACACATACTCACACACACGCTAGACCGAATGAGTGGGCAGTTCTTGGATTTAGCGCAGAAAAGTAGGCAACACCAAACATCATGTAGACACAGTGGGTGAACAGTGGCAAATAAATGCACAAAAATGATATAATACTATAAAAGTATTGTTGAAATATTATTCGACATATCGATTGACAACTCAATATATCGATATTTATATAAATAGCAATCAATCATATCAATCGGATGCATCGAATTATATTTAAACCTACAGCTTAAACTTTGAATGTGCATAACTTCGCGGTGTAGCTTTCTGTCAATTATTTGAATATGTAAATAAGATATAATTTATAGCTCAAAAAAATATATATATTATTAAAAACTGCAAAAATTTTATGTTTTTCAAATTTTTTAATTTTCAATACAAAAAAATTTTTGTTTTCAAAATATAAGAAATAATAATAAAATTCAATATTATTTTTAACACGTGCGATTTGAATCAAAATTTAATTCATATTAAAAAAATATATAAATACAAATATATATAATCAAAATAAATAAACTAAACCTACATATAATTCAAAAACAAACCAATAAAATAAATAGTTTTTTTTCTTGACTGTGTATTTCATTTTGTTCCACTGAGCCTCCCACTGCAATGACCATAGAGAGTGGGCGCTTGGTTTAGCTCTAGCCGATGATTATTATGATTTGTCGATTCCTGGTCAATGCGTTTCGCATCTATGGATGTCCATGCCTTGTATCTATAGAATGTATCTTTTTTTGTATCTTCGTATTTTGATATCCACAGCTGTATCTGGGTATTTGTGTAGTCGCATTCACTCCGCTGTATGTCTATTTTTCTGCCATTGCGGATGTTTATTTATTGCTCGCAATTTTTCGATTGTGCTCGAAATAAGCTTAAATTCATGCCATGTATTTTATTATATTGTATATCAAGGCAAACTCATTCGCACCCAAACCCAAACCCAAACTCAAACCCAAACCCAAACCCAAAGCTCGTGAATCGAAATACAGCTGACAAATATGCTCCTTTTGAATTTCCCAGCTATTTTGCATGTGCCCGTATTTGATTTTCGTCTGGCTGCTGCCTTGACTCGGGGCACACCGAAAAAAAAAAAAGGAAACTTGAAATAAATTGATATTGATTGCAAAAATAATAATATTGTCAAAAGCAAGCAAATGCAGATAAACAATACAAATGCTTAGCTATTTGACGTTATCAATTTAGCAGCTAAGCGAGTAATATTTTAGTTCTTACAGTGTATCACCTTGCTGACCCATTTGCCGCTCTCAAACGGAATTCTCACGGCCCCCCGAACGCAGCTTAGCAGCAGCCCCATGTCAATGGCGCTGCGCGTGCGAATTTTTTGCTCTCAAGGCTTACAGACAGTGCTGGCAATTTAGCCATTTTCCGGATAGATCTCTCCTTTAAATTTTTGGGATATCCGGTATAAATGTCAAACAAGTATTGTCCGAAACTCTGTTCTTTATTGTTTTCAAAATTAACATATTATTTAACCACGATTGTTATTGAATTGATATAATCGTTTCAGTAATCGAAAATAATCATTTTATTAATCGAAAAAAATCGTTTTAACAATAGTTCATCATAATAATAACTGTAAGAAATCAGTGTTGTAAATTTTTTTTAGAAAAATTACATTTTTTTGGATGAAAGGGCACGAAAAAAATGAAAAAAAAAATTCTGTAAAAGCTTGTTGATTTTTCATTATCAGGGGTTATCGATACGCAATCTATCGAACTTCGGTCAAGTAACGTTGGTTAAAACTAAACTATAAAGTCGTCTGCCAGTCTAAACTTAAAATGGCATTCTGAAGAATAAGTTATAGATAAAATTCTATAAGTAATTATTTTCATGATTAGATTTGGACTATTACGAGGTATCAGAGAAATATTTAAAACTAGTGAGAACAGCTTCAGCTTATCGATGTAGCTTAAAAAAAAAATTCAAAATAAATTGTGATATACAATTAAAAAATTTAAATTTGATGAGCATCCAAAATTTTTGTACTGTTTTCTAACCCATTATTAAAACGGATTCTTCCATTTATCGCTACATTTCTACCCCTATCTGTGCTTTTTTTGGAATAAAAGTTGGCAACACTGCTTAGGGGAAAAGCATCTCAAGACGAAGGCAAGGGCAAAGGCAATGGCAATGGCAAAGGTGACAGGACGAAAGGCAACAGGATAAGGAAGGCAGCTCAACTGGGGGAACATACATCACCTGAGAGTATCAGGTGCAGCTGTAGCTGTAGCTGTGGCTGTGGCAGCTGTAGAGGGCGTTGGGAGTGTTAAGCAGACATTTTTATTTACGTTGATGGCCATAAACATTTGAATTACAATATAATATTTAAGCCAGAATCCGTAACGAAGCCCCTGCTCGCATGGCTGAAGGATTTATGGCTGCCGCAAATCTACGCCAGCCACTTAATGCATTTTAATTTATTAAGCTGTCAATCTGCCACACTCACAGCACAGCATTTGAAGTTGTGAGTGCTGATTCGCTTTATTCATACACAAGTTTGAGTGCATTCAGCTCATTCAGCGACCACTTAAATTGTTGTTAATTAACAAACGTTGCCAACTCGCATCGCATTCCCATTGAGCTTGCATTGTTTTCTGTCACTCAACATCCTCTCGCTCCCTTAGTCTTCTCTATCTCCATCTCTATCTCCATCTCTATTGCTGTCTCTGTCCCTTGCCTCTCTGTGTCGCTGTCATAGCTATAGGCACTTGTGCATATGCAGAACTACAGCCTTTTAATTAGCTGCACACACTCAGCTGTAAAGCTAATAATAATTAAAATATGTAATAGTATTAGGCATATTTAAATACACTGTAATTTAATATGCATAAATATTATAACAAAATAAATATTAAATAGTATTAAACTTGGGCTAAATTATTATCATCTGTTATACATCATTAAAAAATAAGTAAGATTTAATTTAATTTTGATATAGTATGTTATATGTTATTTAAATACACTGTGATTAAACATAGATAACTATTATAATAAATATTAAATATTAGAAAATATTGATCTGAATCCAGGTGATATATTTCCATATAAATATATCATTAAAACAAACAATATTCCTATATTCCATTCAAATTAATAACAATGCATTAAGTATTATTAATAATGTATTATGCATTGGATCTATTAAAATACACTGTAATTAACTTCTACAAATATTGTTTGAACAGAATTCTGGTTATTATTTATCGGAATATATGTACATACATCAGGTCATATATAATGAAATACATATATATATAAAATGTAGTTTAATTTATATAAAATAAATGTTGGATGTCAATTCATATTTAAGCCCCAATCGATAAAAACCGCATAAGAAGCATAATATTGAACGTAGACAATTGTGATCCAGAATATACGATTTTAACCATTATATTTATCAGCTCTGAAAAGCGCATTGAAATTGGCTGATAAACACAGAACTTATTAAAGCAACAATATTGCCGGTTTTGCTCTTTGGCAAGCTTATTAAAGCATGGTACAAACAAAAAAGAAAAAGCTTCACTTCATTTTATATTTCATAAATATTATTATTTATACATATATCAGCAAATAAAGATATTAAATTTAATCGGCTTATTTGCCAAGTGCATGCTTCTTTGTTGCAGTGTACTGGCGCTGAAAGCTTTTGTCTGTTTAAATATGAGCAACAGATTAAAACTTAATTTAAAGTTGAACTGGTCGAGTTGAGTTTTCCATGTTTTCCACTTTAACTTTAATTAATATGTTAAGCCCATAAAAGCCTCAACGGTAAACTAAAACCGAGACACCAGCATTTCGTATTTCGTATTTTGTATTATGTATTTTGTCCTTGTTGGTGCTGCTGCCTTTGTTGTTGTTCTTTTGTAACTCAGTGTAAACAAGACAAACAAAATAAATGTTGGGATACAAAGGGTCACGTAAAAACAATGAAGCACCAAGATTTATCCGCTCGGATATGATTGTAAAGCTATAAAGCTTAAAAATCACACATTAAATCAAAACAAACCCAAAAATAAAAACAATCACAATTTGCCATTACAGTCAGGCATCGCCAAGATAAACTCCAACTGAGATTAGCACCAAATTTATTAGAAACTGCAAAAAGTGTTGCTCACAGCTGTAAATTACAGAAAAAATAGTGAGATATGCGTTAGATTAAGTGTTTTTCCTAAAACAAACTGCGCTTAAGCACGCTATGCTGTGTTGCCAGATATTATCAGTTATTTTAGCTAAAGGATATTTTTTATTTGAAATTCAGCTTTATCGATTGGCGTCACTCCGATTTATTAGCCAACACTGGTTGTAAGTTATCGAGCTGATAATCAGAAGTTGATAGAGGCGATTGCAGATTGCAGAGTTCATGAACCCTCAAAGTAATTAATTTAAAATGTTCCTAAGAAAATAGTGTTAGATGTCTGATTATTTGATTTATTTTCGCTAGAAGATTAACTTTTTATGCAAGCTCAGCATTATCGATCGATGTAAATACAATTTATTAGCCAACACTGCTTGTAACTTATCGAGCTGACAATCAGCTATTGATCGGAAAGGACAATAACACCGATTGCAAATTTCATTACATTTAGTGTTGATAAATGCTACAAAAAATTTATCAAAAAATTAAAAAAAAATAAAGTAAACTTTAATATGTTAGTTATCTATTATTCTTACATATTATACTCTGTTTAAAGACCAACAGCCGAGCTTATATCGCAAATGCAATGTAGTGTTGGTTAAATGGCAAAAGTTAAATTAATTAATCAAAATTTCCATAATTATAATTGATGTGCTGTTTGCTGAATGGAAATTCGACTGTATTTTCCTTTTTGCCTCTAATGCATGTCTGTAAGTGTTACCCAACACTTGTAAACACACACAGACACGGGAACAATCTCTCAACTGACACAAAGCGAGCAGCACTCGCCTTGGCTGTAATTTGACGCCATCGCACAGTGGTCTATTATTATAGCACAAAAAGTGTTATTCAGTTCAGTCTATATTGAAAAAAAAAATTTTCCGGATAGAATTTTTTTTATAAATTAGTGGAAAATTTTTTTTTATATTTTTATTATGAATACATTTTTACAGAAATCGAAAAATATGCTTAATTTTCATTGAATATATCTTATCTGATGCCTGAATCAAACAAAGTTGTGTATTTTCCTAATAAATTATATTATTATGAGTGAAAACCCATATTTTTACAATATCAATAAAATAAAATATATATTTTCATTTATATTTAAATTTTCATACATTTTTAAAGAATATATCTCGATTGCTATTATAGATAAAACAATAATTTTTTACGTTTTAATGAGAATTTTAAAAAACTTTCATAAAATTATAACATCAATAATTCTCAAATTTTTATTTTTAATTTAATGACACTTTTTGTGTGAAATTGCCCACTGTGCGATGAGCAGAGTGTGCAGCGGGAACATTTTAAATGCATTTCACGCACTGCGGTTGACGTTGTCTCTACTCACTTTCAAACACTCCCCTCGCATTCTCTTTCCCTCTCCTCACCCCACCCCCCTCGCTGTGCACTCAAAATTCTGATGTCTGCGTGTGTCGTCAAGTGATGTGACTGCGGCTGTCGCCGTTAGTGTTGACATGGACGTGGCTTTGGGCTGGTTTAGAGGGGGACACTTTGGGTGGCTTTGGCTTTGGGTTTGGCTCACACTGCGTATGATAAATTTGGGCAGTTTACAGGCGCCTCCTCTGACTGCATGCGACACATTTTCGCCTAAAAATTTGTGCAGAGTTATGCAAATTTCAATTAAACAAGGCGCCGCTGCCTGACAACAACAACAACAGCAACAACGACATTTTTATCAGCTGACTTTCACGCTTATCCCCAAAATGCAAATGTCCCTTCACACATTCAAGCATTTTTTTTCAGTGTCCGAGCGCCGACAGCAGTCACATTACGTCACATTGTCCTCTCTGATTTATTCAACTGGTTAGCTATGCAGAGAGCCAGAGCGATATAAATAGAGAGAGAGGAAGAGAGAAAGAAGGAGAGAGGACCTGACATGCGGTCACAGGCAATTCGGTGTACGTGGCGTATGCGTGATATGTGGAGGCTCATTTTGTTACAGCATCCGAAATCCGAATTTTATTACTGAGGTAAACAAATGAGATGTCGCGCCTGTTCAAGGATTAACATGTTATGCCATAACTTGTTGAACATCGCTTCAACAGCGTATGCAAACACGTGAAAAGCAATTTCAAATTTCCAATTTATCGATTAATAATTTAGATAGATTAGCTATTAAGAGACTTTACTTTAAACAAGTACAAAGGGATTTTTTAAGTTATTGTAAATGGAAAATGTGTGTACAACCTAGAATGAGCCGTGGCAGACTATGAAAAGTTTATATATTCTTGATACTGACGATGAGTTTAGTCGATATAGCCATATTCGATCTCGAAAACTGTTAGAGCTAGAGCCATAAAAATTGGAATGTAGTTAGGTGTATAACATACGCAAAGCAAGTTTATTTTAAATATTGGATGCCACGCCCACAAATCAATTAAAACCTGAAGACTTTTACAATTTTAAACGTAGAGAGTTGGTATTTGCAATACATTTGCTCTGGCATCATTTGAATCTGTCATGAAATTCACAATAAAATCGGTAAATAAACATTTAAGCTATGAAATAAACTATTTTATATGCTCTATATCGCTACCTCGCTATTAGGTTAGGCAACTAAACAATAAGAAGAAGAAGCGTTGCAACAGGGCTGATGCAGAATATTCTACTGTCGGTAGCCTCCGACTGATTAACTACGTTCTTACTGGTTTGAGCTTAGAATACTAATTTAAATGTTGTCTAAAGAGTTTAGTACATTAATAAAGCCTTTTAATTCTTCAAAGGATATGTCGTATATAAGGAAATTCCACTTTTTTTCTTGCAGTGCGCCTGCGGTTAGACGTGGTTCGGATTATGGCGCAGGGCTTATTATAAGGACATTAGTAAACTATGTGTGACGTCCATGGAAATGTGTTTGCTGGCAACGAGTGGAAACACGAAGCACGAGCACACACATGTTGGAAAAGGACTTTAACACTTTTCATCATTGGAATTGCAAATTTTGTAAGCAACTCTTGAGCAAGAAACAAGGCAGCAACAACCACTCGACTCACATACAGCATTACGCTGGGCAGCGCCAGTGTTGCCAGATATCGGTTAGAAAAATGGGCCAGATTGGGGTAGAAAAATAGGGAAAAATGGGAAAACACGTTTCAGAAAAAGGGGAACAAATTAGGAAGCTTCAATTCAAAATCAAATTTAAATATATAAAATATATTCAATGGATCTAAATAAAATTTAAATGTACTTTAAGGCTATATCGATATATGTAATCTTGATCCATTCCCACTAGTTTCAAATATTTCTCTGGCATCTAACGAAAATAATTACTTATCGATTAGATTTTTTTTAAATTTTTATTTATTTAGTTAGTTAATTTAATTTTTTTTAATTGGCAGCACTGTTTTTATACATTTTATTTATTTATTTAATTTATATTTTTGTAAATGGGCAGCACTGTTTTTCATGCTATATTATGATGAACGATTGTTAGAACAATTAAATAACACTTTTGGTTAAAATTAGATTACATTATGCTAATTTGAATAACTGAATAAAAAAAGACTTGACTTCCGGACAATAGATGTTTGACATTTATTCCGGCTGTCCAAAAAAAGCTGAATGGGCAGCACTGAACAGCACATACACACACATACCATACACACACACACACATGCATGTGCACACACGCTCGAGAGGCCTAACATCAAAAAGGTAGAAAGCCAAGCCATGCTGAGTCTGAGTCGAGTCGATCCGAGCAGCTGGTATTTAACATATTCGAGCCGAAAAACTAAAAGAGCAGAATTAAAATTCAGCCCACTTTTTGAATACACGCGTACGCCCCCTTCCGACATATATACCTATGGATGTATTTTGCAAATGAAAAGGAAACAGCACGCGAATAAATTAAGTTCAAAAACGCTTTCATATATATGTTTATGTACATTTGAAGGCCGATGGGTAGGTGGAACAGGGGAGGGTAATACGTGGGGGAGGGGGGCTATCCTTAACGCATTCGACTTGTAGTATACGAGATGTCTTTTCGAAATGTCCCCAAGCTGGAATTGTTGCTTTTTTATTGCACGTAAATAAAGTCATAAAGTCATCATTACACGCTCGCCAACAAGCAATGACGGGTCAGAGGGGTCAAGGGGGGTCAAGGGGGGTCAAGGGGGGTCAAGGGGGGTTAAGGGGGGTCAGGACATCAGTCAGAAGTCATTGTTAAATTTCAAAAGGACAAAGTTTTGTGGCCGCGATAAAAATTCGAAAATGTGCACAAATTACTTAAACAATATTAAAAAATAAAAAAAAATAAAAAAACCGAAAGTAAAGGTACATTGCTTCCGCTGCCTGCCACAACATTTTGTATACAACGTAGCTGAAATTAAAAAACCTCCCCTCCCCCCTTTGCCTCCGTCAAAGTGAATTCCTCTTTGGGTAACTTTTAGTTCTTCTTCTTTGTGCCCGAAAATACATCAAGTTTATGCACTTTTATGGCCGCATATTCTGTCATTGCAATTACGCACAATTTTTATCAAGCGCAAACTTTGTTTTTAAACGTGCATGGTTAATATGGGATAAGACGGCATAACTTATAGACAAGGTCATAGCACATCTCCCGTCCATTCTCAGCATCCCAGCTTACTTTACCTTACTTTACTTCTAAATCTTGCTTACTTCGGCGCTCTCTCTTTATCTCTCCATTACGATCGCAGCAGTTTTGCCAGATAGCTAATTTTATAAATAGATCTAGATTAGATCTAGATTTGTCGGACGTAGAATAACCTGCATATATTGTTTATAAAAAAAATATATTTAAAAATAAATAATTTAAAAATATAAAAAAATTTAAAAATACGATGCTGCGCTTCGTATTATATTAAATTATTATTGTAATGAATAAAAAAATCTGAAACGTGTAGAAGGAAAATTTTAAAATAAAAATCACAATATTTTTAACAAAAACTGTACGGAAACTGAATAAAACAAACTACACTGGCATACAAAATTAAACACGAAATTATATACTGTATTCAACTGATCTGTTCCGACCAATATATAATATTTTATTTTATTTGTCATTCTACTTTTTTAGTTAATTCTATTAAATTTAAAAGCAAATCTAGCTGATGCATTTTTGAATTTAAGCGGCAAAATGATAACGTTTGTTTTTATCGATAGTCGATATTTCAGTAAGTTGGCAGCACTGTAGCTGCTGCATTTTGCAACACTTATCGATTACATGAGCCAAAAGGTAAACAAAATCAGCTGTTGTCGGCGTGCATGCAAATTAGCAACAAATTTTGTGCCGCAAAATGTTGCAAGTGAATTTTGCGTTGATTTTGAGAGAAACACGCCGAAATTTTGCTAAGGCTGCAGCACAGTTGAAGCACAAACCCGCAGAGCAGTCAAATAAGGCAAAGCCGCTTATCAGCTGCCGTCGCACGCAATTTAATCTGTTGGAGCATGAACGAAATGATACAAAGTTTGGCAGCTTGCCACTTGCCTCCAAGGGCTGGTTGCACGCCAAGTCCAAGGGCGATCACTTTACGCTTAATGCCAGCGTCAGTTCGGAGCAGTTGCAAGCAGATATGCAGAGCATCGATGAGTTTGCGGCAACAAATGAGATCAAGTTGCATGAACAACTGAGCCACAATCTGCGGCAAGAACTGGGCATTGGCAAGCTCACAGGCATACAGCGGCAAGCGATGCCGCTGGTGCACGGCAACTTCCACACGCTGATTGCAGCGGAAACTGGATGTGGCAAGACGCTGGCTTATCTGCTGCCTGTGTTGAATCAGCGGTTGCATGCAACATTGCCCAGTGATCGCCCGCTGAACACACCCAGCGTGCTGATACTCACCCCGGGACGGGAACTTGCCACACAGATTGCCGGCATTGCGCATCGTCTCGTTGCAGGCACAGAGCTGCAGGTGAAGGCGCTGCTGGGGGGCAAGACGAAGCAGCTGATGCTGAACCCGGAGTTCGGACAGGTGGACATACTGGTGGCAAGTCTGGGGGCAGTCAGCAAGCTGGTCACCACCGGCATCTATCGCATGGAGCAGGTGCGGCACGTGGTGCTCGATGAGGCAGACACGCTGCTGGACGACTCCTTCACCGAGAAGCTCAGCTATTTTCTCAGAAGATTTCCGGTAAGTTTCAGTAAGGGCGGGGCGGATCAGTCGGACGGAATGCTGCAGTCGAACGCAGGCGACTTATTCTAAATCCTCTATAGAACTGGGTTTGATCTTTAATTTTCAAAAATCGATCTTTTTGATCGCTTCGATAAAATCGATTAATCGAACTAAGAATCTTTAAATATAATATAATTGGACGGGGCCGATTAGTCGGACGGAAGTGCATTTGCTAGGAATTTTATTATTAAATCGATTGAATAAATAGATATTTTAATGAAAATTTAATTTTAGGCTTCTTAAAACAGGCGACACATATTTAGAACATTTTAATGACCTAAAAAACCTAAGACTAAAAAATTTTTGCGACGAGTGAAAAAAAAGATATATGTATACATATCTTATTTTTAAGCGGCGAATTTGGCTACAGATTCAACTTTTATTTATTATATATTATTATTTATTTTGAAAACAGAATACACGCAATTGTTCTTGTAATTTGCTTTGTATGCGAGAAAGAGCGCTCTCATATACGAGCTGCTCATTCCATAAGAGCAATTGCAAATACAAAAGACCCATTAACCAGTAAAGAAGGGAAAAGAAATACCCTTTTTAGACACTCTCATTAAAGCTACTACTAAAATTTACACTTTTCTTTTTCAGTTTCACAAAAACCATGTGCAGGATGCGCGCGTTGTGGGCACCCAGCTGCTGCTCGCCTCCGCGACCATGCCCACAAACACGCGGGAGATTCTGCAGCGTGTGATCGACGTGGAGACGATACGGGATGTGGTCAGTCCGCAGCTGCATTATCTGATGCCGCATGTGAGCCAAAAGTTCCAGCGTTTAGCCAAGGCGGATCGTCCGGCGAATCTGCTGACGCTGGTCAAACAGGATTTGGTTAAGCGACGTCCTCTGATCGTCTTTAGCAACAAATCGGCGACGAGCGATTATGTTTCGATATTTCTGAACAACAGCGGCATCAATTGCCTAAACCTGAATGGAGATATGCTGATGAAGATACGCCTGGGCAAATTCGAGGAGTTCCAGAAAGGACAATGCGATGTGCTCTCCACCACGGACATTGGCAGCCGAGGCTTGGACACCACCAGAGCTCGTCACGTGCTGAATTTTGACTTCCCCCTGCACGTCTCCGATTATATTCATCGCTGCGGTCGCATCGGACGCGTCGGCAGTTTGGAAAACTGTCTGGTCACCAACTTCATCTCCTCCAGGCGCGAAATCGACGTAGTGCAGCGCATCGAACACGCGGCACGCATTGGAGGCCTGCTGCCCAACGTCAATGCGAACATCAAGAACATCATCAACAAGCGAATTCTGGAGGAGATGAAGCAGGCGGGCGTGCCCCTGCCACAGGAGGAGGCCTTCTGAAACTGACACTGCACTGACTTGTAAATAGCCAATACAATTGAGTTCATTACGTTTTAAATTGTTGAGTATTAAGATTAATAAAAGTAATAATAATCATCAAAATAATAATAATAATCGTCAGCATAAGCATAATCATAATGCATATAATTTTAGATGCCTAATAATCAATTTGAAAAGTGCGCCAAACATGTTACTTACGTTACGGGAGTTGGACCTGCGAGAGTTAGGCCAGCGAGTGTACTGCCAGCCAGTGTGCGACATGCGCGAGTTCGACTATAGAGAGTTGAGCCAAAAAGAGTTGGGCTAGTGAGAGTTCCATCAACGAGAGTTAGGCCAGTGAGAATTCAATCAATTAGATTTGGGCCAGTAAGAGTTCGATCAACGAGAGTTCGAGTAAGAAGAGTTCGATCAACTAAAGTACGATCAACGAGAGCTAGGCCAGCGAGAGTTCGTCAAGCTAGAGTTGAGTCAGAGAGAGTTGCTCCAATGAGAGTTCGGCCTGCGAGAATTCGGTCTAAAAGTGTTCGGCCAGCGAGCGTTCGGCCTACAAGTGCTCGGCCAGAGAGAGTTGGGTCAACAAGAGTTAAGCCAACGAAAGTTGGACCAACGTGAGTTAGGCCAAGGAGAGTTGAGCCACAGAGAGTGAGGTCAGTGAGAGTGCGGCATCAAGTTTTTGCCCAGCGAGTGTTCGGCCAGCAAGTGTTCGTAAAGCGAGAGTTTGGCAAGCGATTATTCGTCAAGCACAAATTCGGCCTGCGAGAGTTCGACCATCGAGAGTTCGGCTACCGAGTATACGGCAAACGAGTGTTTGGCCAGCGAAAGTTCGCAAGCGAGTGTTCGGCCAACGAGAGTTGAGCAAGAGAGTGTTGGACCAGTGAGAGTTTGGCCAACGAGAGCTTGGGCAACGAGAATTTGGCCAGCGAGAGTTAGAATATCGAGAGTTGGGCCAGTGAAAAAAAAATACAATACAATACTTTCTGGTATGGCAATAAAATAATTTAATCAGTTGAACTTAGATGCGCAGAAAATGATAACCGGAGAGAGCGACGACGCGTCTGACGTTGGTCAACGGCTTCAGCAGCTTCCGCTTGGCTATGAGAATATCGGAGTGCACAATGTCGCTGTTGCCGCCATTCGTGGAGGGGGAGTCCATGAACTGTGTGGCAGCCACGCCCTTGGGCTTGAGCAGCACAGGCCGACAGCCGGCAAACTTGAAGCGTATGGTGCCAGTGCAGTTGAGCCTGAGATTCGGCTGCACCAGCTCCGGAAAGACGTCTCCTAGAAGTGGCTTTGGCCTAAGCGCCTTGGTGGGATCATCGCCATGGCACATGGCAGCGGCCAAGGTGCTCCATTCCAGTCTGCGTACTCCCGGTTGCGCCTCCAGTCTATAAGCCGGCTGCTTGGCGTAGAGATAGCGCTTGGTATACAGCTTCTGAAGTTTGTCTAGAAATACAAAGTTTAAATTAGTTACGGGTTTAACAATTAGGATGAGAATTATCATAATTTTTAAAATATAGATTATAAAATAAATATTATTTGTTGATCTATATCAAAGAATTAAATTATTTTCAAATCGTAATTAAAAAATTTGCAATAATAATAAAATACCCGATATTTAAAATATAACAGATAAATATAGAATATCCTATATTTATAATAAATAAAAATAATAATTATCTTTCAACTCTACTTTTTCGGAATCAATTTTTCAATATAATTAATTATATATAATTATTATTTCCAATCCCTGCTAAAAACTTACTGATAAAGTGCAGCATAAAGGGCTGCAGGCTGGCGGCTCCACAGCCGTATTCCAGCCACTCATACAGATGTATATCATCGCGTCCGGAAAGAAAGACGGCAGCAGGCGTCAGATCCCGCCAGAAACTATCCGGTATAGTATCAATTTGCAGCTGGTATATGTAGGGTATAAATTCCCGAAAAGCGTATTCTCCCAAAGCAATCAAACCTCGCACAGCTCGACTGAGATATTTGAAATCTGTTGAGAGAGTAAAAAGTTAGAGAAAAGGTTTTCCTAACACGATTCTACAAATTGAGATTTTTCGGAGTATTCTCCTAATTTTAAAAATTTTACAAAAACCTCAAATTTTGAACAAATATTTTGTATTCGCAGAAAAACCTCAACTTTTGATGATTGAGATTTTTTGGAATATTCTCCGAATTTTAAAAATATTTTGTATTTGGAATAAACCTCAACTTTGTAGCGCAGTGTAAACATTTACCCCTTTCGCTTCTGACGTCTCTGCCTTCGAAGAATCTCGTGAGTCGTCGCTTGATGAGAAATAGACATTCCCCATGCAGATATCCGCTCTGTTCTGCCATTTGGCCCATGGTTTCGCAGAGCTCATCGACGTAGCCGATGCCCACGGGACTGGCAAAATATCCGGAGAGCTGCTGCGCCTCCTCAGTCTCCTCCGCTCCATTGCTGTCGTCCTCCATGGTGTAGATGGTCTGCTCTGTGGCATTGGCTGCAAATGGTTGCAACTCCGGTTGTTGCTGCTCCCCCTCCTCCTCCGTCTGCTGTTCCAGCAGCTGCTGCGTATACTGCTCGGTGTTGGCTAATCCCTGCTCCTCATCCAGCTCCATTTTGATCTCCGTCTTGGCTTCGGGCACCTTGATGGTCTCGTAGGGCGCCATCAGCTGGCTGACGAGCACCTCGGCCAGATTGAAGTACTCCTGTCGGCAGCTGATGTGATTCGCCTGCGCGTTGTTGTTGCAGGCGCGCATCAAGCGCCAGCAGCGTTGACTGATCTGATCGAGCTGCCGAAACGCCAGCATCTGCAACATTTTGCTGATAATCACTCTGTAGCATGCACCCATCAGTGGCGTCTGATACGCCTGCGATATCGCCTCCTGACGCATGTTGGCATCGCCGAATATGGCAGCTATATTTAGGAATATAAATATTGATTTTTGTAATAGTATAATAATATCATCAGTAATTAATAATATATAAAATTGGATTAAAAAAGATTTCGCTCTGAGCGCTTAAACATACAGTCGGGCTTGCCCTGAATCCACAGCTCGCGCTGCGCGCACGCCTATAAAGAACACATCCACCGCTCTCTATGCATAAGCTCCGGGCTTAGCCGCTCTTCTTACTAGCTCTCCAAGCATACCTCCTGCATTACAAGTAATGCAGCGGGTAGCCGGCTCGCCTATAAAGAACACATCGACGGCTCTCTATGCATAAGCTCCGGACAGGGCTTAGCCGCTCTTCTTGCTGGCTCTCCAAGCATACCGCCTGCATTACAAGTAATGCAGCGGGTAGCCGGCTCGCCTATAAAGAACACATCGACGGCTCTCTATGCATAAGCTCCGAGGCAGCGCTAAGCCGCTCCCCTTGCTGGCTCTCCAAGCATACCGCCTGCATTACAAGTAATGCAGCGGGTAGCCGGCTCGCCTATAAAGAACACATCGACGGCTCTCTATGCATAAGCTCCGGACAGGGCTTAGCCGTTCCCCTTGCTGGCTCTCCAAGCATACCGCCTGCATTACAAGTAATGCAGCGGGTAGCCGGCTCGCCTATAAAGAACACATCGACGGCTCTCTATGTATAAGCTATAAGGCAGCACTAAGCCGCTCTCCTTGCTGGCTCTCCAAGCATACTGCCTGGACAGACGGACAGACAGACGGACATGGCTATATCGACTCAAGTCGTCGCCCTGATCAAGAATGTATATACATTGTGGGTCTGTCACGCCTATTCCTACCTGTTACATACATTCTACTCTAAACAGTTCTTACCGGTGACCAAACTCTGCACAAACAGCTTAAGCTGTTCCGTATTCTTGTCCTCCACGGGACAGTTGCAGCTGAGATCCATGTCGTTTGGCTGCGAGACGGAGATATCCTTTTGGAACTCGTCGCGCAGCTCGAATATTCTGTCCGGATGAAAGAAGTAGCTGCCATCGTACTCTATGCAGTCCCAATCGCTGTCCATGGCGCCCAGCATCGGAGGCACATCCGCATCAGTCAGCACCTCGTTGACCAGATCGTAGGTAACCACGCCACCCGAATGCCTAGCATAAACCTTCACGTTCTACAGGGATAATCGGCAATTAGTAAAAGCTATAATCGAGTTGGAATATTCTAGGTACATTGATTAACTCCCATAACTTGTAGGAGGCATCCTCAGCCACCCGAGCGCAAACGTCCTGTGAGAGTTCCACATCCGTTTGATCGTGCTGCTCCCAGAAGATCTTTATGCTGCGCGGGTCGAAGCCCACATAGCTCTTGTGATGACCCTGTAGAAATCGTATTTTAGTTTAAAATCTTTTAATAAAGAAGCTGTAAAATACTATGCACCCACAACACATCTTAACCACATGACTGCATACACTGCACTGTGATTAGATTAAGGCGATTTTAAGACGTGAATCGATCGAAGCAATCGATTCTTGAAAAAAAAAAAATATAGAACCCAGCTGTAGTACAGGGTATTAACAAGTCGACTTTATTTACCCCTCGATTTGCGTTTGCGGTTTCCCCTCCGAGCGCCCCGTGCCCTTGTCCATGTCCGGCGACCGCAAATGTGGCATCGAAGACGTTGTAGCTGCCCAGTCCCGTTGTGGGCGTGGTGGGCGTTGTTGCCAGATTCACCAGCGTGGGCGTGGCCGGCAGGCTGCCCACGGGCGTTGACACAGTTGTTGTAGATGCCGCATTTTTGTTGCCAGTTTCCAGTTTTGTGTTTTTCGAGCGGGATTTCGTTGACTTTTTGCTCACTTTGCTCAGCGAGGACTTTCCCGGCTCCTCCGACGAACCTCCGCTCGTTTTCATTCTGACTTTGTTTATTTTATTTGGTTTTTTATTTATTTCTTATTTATTTTGTTTGCATTCGCTTGGATTTTTGCAATAAACACAAAACACAGCTGCGTAGTGTTGCAAAGCTATCGATGGCAAATTCGTTATCGATGCTTTCAGCAATGTACGATATATCGCCATTTATTTAAACAACTAAATTGGCGCTAAAATCAACATTTTTCGACCAAATGCCGTCATGTTTGTTTTTTTTTCTGCATAGTTTTGAAATAGAATTCGTTAACGCTTCAATTCTTACCATTTACAAAAAAAAAATTTTCACTGAAAATTTTTTATTTTTTTAAATATACCTAAAATTTTTGCAAAAAATTTAAAAATTTTTTTATTTGATTTTTTATTTGAATTATATTTTCCAACTCAAATGATTAAGAAAAAACCACATCGCTTGAAAATCGGTTAAGGTTTGATGAAGCTATGCGCCTTCAAAGATTAACAAAAATGGCTTTTTTGGTTAAAGCAGTGATAATTTCCCCATTGACCCTAAAATCCATATTTATTGCACATATTAATTTTCAGTCAATACACATATTAATATAAGTAAATAAATTATAGCACAAATTTTTAAAATATTGTATTTTGTGCTCCAATACCCTGCTTACATTGGTTGCATTCACCAGGTTACCGCTCCATGGATCGCTCACCCGATAACCGATGAAAGCAACCCTGAATGCATCATAAAATTGCAGCGCATGTATCATAAAATTTTTCTGATCCATCGCTGCTTTTTCCGCTGCATTCAGTCTAAATACGCTACAAATGAACTATCGCTTAGCACGGCCAAGCAGTTTGTGGTGGTGTGCCGATTGATAATCGATATGCATGCAATATAGAACAACTGTTGAATTTATATTGTTTTTAACTTTTTTATTGCAAAAACGTTGACTGATTAAAAAAGGGAAGAGAAGCAAAACTAGAGCATGGCAGAGGCCGCCAACGTACGCCAGAATCTGCAGAATGTGCCCTCGATATTCGAGATATCCGCCGCCGAGACGCTGGACAATCTTATCTATCCGGCACTGACCAAAATCTTTGAATACTTCGGACTGCGTTTGGACTTTAAGCTCTGGGGCAATCTGAGGGCGCATGAGGGGCTGTCCCCCCTAGTGACCTGGACACTGCAATATCTGTATCTGAGAAAAAGAGGATCTTCCTTTGGTGAGAGCTTCTATGGGCTGCAGCGCACGGCGACCGCAACGGGTGAACTTTTGACCCGGCAGCAACAATTCAGCTCCGCCACGCTCCTCACCCTGCTGCCCTACATTGAAAGGAGGCTGCGCAGCCGCAGCGCCCAGCACGAGAACACCTACGCCTGGGAGGCGCAACTAATCAATCTGTTCCACATTTACAACGCCTCCAAGGCGGTGCATACATTCCTGTATCTAATCAAATATGCTTCCAGCCACTCCCCCCTGTTTAGGGCGCTGCGGCTGACGCTGCGCTATCCCAGCGAACCGCCAGTGGAGGACAAGTGGACCTACATCTTCCTCAAGCTGCTGGAAGTGCTGGCCTTCTTTCTGCAGTTCGTGCAATGGTGGTACTCCAATGATCAGCGACGCAAGCTGGGAGGCACGTTGCAAGATCCAAATCCCCTGCAGCATTCGGGGGAATCCCAGTTGAAGCCCGGGGAATGCCCCCTCTGCCTCATGAGCCTGCAAACGCCCACAGCTTGTGGCGTCTCCGGTTATGTCTACTGCTGGAAATGCATCGCCAATCATCTGAAGCAACATGCCACATGCCCCGTTTCGGGTTATCCCATCAGCCTGGACGATCTGGTGCGCATCTATGAAACATAGTCTTTAAAGAACATAAATATCTTATAAAGATAAATATTATATATGTATAAACCCCGATTATGGGTCATTAGCATTGTAAGGTCCCGGCAATAGCAGATACTAAAGAAAACAGTGCACACCAAAAAGGAGGAAGAAGGAAGTAATACACCTAAATAAATATAAGATCAAAAAATATATTGGAAGATAAGACAATATGTAAACCATCTATGTAAAACTTATGTATTAGCCCAAGAAAACAAAGAATACACCATAAATAAAGGAGACTAGTCAGTTCATATTTTTGACTCAATAAACCTCGTGTAATAAAAGACGTTTTAAGCGCAGATGTCCTCGAGAAAACATCCGTGTTGCTTGTTATAACAAAAATGTAAATGGTAAAAATCGTAGTAGGAAGTCCACATATAGCCAAAATCGGTGAGGGTCACGATCAGCTCGCCCAGGGAGAAGACGGAATAGGCTGAAATATAAAAATTAATGGGAGAAAGCCAAGTTTAATATTAATTAATATTATTATATAAGAAATATCACCCTGATATAAGGTATACCTTACATCATATATTTTATATTTAAGATATTTTCGAACTAAGTACTTTGTACTTAAAATTATACCAAATACCTTTTACCGAATCGAACTAAATAAAAATACTGCATTTTGTAAAAACGGTTCGTCCATTTTTGAGATTATTCAAAGGGAAGGATGGTGCTCCTTTTACTTACCCAAGGGCAAACAACTTCTTCGATGTAGTATATATCCGACCCACATGATGAGAGTGGATATAAAATAGATATAGACCAGCTTGCGCTTTATTCTGTATGATATCTGCAGTTCCTTGGAGTTGTGGCGATAGTTTTGATAGCAAAGAAAGGAGATTGCCAAATATCCGCACTGCGACAGCCAAATGGACAGGACGATGATATGATGCAGACGTTTATTCCCGATGTGAGCCCAATGGGCCAAGGCAACGGTGCTAACACCCTCATAGAGAAACAGCAGCTGTAGAAGCCAACCGATTCTTTTGATTCTCCTGGTCAACACCTTCCGGTAGTACCGCCAGTAGAGCCAGGCGATAAGATGTCGACAGGGCAGTACGAGCAGGGTAAAAAGCTCCCAGGCGAATTGATTGTTCTTGGCGACCGTTGACAGGGAGGGCACAATGTTGAACACCAGACAATCCGTCCAGGTAGAGCCCTCAAAGTCCGTTACCAGGGTGCGGAGAAACAAATAGATGATAGTTAAAAAGGGCACGGAAAACCCCACAAACAGCAGTTTCGCCACAGGAAAACGCCAGTGCGGAAACGTTGGAAAAACCATGATTTTCAAAAGTGTTTTCTAAATAGAGTTCTATTATTTGACTTGTGTGTGTAGAGTTGCTTTGCTTTTTTGATATAGTCAAAACACATTTCCCATATTCTATAATTTTATACACCCTTTTAAAATGTTTCAAAGTTGGGATTACAAATGGGTTTTTTGGGTACTCTAAATAGGATTACCTTAAAAATTGAACATTTCTTGAGCTGAATTTTTAAAACAGTTTTTCAGATGATCAAAAATGATATTTTTGAAACAAAATAATTTCGACTCCCAAAAGAAGAGGCCAGAAAAGAACAATTTTTTTTATGAAATATTTTTTTAAAATTAAATTAATTTATTTGTGTGTATAAAATTGCTAATTTTTCTTATTATGCTTTTTTTGGTACATGCAAAAATTAAGTAAACATTGAGCTTAAGCTAATACCGCATTATATACAATTATTACAGATCTGTTCTGAAAACATTTGGATTTCTAAACTCTATCGTATTAGCACCTTATTCGGATAGATTGTGATTGGAAACGCATCGTTTTTCAGAACAGTTCCGATGCTACTAAAATCGGTTAAAAATGCGTTAAATACAATCCGTTTCTGGCATCGCAAACGACATTCAAGGCGTGGAAGTCCCAAAAGGCCGTCATATGGAAGCCCATGTTGGTCAGCACTACGATGTATTCGAAAAGCGCAAAGAACGTATAAACTGTGAGGAGGGAAAGAGGGAAAATAGTTAATAGAGTTGTTGGTTTTATATATTGTTGTTGTCTTTAGTGTACAAATTGTCTGTTGCATATCTTCGCTAGACGAACGGACAGACGTGCTTGGCTCTATCCTTCTGATCAAGAATATATATGCTATGTAGGGTGTGGCACGCCTTCTTTTGGGTGTAACACACATCCCCTCTTTGCACTAACTTTTTAACTTTTTTTTTACTTTTCTAAATATAATGGGTATACCTAATATACCCCGTTGCACTTTTTGAAGTTACAGGGCATAGAAATCTCCCGCTCCCCTTCCCCACACTTACCTCCCGCTTCACAGCGCGCATTGTGCCGCATGAAGCAGTAGCCGGCGAGGCTGAAGGCAAGGATGTTGACCAGGAACAGATTCCGCTTGTACCTGAGGGATTTCTGCTCATGAGGCAACAGGACGGCCTTGCGGGCGTTTCTGTTGAGCAGATAGGAGATGAGCATGTAACATTCGCTGCAGGCGATGAAGACGATGAAAGAATTCCGATGGATCTCATAATTGTCCGCAGAGGTCCAGACAGAAAGACTAAACAACGCCAAGTTCTCGATGACGTTGAGGAGGCATGCCACAATGCCGAACATGCGACGGTTGCGTCTGATGTGTTCCCGGTAGAATTCCAGATAGATTTTTGCCACGGCCAGACGCATGGGCAGATGGAGAATTATGGCCAAACGCCAGACGGTCTTCTGTGGCTCGTAGTTGCCAATTGCCGCAGACACTGACGGCAGGTAATTGGCCACGTCGCAGTGCGTGAAGGTGGAACGCACAAAGTCATAAATTAGCGACCAAATCACACAGAAGGCGAAGGCGCCCAAAGGCAGGCTGACGGCGATAACGGCCAACTTGGCAAAGGACAGGCGAAAGAAAACCCTTTTCGTTTCATTCAGTCGCTGGTAGCTGGGCAACATATCTATATCTATATATATCTATATGTTATGCGGCATTATCTTTTGATAAGCGCCCAAAATTGCCAACGTTATTAAACCACAATCATTTTTCAGCGGCGTAAACAAATGCACACGCCAGGTACGCTGTTAACTGCGCAAAAATAATAATAAATAAACAAAAAAATAAAATGGTTCGCTTAATTGCACAGTTCACATTAATACATTGCGTATTCCAACTAACAGCATTCTTAGCCAATTGGCAAAAATAGATATTTATTTTAAGCAATAATTCCAATTGGCATTTTTGCCAACTCGCGAGCTGCATACCCGGCCGCAGCTATTGTGACTTGCGTTTACAGCCGGCACTTATCGATATATGTAGGTGAAGCAAAATAAAATGTACGCTGTTTTAAATTAAAAAAAAAAAAACCAGGGTATAAATATATATACTAGAAATTATTTTTTTATACATATGTTCATTCTCTTTCCGCTATAAAAAATAACCAACAAAAAAAACATTAATAACAATATGTTTTATATTTAACAATTATGCTTCATAGCTTGCGAGCAGCGTACCGCGCTGCTAGCCAGCATCGATGCCGCAAGCCGGCTCTAATCGATATGCACTGCTGCTATCGATTGGCAGAAGAAACACGAACTCAACGCGCTGCCTGATTGTTTATTGTTTACGCGAAAAATAATAAGTAAAAATATTATAATGGATATAATACTGGCGAACGTGAACGCGCTGCAGTTCAAGGCGGAGCGGGATCTGGTGGAGCAAGTGGGCGCGATACCGCTGCCGTTCTACGGCATGGACAAATCCATAGCCGCCGTTTGCAACTTCATCACGAAGGGGGGCCAGGAATGTGACAAGGGGGGCGCCTGCCCCTTCCGCCACATCCGCGGGGATCGCACCATCGTCTGCAAGCACTGGCTGCGGGGATTGTGCAAAAAAGGGGATCAGTGTGAATTTCTGCATGAATACGATATGACCAAGATGCCGGAATGTTATTTCTATTCCCGGTTCAATGCGTGCCACAATAAGGAATGCCCCTTTCTGCACATCGATCCGCAGAGCAAGGTGAAGGACTGCCCCTGGTATAGGCGTGGCTTCTGCCGCCACGGCCCCCACTGCCGCCACGCCCACCTGCGGCGTGTGCTCTGCATGAGCTATTTGGCCGGATTCTGTTTGGATGGCCCCAACTGCAAGCACATGCATCCCCGCTTCGAGCTGCCTCCCCTCGCCGACCCCCTCTCCAAGGATCAGCTGCACAAGAAGCTGCCCACCTGCCACTACTGCGGAGAGTTGGGCCATAAGGCCAATTCATGCAAACAGTATGTGGGCAGTTTGGAGCATCGCAACAGCAACAACAACAACATCAATGCCATGGACCACAGCGGTGAGGGAGGGGGCGGTGGCGAGGAGGGCGGCCCACACAATCATCATGGACCCCTTCAGGCTTTTGTCAAGATCCCTACGCCCCTGGAGGAGATCACCTGCTACAAGTGCGGCCACAAGGGGCACTATGCCAACAAGTGCCCCAAGGGGCATCTGGCCTTCCTCTCCAACCAGCATAGTCATAAATAGTAGCTAAAAATCATAACACAACACTAATTTTAAGCATTCAATTACACAAAAATCCACATTTTAAATTCCTTTCGACAGCAGTTGTATATCGGTGTATCGACTCATCGATACTTTTAGCAATGCCAATTGTTTCATAATGTACATATCGATAACGCATGCACAGCTCAACTGTTTAATCAAATTATTGCTGTTATTTTTACAAAATGTTCAATAATAAAATAAATAGCGTAAACGTTGTGGTTGTTTTTATTTTTAGTCTTAAACTAAAACCCAATAATAAATGTTACAAAAATATGCTGATTAAATATTCTGTGTCATCATGCAAGTGCGTTGTGATTAATTGCGGCAAATTTGAAAGTAAAGTATCGATATCGGCTGTATCTATATGGTTTACTATCGAGACATCTGAGTTGTTGTTTGTAGAAATAGCCAGAAATCAGCTATAAAATATCAAAATAAAGAGGGCATACCAATCGATAGGTTGCGCTGCAATCGATTGTACAACTATCGGACACTCGCGACGCAATTTGCTGCGCACAATACAAAACAAAGTGAAAAAATAATTGTAGAGTAAACACCACAGTTGGGAAATTCCACTGAAAATTTCGGAAAAAATAATTACAAATTAACTGATTTTACCAAGAGCAGCAATAAAGAGGCAAAATGACGATTTTGGGCAAATTGACGGGTGAAAAGAAGGACCTGGAAAAGGTGCCGTTACCTTTGCACCTGAACGACGAGGCCATAATGCACCATGGCTCGCTAATCAGTGTAAGTTGATAAGCGGATTAATTAATTAATTAAATAATTGCGATATTTGCGCAATCAAGGCCTACCGCCCCCTCTTATCCTGTGTCCTTCGACCTCACAGCGCTACAAGTTTCGTTTTCATTTGCAAAACGTAGCTGTGTGTGTGTATATAGCAGTACCTGTGTGTGTGTGTGTGTGGGCGTACATCTACGGCTGTGGTGAATATGCTTGCATATGGTGTAAATTGCTATGCATGTGTGTGTGTGTGTGCATGCACATTTATCGATTTTTCCATGTTGGAATTCCCATTGTCCTTGCACTCTTTCCTTCGCTTTTACCGTTGTCTTTGACATTGTCAGCGAATTGGGTTGTTTTCAGTGGTGCCAAATACGACTTTTCCCGCTAGATTTAGCTGTTTTATTAATTATATGTGTTGCAAAGTTTGTAAAACTGCAGAAAGTAGGACATTTTTTTTTTAGTTCTTGCTGCTAATTAATTTATTTATTTATTCAAGATATACTTATATTATTATAATATTGTATGAGTCACTGAATAATAACATAAGATTTAATTAGTTAAATTTAAATTACTGCAGTTACAATTTCTTTACAAATTTCTAGCCGTTTTATTTATCATATATGAGTATGTCTGTATGTTTGTATTTGCGTTGTTTTCATCCATAATTTCCGTGCTCAAAAGCTCTGTATTTGAGTACGTGTATATATATGTATATATAGCAAATATTCTGCACTTTGCACATTAGCGATAAGTCTCACACACACACTCGCATTCTTTGTTGGGGAAACTGCGTGACACATCTACACATATGCATACAAACAAGTAAACAAATACACGATATACATACATACATACAAACATGGCTGTGTGTTAAGCTTCAATTAACTCGAATTACAGCTGAACAACTAGAGAAAATAAGCATATCGTTTAGATTTCGCCATTTAAGCTCAATTTTAAATGCTATAATTGCAATTTAAGTGCAGCGGAATGTAGAAAATAGTAAACAGCGATGTAAGCCGGTTTCGAACCGAACCTAAATCGATTTCACTTTCAACCGTTACCGATTTAAAGTTAAATTTTTAATTTCAAAAACTTTTTATTTATATGTAGTTTATTAATTAATTATTAAAATAATTCGATAATTCACTGAACCGGTTTTGAACTGAACCGAATTATATTTTTTTTTTTTTGAACCGAATCTTGACCCCAAACCGAATTGAAGCAAAATTTTCTATTCAATTCTAAAAATTCTTTATTTAATAAAAGTTTATTTGAAAAGTTATTATAATTCCGGTTTTGAACCGAACCAAAATGTATTTACTTTAAACCAAACTTTAAACCGTAGTCAGATTTAAGAGAACTTTTCGATTCAAATAATTCTTAATTTGTAGTTTATGGCAAAATTATTAAAAATAATTTTATAAATAGAAGCATTAACCAAACATTTCTGTACAAAAACCAATTATCTAAACTTGGTTTGGTTCAGAATTTTGGGGCTATTTGTTTTGGATACTCAGTGTACAACTTTCGCTATCCATTCTTTGTTTCTTTGCATTATCGAAACTCGCTTATCAAGATCAATATCAATAACAAAAGTGCAATAAAAGCAAATTTGAGTAATGGAGGCGTAGAACACTTGCAATTACTCATGTTTCGTATGTTCAATGCGTTTTTAATTTCAATTCGTATAATTAAAACTATTTATAACTGATAGCTTTAGACCTCTGATGGTATAGCTTTGATCTTAAAATTAAGTGTAAATTCGAAATTTCGCTGTAATTTTTTAATAATAATAAAGCGCATAGCTTTCTTTATCGATATAGAAATACAATATAAACAAAATTCATTACCCGATCCAATGATCGGCTCATTGATACGTGAACAATTGCTCATGTTCTGTACGAGTAATGCTTATAAATATATATTTATTTATTCGTATTTGAATAATCAGATTTATGACATAAGCAATCTTTATCGATTCTTTCGAAACTTGCTTGTGAACTACACTGTCAAGAATGCAATAAAAGATATTGATATATTTTTATTTATAAAAATATTTATTTAGTATTGATATGATTTTATTATATTTGTGACCGATAAGCCTTGGTTTCTTGAATCTGCTGCCGAAATTGATATTTATCGATTCTTTGTATAATCGAAACTTGCTTAAAAGAAATATAAAATTTCTGAAATGTAATAAAGGTAATAGATTAATTTTCATAATTATATATATTATAATTATACTATTATTTAGATTATATTTATTTGGTTTAATTATATCTGTAACTGATAAGCCTGAAATTTACCCAAATCGATGGTTATCGATTCTTTGATCAACACTTTCTTGAAAAGATTAGTATCAATTTAAAAAATCCATAATTTTCAGACGAAATTATATTATATATTTGGTTGAATAATATTTGTAATTGATGTCTGGAATTGTTGAATTTGCAGCCCAAAGGTGCGTATAGCGATGCGGACACCGAGTCGATGGTGTTCAACAGGCCGCAGTTTACCTGCCTGAAGTCCTTCCTGCTGTTCCTGATCGCCGTCGTGGTGATGATGATGGGCGTGCTGGGGGGCTGGACGCTCTATAGATACTACGCGCCCAGTCATGCCAATATGAAGTATCATGCGCTGTGCGATATACCCTACGATGAGGATTCGATCGAACAGGCTCGCTTCTATCCACGCAACGACGACGCCTTCGCCATCAACTGGCGCACCATCCTGCCCCTAACGGGCTCCAATACGAATGGAGATGGCACCAACTCCGCTAAACTTTATGACGAGCTGGTCAACGACAATTTCTTCCGCGAGGAGATCGAACTGGATGGAGGGGCTGAGGATGGTTATGCCAAGATCGATGTGCCCGACTTTCAGGATGGACGTCGTGGTCGTTTTATGCATGATTTCAAGGAGAATCAATCGGCGATCATCGACACCACCAGCAATCGTTGCTTCATCATGCCCCTGGATCGTGCCACAACCCTGCCCCCCAGCAGCTTCATCGATCTGATGCAGAAAATGGGCTCCGGCTACTACAACATCGACACGGAGCGCGTGCGTCGCAACATGCGGGTGATCACGCCCCGCATCACCGATCTCTCCCTCATCTCGGAGCGCATCGCCAACGAGTGCTACGACATGAAGGTCTACATGATGGAGAAGTATGTCTCGGGAGGTAAGTCGACTAGATCTATCAATATTCCATCGATAGTTTCGATGATTTCCTAGCTGATGCAAAGTTAGATGTTTTTCTCGAAAGTCCCAATAGTTTTGGTAGTTAAAAAATATAAAAGATTTAAAAATCTATGGAAATTCTATGTACACAAACAAATAAATATTTTGGAAGCTATCGTATCGCTAATATCGATATTACATCGATATCGATCTTTTGTGAATATCCTTCCTTTGGGTTTATTGAAATACTTCTCTGATACTGATGTATTTTCTATTTTTTCAGTGGCTAAACGTTCAGCTGATCCGCTGCCAGATGCAGGAAAGTACGCAGAGTTTATGGGCAAGGGCGTGGTCGAGTACGATCTGTCCAATATCGCCGAGGTGGAGGCCTACGAGGCTAGGGAGCAACAGAAGCTAGTTTGAACTGCAGCCGTGCAGCAAATGTTTTAAATCTATAAAAAACAAAGACAAAATTCGAAACAAAAATGAGAAAAAAAAACACACACATAGTATTGATTTTTCTGTATGTATTGTATAATGATCTGTAGGCTCTCGCCATAATTTGTAGTATATATATAGTAGAGCTGCTTGGCTATCGTTAAGATGAATGCATACTCCAAAAGGGAGACTTTTAGAGCACTTCTTGCGCTGTAAACTAGAGCTGGGTTCGATCTTTCATTGTCAAGAATCGAACGATTCACGTCTAAAAATCGTTTTAATCGATTAATCGAAATAGGACCGGTAATTTAAATATTCCGTTAGTCTGAGGGAAAAACTTATATATCGATGCATGCAAAATTAAATTATTATTGTTCAAAAAAATGACTAGTAAGGACGGAGCAGATCAGTCGGATGAAATACCCTGTACTTTTTGCTACCGATAATACCCTTAGCGTACAACAATTGTACATATCTTCTTCACTTGAATGGCGTTATATTGAATTTCCCAAAATCGATTATCAAATAAAAGACTCGATTAAATCGCCGTGAAATTAAATCGATTATATCGAATCAAAGCCCAGCTCTACTGTGAACCTATGCTCTGATCTTACGATAGTCTAGCAATATCTAAGTCTGCAGAAAGCAGCAGAAGAAAGGAAAGAAGAACGAAGATAGAGAGAAGAAAGAAGAACGAAAAATTGTATTGGCCAAGTTGGAGCTCTGCTCTGTTTAAGCATAACAAAATCATATAGACCCTAAATAAGCGAAATGTACCTAGAAAATGCAATTTTAAATGCGATTTTGACGAAATTTGTGACAAATACAAGCAACAGCGACAGATCGAGAAAGATAATGGCAAGGATAATGCTTCAAATCGTTTAACTTTCTTTTGTACAATACAAAAACAAAAATAAAAAATATGATTATAAATATGAATACGAGAAATACACACATTGCATTCAATTCCAAGTACATATTTTATATAATATACTCTTTAAACTATATATATCTATATCTATATATATAAATATATATAAATAACTCCAACTATGAGCGTGCTAAACAATTATGTATAGAAACGAGCATCGAAACGCATTGCAAACAGATGAAAACATTCAACAAACCACACAAAAATACAAATCTAAAGATAAAGAAAAAACACAAAAACTAAAGCTATAGCTGAGACCGTAAGCATTATAAGTTTTATTTAAAAAATCTATAATATAATGGATTTTTATGATTTACTTTAGCAATAATGACGAATTTTTTAAAAATTACTCAAAACTCATTATTATTGTTAAAGTAGAGCGTAAAAATGGGAAAGAATATTCCGAAAGAAAAATGATCTTAACTTTAAAAATCGCAACATTAGACGTTATTTACGGTCCCTGGCATCAAGATAAAAACAACAACAAACAAACAAAGAAAAATTAATCTAAATGTTCTTGAATCGATTTAAATGTATTAAAAACGCGAATTTGTGATCTTCAACAAATAAGTAAACAACGATTTTATTTTATTTTAATCTATATATGGGGTTTACATAAAGCTATAGTATGATCTACGCCGTAGGCGACTTTTAAGACCTTGCCATTGATGGCGGTTTTAAACGGAAAGAATTGATCTTTTTTATGACCTAAGCCTAGATGCCCGAAGCGATTCTTGCCCCACATAAATAGATCCCCATCCGAGTTCACGGCGCCCATGTGAAAGATGCCACATCCAATTGCCTCCACGGTTGTGGCATTACTAAAATCGTTGCGTCCAAAGAGTGGGGGCAGCAGATGCTGAGGCTTCGAGGTCTGCTCCACAAAGGGTCCAAAACCGAGTATGCCGTAACCCCATGTATAGACCAAACCCTGATCGTTGAGCGCCATGCAGAAGGAGCCTCCAGCAGCTACATCCT
Source organism: Hypselothyrea guttata (assembly GCA_035045125.1). Classification (NCBI taxonomy): domain Eukaryota; kingdom Metazoa; phylum Arthropoda; class Insecta; order Diptera; family Drosophilidae; genus Hypselothyrea; species Hypselothyrea guttata. The sequence continues at coordinate 109,852 of JAWNNJ010000802.1, read as the reverse complement.
TGATTCTTCCTATCGATTTGGTTAAAGCTAAAGCTCTAGGCGTGTTCAGTTGCATTTCCGCATCCGGCGAATCGTCCAATTGTCCGTATTCGGAGTTACCCCAGCCAAAAACCTCTCCGGATTCGTTTAAAGCCAGCACGCAGTCGGAGGAGCAGCTGATGCGCACAATTCGCTGCTTTTCTATATCTCCGGCTATCAATTTGATCTCTCCGGCGGAGTGGTAATTGCCCTGCCCCGTTTGCCCATCCGCCCCCCAGCCACAGCTATAGACCTTTCCCAATTTGCTGAGAAATAAAGTGTGATCCTGTCCGCACTCCACGCCCACCAGCTCATCCGCCTCTCCGCAGATCTCCGACTGCGCCAGACGATGCACAATTCCGCTCTTTTCGTAACACTCATCTGGAATTATTGGACGTGCACATTGTCCGTAGGAATTGTTGCCTAGGGTGAAGACGGATCCGTTTTTAGTAAGCACCACCAGATGAGCTCTTCCGGCGGACATGCTGCGCACCTGCAGCCCCTCATCCGTATCCCCCTCAATTCTAGGCAGCCGTATAGCCGTTGGGTATATAATTACATCTAAATTCTTAGGCTCCTTGCTTTGTGGTTTGAACTGAAATCCCAGCTGGCAATCCGTATTCAAGCCACAGCCGAATAAAGTTTCCCCATCCGAGCGTTTTACGGCGTAGGCGGTAAAACCGTAACCGGCTGTTACGTCCGTAATCTCATTGTTGTTGGAGAACTGCAGTCGCGTCGGATGATGCACCATTTCCGTATAACGCTCCTGCGCCTTCTTCACGCTCCGCTGCAGCCCCAGGGCTCCGGTTTCCTGAAAGCCCCATACGTACACCCGATGTTCGTGGGGATCCGAGATTTTGGGTTCATAAGCTGAACAAAAAAAATACAGGGTATAATGAAAAATATTGCAAAAGTAAGAAATTTGTAATTGTTTATTTTTGCGCTTACTTTTCACTTTGGTTTGATCCTGTGACAACACGCTGCGCTTTGCTTTTGCTGTGTAGTGACGCAGCAGCAGCTGCGGCAGCGCAGGCCGCATATTTGTTAACATTTTTAAACGCTTCAATTAAATTAAATTAAGTTTAAAAAAAAAACATGCTGCTGTTATGTTTATTAGAGTTGTATCGTTCAGTTCAGACACAGTTTAGGGATGTAAAAAACCATCGATGTATCGAACATCGACGATGGTGTTAGCTCGATGTATCGATGTTTTCCGATGTTTTTAGGAACTCGATGTATCGACGATACATGTTTCCAATCGATGTTACAAATTTATGCATACGCGCTATTTTTGATCGTGAATTATTGAGAATCCTTGAATTTGGCTGGTAAGTATTTACTGTCTGTACATTATTAGGTTATATCGAGCCTTTCCCGTGTAAAAATCGTAAGCGCCAAAGGTAAATTTAACAGGAGAAGGTTTTTTTTTCGCGGAAACGCGTTCGAAATTCGCGCTCAGGCTGATATCTCAGTAAATCAGTTGAATTAGATTAATAATTTTTTTGTGTAGATAAGTTGATTAATTATGTACATAATTGCATCAAAAACCGAAAATCAAAATAAATGGCTGCGTTCACGGCCGTTGCGCTCCGTGGAGCGATAACTCGATAAGTTTTTACATTTTCAAATTTAAACAGCTGTGTTCGCTGCATGGAGCGATAATTTTATCTAATGGAGCGCAAAAATTTTATGCTACATGCGCTCCACGAGATTTTACAGTTATGCCACATTTAGGGTTGCAATTTTCGGCAAAATAATTATTATTATTTTGCCGAAAATCGCAACCCTAATAGGCTGTTTACACTGAGCCCGAATCACGAAATATAATATTCTGCCATAAGCCCTCTGTGGGTAGAAGAAGAGCCGAATAATCCAAGATTCGACTATTATGCTGAAGGTGTGGCCGTATCTTGCCTAGTATTTCGTTACAATTTAGTATTTTCGATACAAAAATGTGGCATATCGATAGCATACAGCTGTTTATTACAGCTAATAAATTTAAAAACGCCCGCAAATATAAAATGACTGAAATGAAAATAAGCGAAATGAATGATAAGAGCAAAAATATAAATGGGCCGATTCAATATTATTTCCAAATGAACCATTTTAATTGTTGTTACTCATTTGTATGCACTGTACCCATTAAAAATGGGTGAAAATTTATATTTTTTTTTACAATTTGTGACTATACTGAAAAGCGCATTCAAATCAAAAAAGATAATAATGTAGCAATATCGCAGTTTTTGTCTAGCTCGCTTTCAAAATGCACATAAATTTGCGCGTTTTCTTGTTTGTTTACGTTTGAAATGGCGCGTTTTCTTGTTTGTTTACGTTTGCGCTGGTCGAACAGCTGGTCGCGTGATTCGATTCTTGGTGTAAACACCCGAATCACGTTTGGAATATTCCGCTCAGTGTAAATATGCTATAAGTCCCCGCAGGCCGTGACGCTGTCGAATTAAGCGCGCCCTTATCGAAAATACGTTGAATAACAATTCGATAGTTTGTAGTAAGTTGGCAGGGCTACTTTATTGAATACGGCCACTTTTAAGTTTGGCGCGAATGGGCATTATCAAGTAGAGCTTGGTAAACATCGGTTTTCACGAACATCGATGTTTTGTACAATCGATGTTTGTAACCATCGATGTTTCCGATGTTTTGATGACGAAACATCGATGTAATGGATACAATCGATGTTTTTAATAAAATAATTAAAAAATTAACAAAACTTTCATTATTGAGATGTTTAGTTGGATAACAATATATATCTCCTAATCTAAGGTTTACATAATAAATCATAATATGGCGAAATTCAACTTAATCTAATAATAACATACGGAAACACCAACACTCAAGTGTACGTACGCGCACCAAAATTCTATTGTGCATTTCTCGGTTTTTTTTTTTTTTGCAATAGTTGCTTTGCATAGCAATAATTCAAGTATATAAAAAAAACTCACCTGTATATATGTCTATATTTTCATTTCACCACTAAATGAACTAAAGAACTAAATACCTAATTTGAAGTACGATGAACAATTCTAATGTTAATTATTTATTATTATTATCGATATTGATATGCAATCGATGAATCAAATTGCCTAGGCCGTGCCATCACTAGCACGGCACAGCCTATCGATGCCCCAGCTGTTTGCGCAAAAAGTACTCGATGCACGCGCCAGTTGTTATCGATGTGGGCGACATCAAAACTATCGAAATTGTTGAGAGCGACGAAAAAGTAGCTCCGGTAAAATTGCCCAAAAATTAAGTTTTAAACGTGAATTATAGTCTGGAAAGTGTGCAATTTGTTGCAGCAAATGCAGCCAAGTGCCGTGGCATAAATATTTTCAATCCAAAGCAACAAATTCAAAGAAAATTCGTGCGTTTCGTGTGATTTTCAACTGTGCAGCTCTCATACATATATAAAGTGATATATATATATATGCATATATATACACACACAGACGCACAGATGTACGCATAATGCAGATTTGAAGCATTATTATTGTTGTTGTGGAACGTGTGGAAAGTGAAAAAGTGGAAAAGCCTCTGCAATATCGTGTGGAAAGTGCATTTTTTATATGAGTGTTTTCCAAAGGGCTGGGGCCGTTGCCTGCTGCTAGGAGTTGCCTTGCCGTCGTCGTCGTCGTCGTCGTCGCCATCGCCATCGCCTTCGTCGTTGTCGTCGTCGTCGCCAAAAACTTTCGTCTCCGGTAGGTACACACAAAATCTACGGCTGCTCCTGTTTAGCTCCTGTTTTCTGTCTCGTTCGCTCACCCGCTCGCTCTCTCTGCCTATGCCGCTCTCATTTTGTTGTTTGCCTTGCTCTCTCTCGCTCTCAGTCGGCGCGCTCTCTTCACCACCGCACAAAACAAACGGTACATTGTCAGGACAACACCACAGTGTTGCCAGAAATAGCCAGATTCCAACTGCAAAATATCTGAAAAAAAATAGTTGAAAATTAAAAAATATAAAGTAAAGTTATATATAAAATTAAAAAATAATTAAATACAAATTTATCTATAAAATTTCAAAATAATTATATAAATTTTCAAATAAAGTTATGATTACCATAAATAGCATTCGGAAATTATCTAAATTGGCAACGCTAAAATTGCGCTCTCTTGTCTCTCTCTCTCTTCACCACCGCACAAAACAAACGGTAAATTGCCAGGACAAGTGTTGCCACTGTCTTGCTAGAAATAGCCAGCTTACAAAATAACTGAAAATAATATCAAAAAAATATAATAATATATAATTTTCAAATATATAATGAGAAACATAAATAAAATTCACGAAGGTGTTGCGAAAATTTCGCTCTTTTGCGCTCTCTTCTCTCTTGTCCTTTTGGGTGTTGTGCACAAAATCCACCCCCAAACGAAACACGCTCTCTCGCTCTTTATCCGCTCTCTCTTCATCCTTGCTTCTTGGATTTTGGTAACCATGGTGGATATGCCGCCCGCGGCTTTCTGTGTCAGCCCAACGCCCCCTTGCGCTCTCACACCCCCTCTCAACAAACAGGGTGCAAATCCACCACCGCACACACATACATACTTGCATAGCTAACACATATGGCTGCGCAGTTCACTTCGCAGTTGACTTGCAACCCACAGCTCACAACCCACAATCCATTAGAGTCCACATGTCACACAGGCTTGATCTTCCATCAGCATGCGAGCGACAACTCCACTAGAGTTGCCAGATTTCAAATAATAATCATCTAAAAAATAAAAAAACAAATTTTAAAAATATATTAAATATTATTTTAAAATAAAATCAATATTCAATATTAAAAATAAATATTTTTAAATAAATTTATGTTCAATTTAAAGTGTAAATAATTTAACAAGAAAAACAACAGGTTAAATAAAATTTTAAAAATAAAACAAATTATTTATTTATTTAAAGTCAACTAAGACCAGTCGACTAAGAGAAGTTAAATTACACATTAAAATTAAAAATAATAAAATTTAAATTTAAAATTAATTTAAAATTTAATTGCAAAATATTAGATAGGAAAAGAAATTCTTGGGAAAAAAATATTAAAATATGAAATAAAATAATGTAATTAAAAACAATAAATAGTTTTAAACATAAATATATTTGTTACAAATCAATTTCAAATAAATTTAGAAATTAAAACCACAAACAGCAAAACAAAATGCAAAAAAAATTCCAATAATCAATAAACAATTTTAAAAGTAATTTTAAATTTATGAGTCATAAAAAAACCCGCCAGATTGGCAACGCTGCATTTCATAGAACTGCAACAACACTGGCAATAAATTAACTCCAACAGCATTCAAATTGAGTTCTGTTCCAATTTCTGTCATTCCCCCCTCCCCACACGCCCTAGGACAGACAGATTTATGTGCTCCCATCTGCTCCCAAGTTTCTAGTTCCATTTCTGCCCTTTTGTTTTTATTTGTTTTCCTTTTCTTTTTAGTTTTATTCGTTTGTTTTCAATTTGTTGCTTTAATCAGTTTGGGGCCTAATTTTGAGCGTTTTCCTGATATGCTCGCTGCGTCTTCCGATCGCTCAATGGAACGAGCGCTTCCGCAATTTTCACTCCCCCAGCCCCTCTCCACTCTCGATCACCTTCCCCCCCTGCTTTCCGCCTCATAAACCTGTGAGCACGTGCGCCTCTTTTCAATTTCTCTTTGAGAGACGAACTGTCTCCAAAACTCTCACACACACACACACACACGCACACTACACCAATACCAAGACAGAGTTGAGGCGACAGAAATCGTTGAAGGCAACAAAACAACAACAACAATAAACAGAAACAACAACAAACAGTTCAATGGCCATAAACAGAAACCATCCAAGCGTTTCCATGTCTTGGCTCAGCTTGTTGCCAATGGCCTTGCGCCAAAGCTTCACTGTACAGCAGCAGCAGCGGAGTCACCTTCCACGCCCCCTACCCCCCTGCACCGCCCCTCCGCCCCTCTGCAAACAACATACGTTGAAGAGTTGTATGCAAATACACTGGTGGCCAAACAAATGCAAACAGCAGCAACAAAATAAATATTAAATAAATAATATTTAAATAAAAATATTGTAAATAAATTGAGAAAAATAATTGCCATCAAATATCAAATTAATATCAAATATTAATTTTTCTTATATAAAAATTCAATTGTTAATTTACATATATCTAATACATTTCAAATTAATGACAAATAATTATCAATTATCAAAATAAATATAAAATATTGAAATATACAAAATTAACTTCACAAAAAATCACAAACAATTAAATATCAAATTAACTTCAAATAATTATCAACTTAAAAAAAAATAAATATCAAAAAATAATATTAAATAAATATCAAATTAATGACAAATAATTATCAATTATCAAAATAAATACAAAATATTGAAATATACAAAATTAACTTCAAATAAATCACAAATAATTAAATATCAAATTAACTTCAAATAATTATCAACTTAATAAAAAATAAATATAAAACAATATTGTTAAATAAATATCAAAATATTCATCAAATATTGAAATGAATATCAAATCAATATCAATTATTAAAACATATAAAATAAATATCCATTAAATGTCAAAATTAACTTCAAATACAAATTAAAATAAATGTCAAAGAAATATTAAAATAAAAATTAAATTAAAAACAAATAAATATTGAAACAAATCAATATTACGAAATCTTGTCCAGAAAACATCAAATGAACTTTTAATAAATATATTTAAAATATTAAATAAAATAAATTTGCTAAAAATAAAGCTAACTTCAAATGTTATGAGGTCGGATAATTATTTCTAACACAGTTTGTAGTAAAATTCACATTAAACAACAAACAATTCGATTGTCAACTAAAATCTATGCATAATTGTGGCATTTCCAAATATGCCAGATCTCGCCATAAATAAGCTAAACTGGCAGCTCTGCTGCAATCAATCCAGTTGATTCTTTGGCAACGCTTTCACTCGAGTGAAAACAAACAAATAAATTGCCGGAAGAATCATATTTTTGTTGTCCAAAAAAAACAAAAAAAAAGAGGGAAAAAACTGCTTTCGCCTTCAGACGAAGAACATGAATCGGACGGACGTTGACGCCCCGCTTTCCTCCCGTTTCCCTTCCCTCTTCCCCTTCCCCTGGCGACTTGTCACATTTTCTATTTGTGTTTCTAAAGCAGCACGCTTATCGCCGATGACAACATTTTCACAGAAAACCAAAGAACTGAGACGAAACACGAATGGCAAAGGTTTATGACTAGGCAGCTAATTAAGCGAGGCAGCGGTGAGAGAGGAGGGTAGAGGGACGTATAGCACAGTGTTGCCAATATTTTTTGGGAAAAAAAACTATTTTTTTTGACGGGAACTACCAAATGCACTTTTTTCGAAATATAAAAAAAATATAACTAGAAATTAAAAAAATAAATAAATATAGCTAAAAATGAAAAAAAAATAAAATAAATAAATAAATACATAAAAGATAGAAAATTGCTAAGTTTTTTTCTCAAATAACTGAAGGTGGTCTGCACACAAAAAAGTAAGAAGAAGAAGCATTGTATGACAGCTTAATAAAATTATATTTAAAATATAGCGTACTGGGTATTCTACATTCGGGCGCGTCCGACTGATCTGCTCTGCCCATTCTGGTTTTAGTATGAATTTTGTTAAATTTAAGGAAAGACAAAATACGTATTTTTTTTTTAAATCCAAAATTTCTCGCTTCCTACAGTTTTATAATTTTTCTAGCAAAATATCTTTTCTAAAACAGTCAGAACTGGGGAAAAAAAAGCGCATTTGGCAACACTGTTGTAGGGGGAGCAAGCGTGAAAAGTGAAACCGCAGAGATTTAAGCTGACAGGCCAAAAGCTGCGGCCTCAACAGATTATTGATCTTTAATTATGCCACATTTGTGGCGCTGTGGCCTTTGGCTATTGACATTGACTTTGGCTTGAGCTTTTGGCCAACAAACCTACGCTCGATAGCTGTATAATAGATGGAGAATCGGGGAAGAATCGAGGGAGAACCGACAATCTCTCCCTTTGTCTCTTAACTTTTAGGCTGCAGATTGCGTAAAAAAACCAAAACTTCATCAGCGATATTCTTGTTTGTCTTTCTATTTTGGCTTCTCGCTTCGCTTTTTTTTTGGCTCGTTGTCTGTGCCACTTTTTTGGACATATTTAAGTTTGAGTAATCGAATACAATTCCATTTCCCAATTCCAATTCCAATTCCAATTCCGACTCAACTTCAATTCCTGTTCGTGACTCATCAAGCATTTCGATTGGGTTCGATTGGAGCTCAGCCCCAATTTGCAGCTCGGTTACATTGGCTTTGATTGTTTTTCTTGTTAACAGAGAATGAGAGAGAGACAGAGACAGGCAGAGAGAGAGAGAGATAGAGCTATTGTTTTTTGTCCACGCTTGTATTTGACTCTTGGCGTTGCTCAATCAAAGCTTCAAACTCATCAATTAATATCATCTGGCGCTTGTCCTCCATTTCTCACAGAGTTCATTCATACCGCTAACTTTTTTATAGAATTTCAATTTGACGTACAGTCAGTGTTGCCAGAAATAGCCAATCTGGCTTAAAATCTTTAACTACAAAATATCTGAAAAGATAGCTTAAAATAAATGCTTAAAAAAAGCATTAAAAAATACATAAATAAAATATAATAGAATAGAATCTTTGAAATAAAAATATATTTTCAAATATATAATTTTCTTAAATATAGAATTTTTAAAATAAATCTATATTTTCAAATACAGAATTTTTTTAAAGATAGAATTTTTTTAAATATAGAATCTTTAAAATAAATATATATTTTCAAAATTATAGAATTTTTTTAAATATAGAATTTTTAAAATAAATCTATATTTTCAAATACAGAACTTTTTAGAGATAGAATTTTTTAAAAATAGAATTTTTTTAAATATAGAGTCTTTAAAATAAATACATATTTTCAAATACAGATTTTTTTTAAATATATATAATTTTTAAAATAAATATATATTTTCAAATATAATACATTTAAAATAAATATATATATATATATATATATATTTTAGATATGCAATATTACGAATTAATTTACATATATTTTCAAACATAAAATTTTAAAAATAAATAGTTATATAAAATTATGTGTATTTTTGCACTATACCCATTAAAAAAGCTAGAAAAAAGTATATTGAAAATATAAATTTAAATATAATTTCCCAACTGTTATCAATATTGTTTGCCTGCTCTGTGGCAGTTTTTTAATAAACATTTTGCCTTCTTCTGCTTGGCAACTTTCACTTGTTTTGTGGCTGTGGTTTGGCCAGATTAACTCAGCTGGTTATAGCGTCATTATCGTTATCATTATCAGTTATTGCTGTTATCACTGTTATCATTGGCATCCACTCAGTCAACTCATCATCATCTCATTATCATCATCATCTCATCATCATCATCATATCCTTGCCCCCAAACTCTAGTTTGCAATTATTTATGCCGGCTTTTGTCAATTATTATATTAGTTATAGTTTTTATAAGCTTTCACGCAATTATAAATATATAAATACACATACGATCCACACACAATCCACACACGAAACACACATGCAAGCGCTTTAATTTCATCGTCTCTTGTTTTCTTCTCGTTTTCGTTTCTCTTTTCGCATATGTGCTTTGTTTTGCCTCATTCGCCGCATTCGTTAATTTGCGATCCACACTACAATCCACAACAACAACATCCACAACAGCTGAAATGATGCCTGCAACAGCAGCGGCAGCAACATGCAGCAACGACAACAACAACAACAACAAAGCGCAACAGCTGCACTAACAAAACAAACACCATCCACAACATCCACACAGCACAACTAACTAACACGATCCACATTCATTCCACACAAGTCGTAGCTGTTGCTGCCGCCCTGCAACATTGTTGCAACATTTCGCTGTTGTTGCTTTTGACAAACGCTAATCGATAAACGATAATCGCACCGATCGATAGCTGCCTGCCAGACGTGGGCGCAGCTTAGGATCCACAGCGCGCTTCTCAATCCAATTGAGGCGCCACACACTGGAATGTTGGAATACCCACAGCGACTGGCGCGCAACATCCCAAATTCCAACAGCAACTCCTCCGGCCTCCCGCCTCAGCTGCCCCTGCATCAGAATCTCAATCTCAATCAAAACTATCAGAGCAACACCAACTATCGGCCGCCCATCGCCGCCTCCGCCTCCTCCCCTGCCCATCATCAGCGGCAGGCATCGCTGCAGCATCAACACCATCGCAATCTGTCCACCGCATCCAGCTGCAGTGTCCAGCACAAGAGCGTGACCTTCGGCCAGGCTGCCACGACATCGGCATCGTCATCGGTATCGGCATCGATATCGGCTGTGCCCCTTGACTACAGCAACGGCAGCAGCAGCGGCAACTCCAGTTGCAGTGCCGCTGGCAACCCCACGGGACCCCAATCAATGGCGGGAAATATGAAGCACGGTACGTTATCGATTTATATCGATTTTATCGATATTTGCATTATCTCTTCTGAAAAACTTCCATATCATATCAGTTCACTGTATATCACAATAATTTCGAATGTAGAGTAACGATTTATATCGATAATATCAATATTTGCATTATATTTTCTTAAAAACTTCGATATGTTATCGATTTAAATCGATATTTTCTTAATTTCTTCTTAATAACTTTTATATCATATCAGTTTACTGTATATCGCCTAAATTTCGGATGTAAAAATAAATCGATAACATCGATTTTTGTATAATTTCTTTTTTAATCAAGTTCATATCATATCGAGTTTTTAATATATCACAGAAAATTGCAAATATCGAATTGTGAAATGAAATCGATATAATCTTATCGCTTTTAATCCATCCTAAGCGTAGGATGATTGTGATAGGATAATTTACAGACAAGAGAGAAAGATTTTCTGATTCATGTCCATTATTTTACAGGAAAATCTCAGGAAGACGTGTGCTACGTGGTAGCAAAGTACGACTATGCGGCGCAGGGCGCTCAGGAGCTGGATCTGCGGAAGAACGAGCGTTATCTGCTGCTGGACGACTCGAAGCATTGGTGGCGGGTGCAGAACAGTCGGAATCAGTCGGGATACGTGCCGAGCAACTACGTGAAGAAGGAGAAGCCCTCGCTCTTCGACAGGTGCGTTTTCCTGCCACGCCCCCGAGCAGCTCACAACTCTCCACTAAACATTTCCGTCTACTTTTTCATCTGATTTCAGCAGAAAAAGAAAAGAAAATAAAAATAGGAAAACCTACTTTTGCTTTTAAACTGAATTTTGAATTTGTATAAAGTATTTCTTGATTGCTTTTCGGCTTTTATATTATTATATTGTATGCCTTATGTTGTATGATTTCCAAGTAGAACAAATTCCCCATCCATCCAAAACCCAAACCCAAAACATGCATAAGACTCTCTACCCTCTGTTGAGCCTCAGTCTTGAGTAACCTCGATTTTTAGACGTGAATCGATCGAAAAGATCAAACCCAGCTCTGTCGTAAACCTTAAAGCTTATCTCTATGTCTATTTGTATTTACAGCATCAAGAAGAAGGTGAAAAAAGGTTCCGGATCCAAGACCTTGCCCAACTGTTCGCCCTCACGACAGATCGAGAGTCCAACCATGTCGCGTCGTCTGCCCCCGGATCCATCGGAGGCCATCGGCAGCGCCATTGTCAAGTACAACTATCAGGCCCAGCAGCCGGATGAGCTCTCCCTCACCAAGGGCACTCGCATCCTCATCCTGGAGAAGTCCAACGACGGCTGGTGGCGTGGACAGAGCGGAAATGCCGTAGGATGGTTCCCAAGCAACTACACAACCGAGGATTGTGATAACGATGGCGAAATCCACACCTACGCCATGGCGGAGAATGTCCTCGATATTGTGGTAGGTCGCATTTATCGGTATTGGGAAATATAGCTATCATATGTAATCTATAGACTGTTCGGAATTTAATGTGGAAGTATCACTTGGGTGATATTTTTAGATTTATCGACATATCTAAATCTATATCTTTTTACTATCGAAAATAAGAATAATTGGATTACTCGATATTATCGATAGTTGGGAAATAAAACATCATAGATTATATCTACCTACATCAAATTAATCTACAGACTCTCCGGAATCTAATGGAGGAGTAGCATTTTGGATATGTTTTTAGATTTATCGATCGTGAGGAATAAAAACTATCGTGGAAAGTATCGCTATGGATTATAATCGATAATTAGGGTAAACATTGTCACCTATAATTTTTTGAGAAAGGTTTTTAATCTCTGAATCTGATGAATTGAATGATTTTGAACAACAGACAATAAACCCATTAATCGATTGTTACGAGAGTGGGCTTTATCGATTTTCGACATTATTGATAGTTTACAGCTAAGATCATATTTTCAACTTATACTAATCGATTTTCTGCCTCTGCTTCTAGGTCGCTCTGTACAGTTTCACGTCGAACAACGACCAGGAGCTGTCGTTCGAGAAGGGCGATCGGCTGGAGATTGTCGATAGGCCTGCGTCCGATCCGGACTGGTACAAGGCACGCAACAATCAGGGGCAGGTCGGTTTAGTTCCACGCAACTATCTGCAGGAGCTGAACGATTACCTGGCCACGCCCTATCGCAACACCAGCGGCAACGCTGGCAACGGCAACAACGCCAACAACAGCAACAACGCCAACAACTCCGGCAGCAACGGCGCCAACTCCGCCGTAGGCTCCATGGAGCGTCGCAGCGATGGCAACAACAAAACCTCCCAGCAGCCAACGCAGCCCATCGAGCGTCCCAATCTGGCTGGGAAGACCTGGTACTACGGCGCCATCACCCGGAGCCAGTGCGACACGGTCCTCAACGGACACGGACACGACGGCGACTTCCTCATCAGAGACAGTGAGACTAATGTGAGTGAACAGGGAGCAGGAAGTTCCTACTACGGATGTAGATCATAACGAAATATCGATGTTTTTAAAATGAAATGCTTAAATCGGTACCTTAGCATATCTCCGATGTTTCCTTTCAATTTAAATTTAATTGATCATGAACTGAAACTAATTTAAATACTCCACGACGATTATTAGAACTCAATGAGTTGTAAGACCTTTTGTAGGACGCAACCGACAGTAGAATACTCTCCACCCTATCGGTACCTCTATGTTTCTACGATGTTTTCTTTATATGGAAATCAATTTCATCGTGAATTTAAAATGATTTAAATATTTCTCGACGTTTTTTTTTTTAATTCAATGAGCTTTACGTCTTTATGTTTGGGAAACTGCAGTAGGACGCAACCGACATCACCCTATCGAAAACAAACTCTACATCAATGTTTTTCCGATGTTTTCTTAGAAATTACTTTTAAAAATTTAATAAATCAGTAGAAATTTCATACGTTGATTAAAACCTTGTATCGACGATATATCGAATTTTTGAAAACATCGATAGATCAAGTTGAAACCAACGATCTGTCCCTATCGTCTTTCCTTATGACTAAAATTATTCTAAACATATATTTAAAATTGATTTTTCCCCCTTTCAGATGGGCGATTACTCGGTTTCCCTGAAGGCCCCCGGGCGTAACAAGCACTTCCGGGTGCACGTGGAGCAGAACATGTACTGCATCGGACAGCGGAAGTTCCACTCGCTGGATCAGCTGGTGGATCATTACCAGAGGGCGCCGATCTACACGAACAAGCAGGGGGAGAAGTTATATCTGGTGCGATCGCTGCCCAAGGCGAATGGCACGTAAATCCCTTTAGTAACGCCGTATAGGATTAGGCACATATATAAAATATTATATACTATATACAAAACGAGAACTCTTTGATCGAGCAGATTATGATATATATATATATATGCATATATGCGTTAAGTAGACGTTGTCCAGATAAATTATTTCTATTGTATGCTAAATTAGACGAGAAGAATCGAGGGAAGAAGAAGAGGCAGAGGCAGAGAGGTTGCTATATATGTATATGTATATAAATCGGTTGGCAGTTTAGTTTCCATATATAGGACTTTTTGTACTTTTATAAATTAACATAAAACATTAAGCGATTGGCATTAGCTTGAAATCGATTCAGTTTCTATATAGAATACGCCTCTTTTTGTAAAGAACCAAAGGATTCTTGAACTCAATTCTAGATGTCAACATGCAGAACATACTATATCTCAATATAGAAATACAACAGATATTTCAAAGGAAAACGCTTTTAACTGTGTGTGTGTGTGAATAAACTGTGTATGTGTAATAGAAATAATACCTATAAAGAATGCTCAGTTGGGTACCCCTGTTGGATACCCTGTAATCTGAGCGATAGAGAGAGGGAGAGAGGAAGAGTTATTCGCAGTCATACTTGTTATTTACCATTTAATTATCATCTACCCGATACGAGTTATAATCATGCAGAATATTCCCCATAAAGCTAACTAAAGACAGCTTACATAAAACATAATCAGCAGACCACGCCCTATTATACCTATAAATAATTATATATATAACGCATATAAGCCATACTGTACAGTTGAGAAAGATGCAATGCTAACCTAAGCACACTTCACATTAATACATACATATAAATATATATATACAGACTTGATTTCGTAATCCTTACTCCATAATTTGTAGTTAACTTAGTTATTTATTAATTAATTAATTAATTAATGAAGTAGCAGCAGCAGCGATTCCAGCTTTAATTTTGTTTTTATTCATTACACTTTTGTTTGCCGTTTTATTTACAAGTTTTTGTTTTTGATTTAGCTTAAGAACGTAGCAGAAATAGCGAGAAGGAGAAAAAATAAGGAAGCTTGGCGCTGAGCAAATGGACTTTCGACTTTATTTCATATGCGAATTTTTAATATATATAAAAATATATATACAAATACATATTAATATAAATATTAAATAATTTATAGTAATTTAAACAATTGCTTAAACACAACTAGTACTAAACGATGAGAACAAACTAGAAATTATACCGAAACGGAAATGAATACAAATAAAAATACATCAAATAAAATTCAGCTGCGTTTCTTTTTAAACACCGATATTTAATCGAAGAAGGAGCATAATTATCGATAAATCCAATGTTTGGTTTGTTCCATTTATTGTTGTTTTTTCCAGCTTAGCGACAAATTCCTTGTACTTCGGATTTTTAAACAAGTTCTGTTATCGATTAAACTTTCTATCGAACGAAAATAATCGATTATAGTACTATATTATATTATTTTTCCAGCTTTTCAACAAAATATTTAACTTCGTATTTTTAAACAAGTTCTGTAGTCGATTAACATATCTATCGAACGAATATAATCGATTATAGTATTATATCGAACGAATAATTTGGCCCATAACTGAGAAATCCATCTGAAAACCCATGAAATCAAACAGATCGATTGGTTTTATTTATGTTTATTGAATTTTGTAATTTTTAAATATTTTTTTAAGGCTTTCGATAATGTTTTACATGTTAAGGCTAAAAATGGAGAAATCTTGTTCGTTTTGCTGCCTATCGGACTTGGTGAATCATGAAATACTTATAGAGATACGCTCTAAATATGATATACAAATATGTTTAAATATATATATTCTCATCGCGATTAACAAACTTTAACTTTGTGTGTGTTGAGCAAACGATACCTTCTAAGTGTGTGTGTGTGTGTGGGTGTGTGTTTATTTATCATGGGATTAACAATTATTAAACCAAGATGCATATCGTAATTTAGGTACAAAAGCATATACTCGTATATATATAATATGTTGTAAGCTTAATGAACAGTTTTATAATCTTATTAAGGCCACACAATCAAAAACAGAAAGAGTTACGAATTAAAACAATATTCAAAAGAATAATAGTAATAATAATAATAATAGAAAGAGAGCTACGACTTACACAAAAAAACACAAAAGATATACAATAAAAAACTGAACTGAACTGAAGTTTAGTATCAGCATCGGATCCCTTAAATCTTAACAATTAGTTTAGCTTTAGTTAGTAGATTTCTCTTGGTAGTTAATATAAATATGTATATATAATATGTATATGTATTTAGATTTTAGATTTTAGTATTAAGTTAAGCTAACGCGACAAAACTCGTTGAAGTTGTAGTATTTAGGTATTTAGTAAAAAGTCTATAGATGCTAAAGGCAACGGTAAATACAAATCTTTAGTTACTCGCATATCGAATATCTGGTATAAATATATATACTATATATAGAAGTTAGCTTGTAAAAGAATATACACATATATATAGCTCTGTATATATATCATATATTATATATATATATATGATCTGTATGGATTCTTCAGCATGTACATAGATTAGTTAATAGATACATTTATAGCTATTGTTCGTAAAATGGACTAATTTCGCTGCACTTTCTATCCTTGCTTTGTTCAGCGGCTATATCCTGATGCCGATGTCGCTGCCGATAACGTTTTCGATAACGATTCACATTCTGCTCCCGTTCCCACTCCCGCTCTCTCCCAGTTGCGTGCCCCATTCGAAGCTCCATCTCATAAAAACGGATTATTTGTATTGATGGCACCGCTGGGCTGTGAATAAAGCAAAATATTATTTAATTATCGGTTTTAAAAGACTTTTAAATTATGAATGTAGGAAATATCGATTTATATCGATAATATCTACAAATATTTGCATGTTTTCTAATAAATTTCAATATGATAGGAGTTTACGATATATCACAAAAAATAGGAATATAGAGAGTATATTTCTTCGATTATATTGAATTTGTATAATTTTTTCCAATCAAGTTAGACATGACGAGTTTACGCTAAATCATAACAAATTGGAATGTGAAAAGCATCAATTTGTATCGAATATATCGCTATTTAAGTTAGTGCAAATGCAAAACGTGTGTAACACCCAGAAGTAGGCGTGGCAGACCCCACAAAGTATTCTTGATCAGCACGACGAAAAATATTATTTATAATACCAAGCCCAATGGCCATTTGAGCAACCACAAAACGTCTGCATCACGCGGTTGCAACCACTGCACTGCGATTAGCAGCAGTATTTTTCAGATATATTCGATATATTTGAGCGATATATCATATAAAATCGATATTGTTTGGCAATATTGAACATTTTAAAGCTCATTTCGATCTATGCGATTTTTTGTAGCGATATTGTTTGACAATATTCTTTCGATACTCCATATCCTATCGAAGTCTTATCGATTTAAATCCCTGATTTCAGCTGCACCTACCGCAAACGGATTGTTGAAGGCGCCGTTAACAGGCGCCGGTTGCATGCTGCCAAAGCCGCAGCCGTTGGGCAGCCCCTGGGCCAGCGCGTAGCCATTGTTGTTGAAGTTGAAGAAACTGGCGCCCGATGTTGCAGTTGCAGTTGCAGTTGCAGCTCCGTTCTGTAGGGATCCGTTTTGGAGGGGGCTGGAGCCGTAGCCATTTGGTATGAGCGTCAGCTGTCCGTAGAGATTCTGCTGATTGTAGTTGTTGTTCTGATTGTGGTTCGCCTGGAAGGGATTCACCAGGCCGTTGAGCTGGCTCTTGAAGGGATTGACGGTGTTGCTGTTGCTGCCGTTGATGCTGCTGCCGTTGTTGTTATTGTTGTTGGCAGCGCCTATCAAAAAGAAATCATAGTTGCAATTAATTTGAAAATGGTTAAAACCATAAAAACTTTGGGTAAATGCATGTAAGAGGCAGGAGAAGGCGGGCTAGACCCTAAAGTATATATTTGTTTGATGAGAATGAGGATGTGAATCGATCTAACTATATAAAATCATCGATCTCAGCCCACTTTGCCCCTAAATCATCAAAAACCCCAAAACTTGCACAATTGAAAATAGAAGTTTGCTCTTCAGAATATATGCTTTTTAGCATTATATTTAACTATGCTGAAAACCGCATTGAAATCGGTCTATAAACACAAAAGTTATTAGGGAAAGAATATTGCATGATTTGTGAACACGTAGATCTTGGCAACTATAAGAACTACAGCAGCTAAATTTAGCATATAGATGGATAGATAGCAAGCGCAGTAGCAGTTTATTTTAAATCTCAGTTATCACGCACAATTTGCCCATAAATCGTTAAAAACCCTATAACTTGCAAAATTGAAGGTAGAAGACTGTAATTCGGAATATATGTTCTTTGGCATTATATTTATCTATACTGAAAAGCGCATTGATATTGTTTAATTAACATGGAAGTTATTTAAGAAAACAAATTTTGCAAACTTTGTATCGATTACTAAAAGCTTGCATTAGAAAGGGGTATATGTTTAATGTAAGGTACAGGGTATTCTGCTGTCGAAACGCTCTCTCACCTGTGCTGAAGACATCTGCTGGCGTCGCAGTCGACGTGGGCGCCTCTTCGCTGGCCTTGAGCTCACGCAGCTGCTCATCGAGGTCCTTCAGCGCCGCATAACGGTCCTCGCTGGGTGCCAGAGCTGCCTTGGGGCTGGGCTTGTTGTTCTGGCTGCTGCTCTTGAGAGTGGCGCCTGCAAAGATGACACAAACAAAGCAGAATTAGACAAATTAGGCTGAAGAGGAGACAAGACGAAAAGATTGTTTGAAGCACAAGAAACGCAACAACTTTCAAACTTGCAACTTGCAACTTGTGTGTAGCAGTAACAACAACAAAATCAACAAAACGCAATTCAAAAGCAACTGAAACTCGGAGATCAACAAAAACTTACTCCACGTAAAGAAAGGATTGTAAGAGGCATTTAAAATGTTTGATTTCGTGTCTAGTTCTGGACTTTCCCTTGGGCTCCATGTGGCATTCTGCATGAGGAAGACACGAAAAGGATTCGTGGCAGGGAGAACCGAAGCCCAATCTTCTGTGGAAACATAGTTGTAGTTCTGGGTTTCTGGCGGTTTTTCTGGCGGCTTCGGTTTTAGCTTTTCCTGCTCTTGCTCATGCCTCAAGGGCTTGCTCTCAGTAAACTCGTAATTCGTTGAGCTCCATGAGCTCCATGTCTTCAAGGCTAAAGGCAACAGAAAGTTCCATTATTGAGCAGATGAGCAGACTCGGAGAAAGCGGAAGTAGCGCTACTTTTGATGCGGGAGGTGTACGGAATCCAAGCTGTTCTTATATAGCCTATTTCCACGATCACAAATGTGTTAACATTGACAGATTTCAAAAGGGAAGCACTTTTATCGATTACTCGATAAAAACCAAACTATGTCTAATCATCATATCCTTTACCATGATATCGAATTTCGGACACATTCAAATGTGATTAAATATTAACATTTAAGAGCTCGTGGAAATAGTTTATTAGATGGTATTATAACTAGGGATGCAAATCGACAAAATTGCATCGATATAAATAATAGAAAAACTATTGCGGAAAATTATCGATATCGATAAAAATGTGAGGAAATATGTATATTTCCTAATTAGGTAGGATTTGGCTATTAAATGTCATTTTAATTACGAATTTAAATAGAGCAGAAGCAGATTGTATGGATATGGAGAATATTGTCAAGCAATATCAATTTGATACATGTCTCAAAAATGTATATATCGATAAAGTGTTCATGGAAATATGTTATTAGATGGCATTTTAATTAGAAATTTAAATTTAAAATGTTAATAGAAATATGATATTAGATGGCATTTTAATTAAAAATTTAAATCGATAAGAATTTTTCGGTGTGGATTTTATTTTAAATATCGTTGAAAACTATCGCAAACATCGATAAATAAATAAGCTATTGGATGAAACTAAAATTGGGGATTTAAATCGACAGAATATCGATGTATCTCTCAAAAATATCGTAAATATCACTAAAAGAAATGAGGAATTGTGTAGATTTGAATAGACAATTAGTGTAATATAGAGGAAACTTACCAGCTCCATTGTAGATGGGCGCATGCTCAAAGTCGGCAAAGTTCTCCGAGTTGTTGCCGTTGAGCAACTGTTGCTGCTGCTGCTGTTGCAGTTGCTGCTGTTGCTGCTGCAAATGCGCCGCTCTGAGGGGCTGCACTTTGGCGTATCCGTTGGTGGAGCTGACTGAGCTGGTGGAGGAGACGGCGGGGGAGCCCGTGGAGCGTGCCGCTGTGGCATCGAAGATATTCGCGCTGCCAAAATCAGCGACAAACTCGGACTCTCCGGCAAATCCGTTGCTGGCACAGCTGCTGGTGTCGGAGAGGGCGCCCGTGGAAGTGGATCCGGCGCTGTTGAGGCTGCTTAGCCCTAGAGCCAAGCCCAAACCCATGCCGGAGAAGGCATCCGAGTTTTGTGGATGCTGTGGATGATGATGATGATGATGCTGTGGCCTGCTGATGGCCGTTGTGTTTGCTGTTTTGGCCAGGCCATTGGCTGCTGTGCGTTGAGCTGCAGGTGGCGTTAGATTTATGCTGGCATATCCATTGGTATGATAACCATTGACCAACCCATTACCATTCTGATTACCATTTGCATTACTATTCCCAACCGCCTTCAGATTAACCGCATTGGGCAGCGATTTGAGCGGACTCGCCGGCTCCAGATAATAGCGTTTCCTCTCGTACTTGTCCATCATCAGCTCCCGTTGTTCCTGCTGCGGCATCGCACGCTTCGCATCCCACAGGCCCAGCCACGTCTTGGCGCACAGCTCGTTCCCGTGGGATCGCAGAAAGTCCAGCTCGTCCTGTGTGAATGTCGCCATCGAGATGGATTTCACGCGATGCGGAGGCGTCAACCCGCGTCTGCAAAGAGAGCCAGAAAAGCTGGTTAGAAAACTGGCCAGCAAACTTAAACTGGGCTAGAAAGAAGAGGCTAGAGAGCTGGTTTTGGCAGCACAAATTGGCTAAAATCGGCACAAATGTTCTCAAATGCAATTCGCATGAACTCGATTTAAGAGCTGTTTTAAAGCTAACTAACAATTTTGGAAATAGGCAGAAAACTCGTAAAACTATAATGTTAGTTTAGCATTAGAAACAAGTGCAGAAAATCTGCAAATGAGCATAAAAATAAACATGAAAATTCTAATTTTAAGACATTTTTTTATGTGCAATAAGTGCTTAAAATAGACTAAATATCACCAAATAGAGAATCCAGTAATGGTTTTGGCAATAAAATATTCCAACACAGTGAAAAAAATATAAAATACGCAAGAAGTAAGTATTTAAAAACAAAAAAAAAAAAACATAATACATCTTTATTTATTTATTTATTTATTTTATTTAGATATTTTATCCTAATGCTACAAGTATAAAACTTATAAATTATTGCATTAGTCACTACAGAATAATCAATTAAAGAAAAAACAAAATTAACTTAAGTTAAAAAATTTAAATTAAATTAAAATTTGAATTAGTAAGATTTAAATTACATGAATTTAAATTATATGTAAATTATTATTAGTTAGATTTTTATTTTGTTTTGTTTTAAATATAAAAATATAATACAGAAAAATATAAAAAAAGATGCAGAAAAATAAAACAAAACAGTGGGGAAAAATATAAAATACGCAAAATAGAATTTAAAAAAAATGGAAAAATATAATCCAGAGAAATATACAAAAAAAATACAAAAATTAAAATACAGAAAAATATATTTATAAAATACGCAAAAAAAATATATATTTTCTACTTTATTTATTTAATTTTATTTTTTTTCAAAAGATGAAGTTTATTCCAAATATTCGATAACACGTCTCTTTTATGCCCTATTCGATAAAAACCAATTCAAAACCATATACCAAGCGTAACAGTTTTAAATTCTATGCTGTACGGACGAGCCTTGAGCGCGTAGCGCGAGCTGTGAATTAATACAGAGAATTGGTAAAGGTCGGGCGCTCAGCATAAGATTTTTAAGTTTGCTTAAACATGAATTCAGAATTTTTGCCTTCTCAACTGAAGCATTTTCTTTGCTTCGATTGACATGCCTAATGATTTCTCTCAGTGCAGACCCTTTAACGCTTTGAAGTGCAGTTGATATAGCGTTCAAATGATGCGATTAGCAGTTCCGCCATCGATAGAGCGATTAGAGTGACGTTAACAGGTGCTGGGGGCACTTGAATGGGGTCATAGCCAAACTGTTAGCTGTTAAATGCTATTCAATTTCAGCTAATTGCACAAATGAATTGACGGCCTTGGAGAGCTCGGAACTCTGTGCAATTAGAGCAAGTGCTGGCCTGAGAAGTGGGTGGCGAATGGAAAATGAAATGAAACTCAAAGCGAAAACCGGCAAAAGTAAAAAAACAACAACAAAAAAAGCAAAAGCAACAGCAAAATTTGCCCGGCATTGGCTAGAAGCTAATTTCAGTTTTTCACGAATTTCCCAAACGAAACGGGCACAACAGCATATGTGTATGTATGTGTAAATGACACACACATACAAATATATATATATATATATATATATATAGGATGAAGAAACTGGACGTTTCACATGAACGCTTCAGTGGCTCAGAGAGCCAATTCGTTATGGTAAACGAGACGAGACGAATTGACGATAAGCGCGGAGACAGAGACGGAGACAAAGACAAAGAGAGAGATAGAGAGAGAGACGGAGACAAAGGCGAGTGGGCAGTTGAGAATATGGAATATGGATATGGGCGAGCTGCATTGATCAGCACTTTATGCATAGTTCTAGCTTAGAAACAGTGTTGACAGATTACCATATTTCAGGCTAGATCTAGCATATTTGCAATAGCCTATATAGGTTGTGCCGGTGAATCCCCAAGGGGGGGGATTCCACATAGACCAGGAGTGATCCTTAGTGAAACCGGTGAAGGAGATCCTAGAGAAGAATTTTTATCCAGAAAGGATACGCGTCTGTTTGGCGAAGTTTATATATTTATAGCCTATATAACTCGCCAATAATTTATGCCCATAAATCCAGATCATATTGCATATTTCGGCAATGAATAATATAATTAAAATTCGTTCAACGAAATATTTTAAAATATTTCATATATTTCACGGCATAAAATTATTGATATTGGTTCTTTTTATTTTCGATTAATTTGAAAATTATTAAATCGATGAAATAAAAGTTTATTCTATTCCCAAATTCGCCGTCGGAAAATAAGATGTGTTTTTCTCACTCTTTTTGGTGGAATAATAAAATATTAAAAAATTAACAACATACAGATATATATAAATAAATATAGAACAATTCGTGTTACAAATAAATAATATTTGGTTCTACTATAATTCAAGTACAAATCGGAAAAAAAAGTGAATGATATCAGATTAATTATGACAGAAAGCGAAATTTAGTTAAAATAAAGTGCAAAGAATGAATAATTTTTTTAACATTGGTATCTTCTTTTAATTTTAAAATTTGTTAAAGTTTATGTAAATAGACATAAAAATTCGAAAAACGCGCTTAAATAAAGAATTTCGTTATTGGATCAATAACTTTCTGGTGCCTTGAATTTTTGACACCGAAAATTTTTGATTCAAGTACTAGAACTTTTACTCTTTATTTCTGGTTTTTATCAGTATATTATTTGTTTTCATTTCTAGCTTATTTTTGCTTATATTTACTTGGAATCTAGCTTATGCGGGCGCTCAACACTGTTTCTAAGGCTTCTTCATGACACTTGCAACCTAAAACAATGCGACTTCTGACTGCGCTGAGATTGCAGTTTTCAGTTTGCAGTTTGCAGTTTGAGTTTGCAGTTAGCCATAATTCCCAGTGAGTCATGTGTCTCTGCTTTACATAAATATGCCAAACTGAGAGACTCGCAAAGGTCAGCAGCTCAATTACGTTTACAGATAAACCTTTGAGCTAATAGGCAAGCAGTTAATACTGCACTTGCAGAAAAAGTCAAGTAAGAGCTAGAATTCAGGACAGTTCATGAAAAGCTGCAGTTTGTTATAGAGAGTACAAATTAGTTGAATGAAAAAATGAATGAAAATGAATAAGCAGTTTTATTAAAATATTGTTCATTGAATATATTACGAGGCGATCCAAACACGATAGAGAACACCGTAAAGATTTTAATCGAAATGTTTCTGAATGAATTACTTGAAATTGATATTCAGAACATGCCTGTGTTGTTTATAGGTAGTAAAAATTATGTTAAATTAAAAAAAAAAAACATTTTAATTTCCAATTTGAGAATTGTTTAGATATCTTTTTTAAAACTTTATCAACGGGAGAATGCGGATTTTTATATTCAACGTTTATTCTTAATTTAAATTTAATGCAAAAAAAAAGTAAACAAAATATTTTATCTTAACACAAAACTTCTCACATTTAACACTGCAAAAAAAAACTTTTCCTTCAAAAATAGAAGAGTTTATTTTTGCCAGCTACCTAACTAAGCTTTTTAAACACTTATAAACAAACATTTTCTATCAATATTTATCAATATTTGACCCAGCTTCGAGGACATAATTTTCATTTAATTCAATTCAATTCTATTCAGAATTCAATTACTGCACTTATTTTTCGCAGTGCATCAGCTACTTGCCAAAGGGAGCCGTGATTCAATTAGAGTTTGAAAAAAACGTAATGCTTGTTTTGCTTTCAGATTTTCCTCCGCTTTTGCTGTCGCTCAATTAACGCTGGCTTCCACTTGAGAGTGGAAATTGGTTTGGGAAATGCCGTCACGACTGCAGTTCGATAGAGCGGGCACTTCCGCTGCTCCATTGATAGAGCCGAGACCTCGACAACAATGACCAAAAACGTCTCTACTATATCTCAACATCTCTCTATCTCTTCTCTCTCCTCTATCTCCCTCTTCTCAGCTGGTCGCTTGAGGAGCGTTTTGTGCCTTTTCTGCCTCTTCTGTGCTGTGGCACGCACACGCAGTTCGTTAGCTGCCACCAAGTGCCCAGAGTGCCCAGAGTGCCAAGTGGCAGAGTGAAAAAAAGTGAAAGTTGCCCCCGCAACATACACACACGCAAATCACACACAATTTGCCACGCCCACCATTTACAGTCAGGCATTTGAAACGCCTTTGCCGGCGACAGCTGCTGCAACTACATATACCCTGTAAACAACTGCACATATAGGGCATGCCATAGACCAAGCAACATCTACAGCGTAACTGCAAGTCGCGCATACCCCGGCTACCCTTTTGTAGCTGCTAATTGAAACCATACATTGTGTCAGACTGACTTCAAATAAATGTTAATAGCACACCTAGAGGTCTCTCTTGAAAGTGCTCATGTTTAATTTATGCACTGAAAAAAATTAGCAGATTTATATAACAGAAAAAAATATGGGTATATTACATAGGAAATTTAAGCTCAATTCGCATGTTGAAGGTCAGTTGAAGTGTAATATTCCACAAGTCAAAATATGACTCATAAAATATGCTTGCTTTGCACTTGCAATAAGTTTGAGTGTAGTGAATATTTAGCAAGCATAACCATTAATAGCAGCAGTTAAGTTACACTCTGCAACAAATTTAGCCAAATCAAACCAATATTTAAAAAAAAGATAAGAATTAAAAATTTCAAAATTAAAGATTGAATATTTAAAAAATTATATTTTAAATATATGTATGTACTAAGAATTTTGAAAATTCGACAATTTGTTTTTAGGGATTTATTTAAGACTGTTTTGCATTCTTGACTATGACGATTTCTTAAAAATTGCTGCTCTGATTTTCAATAAGTTAAATAATAATCTACATTAATTAATTATAAATAAGTTAAAGTTATTTAAAAATAAAATTCAATAAAGCATATATATTTCCTTAAAAAAATTAAAATATGTCAAAATAAATAGAAAAAGAAATGATATAATACCAAAAACTTTGAATGATTTTTATAAGAACCATCGATTGAAACAACCCTCATAAAAGAAAGCAAACGACAATAAAATAAAAAAAAATAAAATAGAAAAATAAATAATAAAAAATTAATTATTATAAATTATTTTTTAATGGTAAATGACGCCAAATATCTTTAAAAAAATCAAACTCATCAATAATGCTAACTAGTTAAGTAGATTTCTTACGAACTAGCTTGGGGGCATTTCAATCACTTTAAGCACGTTTCTGGCGCATTTCGCGCAGTGTATGCACGTCAGCACGCTAATTGAGAGCCAAAGAGTCGGGCAAGTGTCAGGCGAGCACGAAAACTGTGTCATCTGTACAACAAAAAGTCAAAAGAAGCAGAAAAAGATAGAAAAAAAGCGAGAACCAGCTGGAAGCAGAACCCGTAGCAAGCGAATCTAACCAATTGCAATTGCAAGTCAAGTCAACTCGAAGCGAGTGCAGTGCAGGCATATGAGTGTATTCACACTCATTCGTACATGTATTCGCATTCGTATTCGTATTCACATCCGAGTGGCTGCTGGGAAAACCAAGAGGCTGGCAGCGAACAGCTGTTGCGGGGTTTCCAAGTTTCCAAATCAGCGCCAGATCTTTCGTGCTAGGCACAAGTGGATACAAAATTAAAACAAACACAGATACACACACACACACGCACACACAGGCTGAGCTCAGTTTAGTTATATTTGTATTTATATATTTTTTTTTATTTAATTTTTGCATTTGTTTTTCTGCTTTTTTGCGTTTGCCTCTGCCACAAAGTGCAAAACTTGTTTTTTGCGCATTTTGCGCACTCAGCGTAAAAAAGCGCAAACAAAAACACGGGCAAAAAAGCGAAAACAAAAACAAAACGCAAAAAAAACAAAAAAAAAACAAAAACATTGTAACAACAATAAATAGCAACAAGTAAAGCGGCAGGCAGCAACAAATTGTAGCGAAATATTATGCACAGAGATACACACACACACTCAGACACACACACACAGATACTCTGAAGAGACACAGATACATTTGCCTGAAGGTACGTTTACTTTGAGATACATATTATAGATATTATAGACGTAGCCACCGAGATACAAATTTAAAAGCCAAACAGAAAGTGCCACTAAGGCCACTCGAGTGGCATACTAGAATAGCAGATACTATCTGTAGTGCGACGCAATTACAGGGTATGCAGTAGGTAGTTGGTAAAATATAGATGTTACTACAAATAGATCTTATCGATGTTCTGTGTAAATAAAAATATTTATTCGATTACATATATCCATATTACATTACATATATGTAATCGAATAAATATTTTTATTTACACAGAACATCGATAAGATCTATTTGTAGTAACATCTATATTTTACCAACTACCTACTGCATACCCTGTAATTGCGTCGCACTACAGATAGTATCTGCTATTCTATCCATATTACATTACATATATTAAAAGAGTCAACAAATTTTGTCGGAAAAATTCACAGCGTTTGAACATTGGTTGAGTTTCGGTAAAGCTATTCGCTTTCAAAGTTTAACAAAAATGTCTTTTTTCTATGACAATATTATATTGGCCCTAAAATCTACATTTTTTGACCAAAACCTGTCATGTTTGTTTTTTTATGACTAATTTTGCAATACAATTCGTTTACACAGGAATTCTCACGATTTTAAAACTAAAAATTTTTTTCCAAAAAATTCATTTTTTTTTTTTTTCAAAAAATTAAAATTTTGCAAAAATTAAAAACTAATTTTTTTTTTATTTTTCATTAATATTTAACTTTCCTACTCAAATGGTTTTGAAAAATGCATACCGCTAGAAAATCGAATGAGTTTTGGCAAAGTTAATCACATTCAAAGTTTAACAAAAATGAATTTTTTCGCTTACGGAGAGATAATCCCTCCATGATACCAATATTGACCCTAAAATCTACATTTGTTGACCAAATGCTGTCATGTTTGGTTCTTCCTGCATTATTTTACAATACAATTCGTTTCAGCATCAATTCTGACAATTTTGAAAACACCAATTTTTTTTCGAAAATTTCATATTTTTTAATTTTTGCAAAAATTTCCAAAAAATTTTTTTTTGATTTCTCATCCAAGTTTAATTTTCACAATCAAATGGTTGAGAAAAATCTATATCGCTTAAAAATTGAATCAGTTTTGGCAAAGCTATGCGCATTCAAAGTTAAAAAAAATGGGTATTTTCGTTTAGAAAGAGATAATCCCTCCATGATAGCAATATTGGCCATAAGATCTAAATTTATCTTTGGTTTTTTCTGCCTAATTTTGCAATATAAATTCGTTTATTCATTAATTTTTATAATTTAAAAAAATGTGTCGAATTTTTTTTTTATTTTTAATTTTGAGGTTTTAAAACATCAAAGTTGAAAATCATCGATATACCCACTATCGATTGTTTTGCAGCGCTATATCGTAGAGCAAGCAGCGACTCAGCAGTTTCAGACCTACCGCATGACGTTTAGTGCTGTCGATAAAGTCAAATTACTGGACTGTATGAACGGTAATCGTAATCTTGAGCACAACTTGAACTTTGGCAGAAAGTGCGCAATATTTAAGCAGATATTTCATATGCGAAAACAAGTCATGGCGGGTTGTCTGAGTCATGGAATGGCGGAATGGCGGAATGACGGAAAGGCGACTCGACAGCTGATAACAAGCGCCAGAAATGCGAATTAGTCAATTCATTTGTTGTTGCTCTTTTTATTGTTTGACTTTTAACAGAAAAACAATAACAATATCCACACGACACACACAAATTTCTATATGGTGTTTAAGACCTTTTTCCCCTGAACTTCGGCACATTAAACCAACCAGACCAGACCAGACGGCCAACTGGCGCAGTTAAGAAACATTTCTGACAAATTTTTGTTTGCCTTTTTTTCTTGTTCTACAGAAAACCAATTACCAAAGGCAAAAAAAAAAAACCTTATATAGGTTTCTGTCAGGCACTTAACGTAGTTTCTTTTTTTCTATTTTGGTATATTTGTTATATAAATAACATTTCCGAAAAGTTCAATATTGAACGGCAGTCACTTGAGCGATAACCTTCTCTGTTTATATTTAAAGCAAATATGTATTCAATTTTAATTGGTTTGCTTTTTATAAGCATGTTATACTATACAAGTATTGCTATTTGGGCATTGGGATTTTCCATCTGCATCTTGTGATTCATGCATTTAGAGATAAGCATATGTCGGAAATTACCAACAAATGTTTTTTTTTTTAGAAATATTTGATATTATATAGAAATTTATAAGATAAGAAATTTATAAGATATTTTCGTCTTTATTTCAGTTTTAAAGTGTCAAAGGTATTAAAACTTTCAAGACGCAACTGGCTTTAAAGCGGGTAAAGTTTGGGGAAAATTTGATGAGAAAGATAGGGAATAGTAGGACATCACATATAATCTACATAGACTTAATAGATTTTATTTCCACAAACCCCAATTTCAATTAATTTTTATTTATATCAAATATTTGCTTTGGAGAATTGGTTTTATTATTTAAAGTTTTTCAAATCCAGGAAATAGTTTTAAATTTATTTTATTCCTATATTTTTTTTTGTTTGGGACGGTTTCCGATATTTTTTAGGAATTAGGATATACATTTTTATTCAAGTTTTAATATATTCGAATTTTAATTGGAAATGTTATACATTTTAAGCCTTTAAAGTGCGTAAAACATTTTAGGGAAATTTAAGCAGGAGAGATAAGGAACAGTAGGACACCACCGACAGAAGCAAGCGATATATACGCTATAAACGCTAATTAGACCTTATTCTCTCAAACCTCTGAATAGATTCTGATTTTCTAAAGTAAGCTCAACTAATTGTTAGTTCGTATTGTCGGATTTTAGTTGGAAGAGCACTATAGAGCCTAAGGCCTATTTGCCGACAGTTTTGAAGGTTGTACAAACAGTTTCGAGTGTTTGTGTGCCTTCAAAATATGCAAACTTACTGTGGAGTGAAGCTGTGGCTGTTGTTATTGGAATTATTGGTATTATTGTATAGCTGGTCTATTGTGTTCCCAGTCTCTCTGATCCGTGGCGTTGTGCCGAGCTCGAAGCTTAAGCGTCAACTGAACGTCCGCCTCCGTCGCTGCCTCTGTGGCAATTGCCAGCTAATGGAAAATGCGTTGCAGTAATTCAAAAATTCCATTTTGCAATGGCAAAAATATAAAAAAAAATAAAATAAAAAAAATGTGTGCTGAAATGCGAATGCATTGGCGATAAGTGGATGTCAAGGGGCGTCACAAATAATCAGCAACGATAGTTATTCAGTTATTCACGGAAACTCATTTACAGCCCCAATGGATTTGCCCTGAAGATAGGTCAATTTCATGGAAACAAACAAGGCGTAAATCATAAATTCAATTGAATTTTTGTTAATTGATGAACAAAAGACGCTGCAGATACGCTCCACAATTTTACTTCAGACAACAAAAGCAGCTGAAGCCATGCGGAAGAGCCAAGATAGTCGGAGGTTCAGGCGGAGGTTCAGACTCAGTTGAAGTTCAATAACATTTTATGGATGCTTTATGATTCACCTACTTTAGCCAAGAGCCTATCAAAGTGGCACATGGGGCACTATCTCTCGGCTTTGCCACTGCAACGCGGCAGCGTCAGGCTATAAATAACTAGCAAGGACGTGGCGGATCATTCGAAAGCGCTCGACTGTAGCATACCCTTCACACTATATTTTAAATAAAATTTTTTAAAATGTTCGCTTTCGTTATAGCAAGTACCTAACCACAGCTCGCGTTACGCGCTCTACGGCACAGCATATTATTTAAATATAATTTTAAAATTAAAAAATAATAAAACATATATTTTTAAGATATCTACAATATATACAATTTATATTCTAAATATCTTTCATGTTTAAGATTACATTTGTTATTTGGATTTCAATATTCAGGGCGTAAATGGGAGTGACACGCAACATTTGACCCCGCTCTATGTCCTGATCAAAAATACATATCTTTTATGGGTTTTGCCACGCCTTCTTCTGCCTACTACATACATTTGCACAAAAATTATTACTAACCCAGTTTCCACCCATTTCATACATTTCATGTTTATAGGGTATACAAAGCAGTTTCAGGCAAGTTTCAGTTTCAACCGCACTCAAGTGCCGCCCAAGGTAACTGAAAATGCGATTCCAAGTGCGATATGTGTCATCTCTATGGAAATATATGTACAACTACAGATATATATATATGTATATATAGTAATCGCCTTGTAAATCAACTAAAATTGCGCCTAACTTGAGACGGCGTCTATATCATGCCCGCATACCCTCTAATCTCTTTTTGATCTGCTGCCGAGAATATATAAACATTAAGAATATCAAATAATTTTTACAGGGTATACACCGCTCGCACAACAAACAAAATGCGCAAATTACATGCCAAGGCTATGGCTGGCGATAAACCAAAACCCACATTACTAGTATAATCATGGTTTGTACCGGAAACATTTGCTAAATATGTGTGGAATAAGACAAACTACTTGCAAATCGCAATCTCATAATACAAATGCGCTTGTTCTGGTTAGTCTCGAAAGCCTTAAACCAAATACAAACTGACAAAAAAAACCCAAAGAACAAACAATAAAAATGCTGACCCAATGCAACAAACTCTAGAGTTTCAGTGCCATATTTCGCTCGACATTTCCATTTTCCACAGACACAGCAAAATTTCCTCACACTGAGAACGAGAATGATTGCAAAGTGATTGTTTTCCAACTGTGCGACAATTGTGGACAAGGAGAATACTACTCCAAAATTAGTTTAAAGGAAGTATTAAAACTTATTGCAGACTTTTAAATATAAAGAGAGTTGAAGATGTTGCTTAAATTTAGGCACTAGATAAGATCTTATTGCTTTTAGCTGCCAGATATGACCTAATTTCCTTTTATAGTCAAAATAAGACCTTATTTCTTTTATACTCTGCAAGCCAAACTTTTTTAAGACTTTAGATATGATATAAGGCAGTTACCCTTTAGATTCGATATATGGATTAGATTGTGATACTTTTAGATGTTTTGTGTAACTCAATTTATTGCAGACTCTAGATATGACCTAACGGCCTTTTAGAGTCTAAATAAGACCTAATTTCTTCTGGAAATTTTCTTCTCTTCTTTCAACTTCTATTTTACGTAATGCAGGAATAAAGATGAGTTGCATTATAGAGGTGACATAATTAAATTTAGACCTAGATATGACCTAACTCCTTTTGAATTCCTCTTTCAACTGCATACACGTCCTAATTTTGTTTAGTCTAAATAAAACCTTGTTCCTTATCTTATTTGTTTACTTCAACTTTGTTCAAATACTCTCGACTGACGTCTGCTCACTTGTGTTTGCAAACAGACTGCAGTTGTTCCGAGGGGGCGCAAAGGGATTTGGGGTTGGGCATATACAATTAGACCACGCTAACTGCCAGGCAAATCCCACGCTGCCTCTGGCCCACATCAATATCAATGTCCACCAGCTGCTCTTCCTCTGTCTCGCTCACCAGCTGGCTGTCTTGCTCCAACCTCTTTCTCTCTTTCTACCTCTCTTTCTCTTGCTACCTCTCCTTAAGTCTCTCGCTGTTTGTGAGCACCACTGTTGGCAAATTCGCTTTTTTCCCACCAGATCTGATTGTTTTTAAAGAGCATTTTATAAAAAATTGTAAAACTGCAGAAATGGGAAATTTTGGATTTTTTTCAAAAATATAGCAGCTTTTTGTCAGATTTTTTCGTCATCGGTTAGACTATAAAATATTATTTAACTTTGTTTTTAAACCTTCATTGAAATTTTTGTTTAACTTTTATTTTGTAACTCTACCAAAAAAAAAAATTTTTTTTCTTGAAAATAATTAGAAATTAAAAAAAAATTTATTAAGACAAACTTGGCTGTTTTTTGGTATGAATTTTCTTAGATTTTATTTTGTGCACTTCCCGTTAAAAATAGGGATTTTTCTCTCAAAGAAAATAGGCATCACTGTTGAGCACTTTTGGCGCAGAGACAGCAGAGTCGTTGAAGGCTCTCTGTCGGCGTTTTGTCGCACAATATAAATTAAACTTGTCAGCAGCAGAAAAGAGAGGGAGTGAAGAGGGAATGGAGAGCGGTTGGAGAGGGGCTGAAGAGTGTGGGGAGTGACAGTTGAGGCATGCTCTAGGGTTGCCCTCGCACTCGAGTCTCCATGAATATTTTAATAATGCGCTGCAATTTGCTGAAAAGCTGAAAATGTCCAGAGCAGCCAAGAGCCTAGAGCCTAGAGCCTTGGGCCTGGTAGCCTTTTGTTGATATGATAAATGCATGCGGACTTTCGGATACCACGCAATCTGCTATATATTGGCATATTGTTTATGGCAAGCGCCCAAAAGCAAATGTTTTTCTTTGCTTTGGACGTAAATCTGAGCTGCGTGGGCGTTATAAGCTCCATGGGGAATCCGTTCGGCCCACACTTAATGCTCGCTTTTAATTGGGGGCATCTCAGCGATTCGTGGGCTCCAGCTGTGTGAAGTGGCGCCTGCCCCACCCCAGAGTCTCACAGAGTTCTCTTCCGACAAGCAGCTGGCAAGCCCCTCCCCTCTGCCCCCTTTCGAAACTCCACACTCATCGAATGATCGATGGCTAATGTGAATAATTCAAATAAATTGCTGCATGTTTTCGCACTCGAAATTGCACTCAGCAGCCGCAACGAGTCGGGTTCCATTATTTATAGAATATAAATCTTGATTTCAAGGCGACAAGACAAAAGCAAACTAAGCACATTTAGCTGCTCAACAAAGTAACAGTGCTGACAAAACATCGATAATTTCCACAATCGATAAATTTTTAAATATTTGGCAAATGATTTAAATTCTGGCGTTTTTTAATTGGAAAATAATTGTATTATAATTAATAGAATTTTCTTGCTTAAGAAAAGATAACTAAAAATTTAAATATTTCATTCAGATACAAAATCGTTTTCTGATTGGTAATTATTTAATCGAAATTAATACCATAATATCCTAATTTAAAATCCTAATTTTAAATAGCTAATTAATATTTTGCATATTTGTTTCAGAGATAAATACCGATTACTAATAAGTGAAAATTTAATTATAAATAATTCCACAATTTCCGAATTTAAAATCCT
Source organism: Hypselothyrea guttata (assembly GCA_035045125.1). NCBI lineage: Eukaryota > Metazoa > Arthropoda > Insecta > Diptera > Drosophilidae > Hypselothyrea > Hypselothyrea guttata. Next base: position 75,967 of record JAWNNJ010000802.1, on the reverse strand, counting down.
TATTTTGGACAAAGAAACGATACCTAAATTACCTAATTTAAACATTTCTTTCAGATATAAAATCGATTGCCGCTTAGTAAATATTTAATCGAAATTAATACCATAATTTCCTAATTTTAAATATAAATAATTAATAATTTTCATATTTATTCCAGAGATTAAAACCGATTTCTACTTTAGTAAAAATTTAATTATAAATAAGTTCACAATTTCTTAATTTAAAATCATAATTTGGGGGAAAAAAAAGTAGATAATTGAGTATATAAAAACTAATTTCCCGCTACCAAAATGATATTATAACAGTCAAAACAGTTTACCTCGATTAATCGATCGTGTCAATAAAACAATCGATGCTCGGTTGATTTGCTAACTCTCGATAATATCGCAAGTGCTATCGATTCTTTGCCAGCACTAATATAAATCTCGATTTCAAGACGACAAGACAAAAGCAAACGCAACACGTGCAGCTGATGAACTGAGTAATATCCTGTAAGCATGCACCGATCACGTGGGCTGGGCATGATCGATCGATTACTTCCCTCTTATGGGGGGGTGTAGGGTATAGATACGAATAGACACAATAAAACAAACGGCGATTACAACAACGACACCTCCTATGCAATTTCTGTCTACGAAAACTGCGCAATAATTGCCAGCAAAAGAGAGAGAGAGAGAGCGCCTGAGAGGCGAAGAAAGAGACAGAGACAAGAGGAAGAGCGCAAAGAGCATCTGAGAGGGGAGAGGGGCGAAGGGGAGTGGCAAGGGGTTTGGTTTGATTATTATTATTGCTAAATTCTACTTGATATGTGATTCACATGGCCCGAATGTTAATCGAGCAGACACACACACACACACACACACACACACACAAATACAATCGCAATCAGATATTATATATACGTATATGTACATTGTATCTACAAGATACTTATAGACAGGTAACTGAATTATCAGCCAGACTGGATACTGACAAGCAAAACGCGGAAAGGCGACAACAGCACAACAAAGTATCTATTTTATTCTTTATGTGTAAAAATAGCTGAGAATGCTGTACAGAACATAGGGTATATAGCATATAGATACATATTCCGTCGTATATAGACAGTTTTACATGCCTCGGGGCAGTGAGGCTCAGATATGCCGAATATTTGAGGAATTTGGAAAAACCCCTATTTATAGTTTAATTTATTACTGCAGAACAAATCGAATCGATGTTATCGATAGGTAAAATATATTGTAAGGGAATCGGGGGAATAAATATTTAAATATTAATTATGGGTTTTTTGGTTCAAAATTGTGTAAATTAGAAAATTGTATTAATTTATTTTAATAAATTTTTACAACTTGAAAATTTTGTATTATTGGATTAAATATTCGAAATTTCAATTTAAATATTTTTTAAAAATGCAATTTTTACTTATTAAAAAATATTTTTATCTTTTAAATACATATTTTTTTTGTTTTAAATTAGAAACTTATATATATTATATTAATTACCAATTAAAAACCATTTATATTTTTTTTAATGAATCAAATTAAATTGATTATTATTGTGCACCACTGTGCACACTATAACCCTGCCCCACTGTGCTCTCAGCTGCACATATATAATGTGCGCTATACACATCTATATCTGCTTATATAGAGACAAAGTGTGCTCAGCGCATTTAATTGCCATTACGTTTAATTTTTTATTTTCATTTTTTACATTTTCGTCTTTGTTTTTTTTTTTTTCGTGGGGTTTGTTGTTTTGGTAGTTTGGCTGTTGTCTTTTGTTTTTTGTTTTTAGTCTTTCCATTCGCCGCAACCAACTCTAAAAGGGCCAAAACACAGCTGACACCATACGCTCGGTGAAAGTCTGCCCCCAACGCCCTTGCCCCGCGCCCCGCCTCCTCTGGGGGGGCTGTGCTGCTGTTTGAACGTGGTTTATGTGGTTTCATAATCGACCAAATTTAAATACACATATTCATTTTGACCACAAGAGACGTGCAGCTGATTACAGATACACCAATACAGCTACAGCTGTAGATATAGCAGGGGTATAGAGTACACAAGTCGAGAGAGCTGTGTCAAGAGGTCGGATCCGAATCAATTGAACGAAAAAACTAACTTTCTGATTCTCGTTCATTTTAATCAAACTTGGTATATATTTTGGTATATTTTTAAGTTAGGCGCCCTAAAAAATCTACGATTTAAGTGTTATCATAATATTTCTTATTCTTGCAACTAACGATTCTTTTAAGAAAGGAAGCGTTCAATGAACGAGTCTAGAAACGAACAAATCGTTCAACGAACGAGTCTTTAAAGGGACGATAAATAAACGATTTGTTTACTGAACGAGTCTTCAAAGTAACGATTCCTTCACTGAACGACTTTTCAAAAAAACGATTCCTTCACTGAACGAGTCTTTAAAGCAACGATTCGTTTACTGAACGAGACTTCAAAGTAACGATTCGCTTACTGAACGAGACTTCAAAGTAACGATTCGTTTACAAAGAAACGAATCCTTCACCGAACGAGTCTTCAACGCAACGATTCGTTTACTGAACGAGACTTCAAAGTAACGATTCGCTTACTGAACGAGACTTCAAAGTAACGATTCGTTTACAAAGAAACAAATCCTTCACCGAACGAGTCTTCAACGCAACGATTCGTTTACTGAACGAGTCTTTGAACAAACGATTGGTTTACTGAATGAGTCTTCATTATCATAATTTGTTTACTGAAAGAGTCTTTAAAAGAAACGAATTCTTCTCGAAATGAACGAGTCTTTAAAGCAACGATTCATCCACTGAACTACTCACTGAACTCTTCACTACTCATCACAAATTGAAAGCTTGAACTAAAAGCTAGAACTGAACGCTGAAGCACAACTCTAATAACCCCAAAATTTTTGTCAACATCTTAGATTCAAGCATTAGTCAACTGGGAACAGAGAGAGAGAAAGAGCACAGAGCGTGAACGAGACAGTTGCAGTTACTGTTGCTCATGTTTTGGGATGACGCAGCTGAGAAAGTAGCATATAAGTATGTAGTATGTAAATATATATAGTATATATATCTGATATTCTTTTGACCTCCAGGCCGTTGAAATAAATGTCGTATTATTGCTATATTTATGACTATCTTTTATGGCGTCTACAATATTACTTATTTTCATGCTGATATCATGAATCAAAGCCAAGTTATTTTATAAGCTTAGACAAGCAGTTAAATATCGTGCTGATATCATGTATCAAAACTAAGTTATTATATCTGCTTTTAAACCAGTTACAATTTAAATTGATTTTATTTTTTATGCCCAGATTATATCTTGCTTTTAATTTAAATTGTTTTGATGCTGTTTTAATTTGTATTGAAATTTTCTCTATTGATTTTCTTACTGATTTTGGTTTACATTAAATAAGTATATAAATAAATAAAATATTGATTATTTAAATAATTAAAATAAAATATAAAATGCTAAGATATTTCAACTTACAGCTGTTAAATTCAAATTAATTTCATTTTAATTCCATCTTTTTTACAAGCTATTTTCTTTAAATTAAATTAAATTATTTAATTTTATTTTATTTTAAATGGGATAAATATTGACAACAATGTACAAATTCCTTCTCTCTCATTCAATTTCGTTAATTTTTTTTGTGCCCAATTTTAGGCGCCTATCGATCAACGATAACCAGCTCTGCCTGCTATCGAATGCCTCAAGTTTTTACCCCCTGCTGCTGTCGGTTGAACTTTCTGATGACTCATTCGCCACATGCCAACTGCAGTTACAACCCTCCCCTCTCCCGTCTCTACTTCTGTCTCGGCCGTTCCCGTTTCGCATTCCCGTTGCCATTCCCATTCCCTTTTCTCCATGGAACAGGAGAAATAAATAAGCATTGCGACTATGTAAATGGAAAGCCGCATAAATGCCTCAGCCTTTTGGCATGACAACCGTCAGAGGAGGAGGGGCAGAGGGGCAACAACTCCACTTAAAGCACAAAAGGAACTCCAAAGTCCAAGACAAAATTGTTGTGCATGTTTCAATGCTGCAATGTTTCCTGTCGCTTGTCTCCATCTCCTTCTCTCCCTGCTTCTTCGTCTCTCTCTCCGTGTGTGGGTATAACAACAACAGCAGGAAGCGGGCTTAGGTTTGGGTTTTGAGCAGTGTTGCCATACCGGCCGGCCACACGACAGCAGTGCTGCCACTTTGGGCATTTTGTGGCTAGATTTAGCCGCTTTTCAAGTTTTTTTCAAATGCTATTAGCCAGAAATTTAAAACATTTTTAGGTTTTATTCTGCAACTTTTAGCCTTTGGGTTTTATTTTTGATTCTGTTTTGAATTAAAAGCTCCAATTTCGATTATTCGATAATGGTTTAAAAACTATCGAAACTTGTATTTAACTCAGTTGTTCAATAATCTGAACTATTTGAAAAAGCTTCGTTTACTCGTTAAAAGTAGTTTATAGTGTAACTTAGATTTATAAAAGAGATGTATAATATATAATATTAACTCTTAATTTTCGAATTTTATTATTTAAATTTAGTTTAAAAATTAAACAAAAATTTTTAAAATATAAATGTTAGTAGTAAGAGTTGAAATTGGCATTGCCGAAGGCGGTTTAAAAAAAAGAAGTTTTATTTAGGTTTAAATTTTCAGAACCTGTACTTTAATAAATAATTACTATTTGCAAAAAAAAATTTTTTATTTCTGTCGTTAAATTTTAAACAAATAATTTATTCAATAAACATTAAGTAATAAATTAATTTAAATAATTTAAAAAGCAATTGATTTATTTATTTTAAATAATATATTTTTAAATAAACAGTGGCTATTTTTTTAGCCCTTTTTAGCCACTATTGTTTCTAATTTTAGCCACTTTAGTAACCAAAATTCTGTCAGCACAGCTCGGCAACGGCTAAGGGAATGGCTATGTGAGAGGAAGGGGGAACGGGAGCGGGGAACACGAAGGCGAAAAACCTGTCAAGCGGCTTTGGCGCATATCGTTTTGGGCCAGTTGCTTGTGGCAATGGCAATTGCAGACAAATTGTTGCACCTCAATCGTGCAGCAGTCGCTGTTTGGCTCTGCCATCTGTTGGCGGAGAAACTTGTTGATTAGATAAGATCAAAGTAGAACTGTAAAACAATCGATAAACAGCCGACGATAACAGGGCAACGATACATTTAAGCAGCGAATGACACAATTTGAGCTCGATAAGCTTGAAGAATATTTCGGTTTTGGTTGATGAGGTTTTACGATATTTATAGATTTATTTAATGTTCAGTAAGACTCGGCATAAGTTTGATTATCAGAATTCGATAGAGCTTCCTCTGAATCATAGTTGATTTAATTTCAATTAATTTTGATTATGCAATTATGTATTTAGGTAGCAAAGAAGGTAATACGAATAGGGTTCCAAAATAATAACGAATGATTTGGAAATTCAGCACCAAACCTGATAATAAAGTTACATCTATTTTGGTCAAATTTTTTTCTCAGTGTGCTAAACTATGGAATCTAGAGCAGCAACTGCTCCGCACATAAAATGCGCTCATTGCAATAGATGTAGATGTAGATGTAGAAAATGCACACAGCTGGGCACCTCTCCGGCTTCCTCCTATTACCCCCTACTCCTCCTCCATCTCCTGCTTCCCACTACGGAAGCGTACAGATTGAAAGCAATCATGTAATATAGCAAGAACGTTGCACGATGAAGGGAGGAGGGGGCTGGGAAATGAGCATGGAAATGCGCATGAAAATGGGTTTGAGAACGGGCAAAAGTGCGGAAGTGCGTAAATCAAGTGTAACAGCAACAACAACAAACTAGAAAAAATAGTAAAAATAAAAAAAATAGTAAAAAATAATGAAAAACGAAACTAAACTCCCATAGCTTAGGAGATGACCTCAATTTGCATTTAATCGGCTAAAGTGCTTGGGCTTAAATCAGCGCCAATTTGGCAATTACGCGCCAGGCAAGGACAATCCAAGGTGCAGCGAACGAAAACCCAACAACATTTGCAACTTTAAAGAAACTACACTCAAAGAAATTTATATTGATTCGTTCTACAACATAAAGTGCCTAAATAAAGCTTCTAGAATGGAAGTACAAATCGGTTTATAATTGTAAATTAATTCAGCAAAAATTATTAAAGCAAAAAATGCAGAAATTCAGCAAGAATCGGAAATTAATTTATACCATATTATTTTAATCTTAAAAGTTCACGAAATAAAATATATTCCAACTAATTCTAAATTATATTAATAACGCAAAATTTAAAAAAAAAAATCAGCACGAATCGTACATTATTTTCTATTTTATTATTATAATTATTTAATTTATTAAAAAAATTTATAAAATATATTCCTACTAAATCCTATTGTTGATTTTCTATTATATTATTTTTTATTATTAAGATATTTTAGTTTATTAATAAAAAACATTTTATTAATCTTCAAAATACACAAAACAAAATATAATCGTATTTAATCTCAATTTTATTTTAAATTAGAATTTATCCTTCTATAAAGAATTTCGATCTTGGATCAAATAATTTTTGAATAATTGATCTTCTTACACTAGAAATTCTGCTTCTCTAATAGAAAACTCTTGCTATTTCTCGCAGTGTACGTATAATTTCATTTCAATTGAAATTCAAAGCCAAATTGCCAGCCATTTTGTCAATTGAAAGTTTCTTGTCTGCGATTTGCATTTCCAAATTGGTCGCCTCGTCTCGAAACGCGCAGACAGAGACAGAAACGGAGAAAGAGACAGAAATTATGGTGAAATGGATTTTACTTTCGCTTTCCGGCGCCGAGGCCTAATAGAGCTCTCTATGGCGCTGAGTTCAGGTTTGGATTTGGGCAGGTTCAGGTGCCGAAAATTATCGCTCACTCGCTCGCTCGCATTCGCCAATGATTGCAGCTCTTATCGATAATTTGCACGTGAGCGGCAATCGGGAAATTATCGTACAATCGCTTGCAGCTTATCGTTAGCGATTGAGAGGAGCTGCATTTGTTTGTATGTATTTGTATGTACATTGAAAGGTTGTGGGGTCGAATCAATCATTCTTAATTATCGGTCGCTCACTCGCTGCTTATCTTATGGCGAATTGCAGGCACAGTGAGTGGAAGACGTTCACCTTGTGGCGAATCGAAGCATTGAACTCTTATCGCAGTCTAATAACACTTAATATTGATCTAATCAAAGTAACGAGAAGGCCGGGAAGTCATCTCTTCTCTCAGTGAGGGAGACAGCAGATAAAAATCTCCTAAAAATTCTTTACCCTGCTAGGGACCCTAAGTTGATGGAAAAACTATATTTAAAACTCAACAAGAGAGTAAACAACATCTTCCAAATCGCTACACATTATACGGAATCAATAATAATTGATAAATAACATTAACGAGTAGCGCTTGCAACGAGTATCCAGTGGTAATTCCTCCATAATACCAATATTGGCCCCAAAATCTACATTTCTCAACCAATTGCTGTCATGTTTGGTTTTTTTCTGACTAATTTTACAATACAATTCGTTTAATTACAAATTCTAGCGATTTAAAAATAAAAATTTTTTTTCCAAAAATTGCAAAAAAAAATTAAAATTTTTGCAAAAATTTTTAAATTTTTTGTTTTTGATTTATTATTATAATTTGAATTTCTAACTCAAATGATTAAGAAAAAACACACCGCTTGAAAATCGGTTGAGTTTTGGCAAAGTTATGCGCATTCAAAGTTTAGCAAAAATGGCCTTTTTCGTTTGAGGAGTGTTAATCTCCCTATGATACGAATATTGGCTTTAAAGTCCACATTTTTCGACCAAATACTATCATGTTTGGTCTTTTCTGTAAATTTTTGCAAAACAGTTCGTTTAAGCGGAAATTCCTGCGATTTAAAAAAATTTTTTTTATCCGAAAATATCATATTTTTAAGAGGGAGGTAACTAGTATTGGTTGCAACGAGTAACGAGAGGTTTTCCTCTATATGCTAATTTCCTAATTAAAATTGGTCAAGTAGTTTTGCTCTGAATAGTTAGCTGTCTAATGAAACTAACGAGTAAAAAGTAACGAGTAACGAGTGGATTTACTGTTAATAGGGACAGGTACTTACAGGACGCCCGAGCAGCGGGTGCAGACGAACGAGCCGACGGTCATGTTGACGTAGGTGGGCCCCTTCTGGCCGCAGTCGAAGCACTGACGGTTCCCCGCACCGCTGTTGACGAGTTCCCGCAGGGCGAGCAGGAATTTGTCATCCTGTTTTTTGCGAACGGCCATTTTGTAGCTGTAGTTGTTGCTGTTGTTGTTGTTGTTATTTTCGCCGTTTGCTTTGTTTGTTGCTTCCGACTGTTGTTTGTTGTTGCTGTTGTTGTTTGCGTGCTCCTCCTGCTCCTGCTCCTCCTCCTCCAGCCACTCGGTATCCGATGCAAGCGCGGGACGCGATTGCGGATGCGGATGAGGATGCGGATGCGGATGATAGATATCCGCGGCGTGGGGGGCACTGCTGTTGTAAACGTACACGAACTGAATTTTGCCTGCTTTTTGGGGAATCCGGAAACTTCAGTTAAATTTCTCTCTGTGTGTGTGTTTTTTTATACGTTTTTTGTGTGTGTGTGTGTGTGTGTGTTTTTTGTTTGTGTGTGTTTGCACTTTTTACGCAACGCTTGACCTTTCCTCAGGCACAACAAACACTGCCGACAGCTGTATTGGTATGTGCGCGTGTGTGTGTGTGCATGTGTATTTGTGTATGTGTGTGTGTCGTAATTTAGCTCAATTTTTTATTTCTCATTTATTATTATTATTGTTTACATGAACAAGTTACAATTGCAACAACAACGACGATATTTTTCGAATTCTCTTTTGTTGCGTTTTCGTTTTCGTTTTGCTTTTACATTAATTGAATTTATTTACACACTTTTGCAGGCAGCGCAGTTGATCTCTCTTTCTCTCTCTCGCTCTCTGCTCACTCTTTCGCTCACGCACACACATAAACGCCTCGCTGCGTCGTCTTTTTGTTTGTTGTTTATTAACAGAATTCAGCACACAACGAAATTCTCTTTTCAAAACAACAACAAGAGACGCCGACGTCCGACGATCCGACTCAACCGCACGTCTCACACTTCTGAAATGCGAAATGAACTGACCCGCCGGTGTGACCGCACTGTGAGAGCAGAAAAATACGCCGCTCGCAGGGTGACCAGCGCATGAAAATAACTTAAGCGAGTTGGCAGCGCCACTGCTGCCAAATACGATTTTTCCCGTCAAATCTGGCTGGCTTTTTCATCCTACAGAATGCGGGATTTTTTGAAAAAGAAATTAAATCTGGAAAATTATACGTTTATTAAAATTTTTATTATAATGATTTATTATTAGTTTTTTGTTATTACTAATTACTTAAACTATTCTTAGCTGCGGCTAATCATCCAAACGCTTGCGCGCATTTCCTTTGTTGGCGAATTTTCGCTTTTTGAATGTGGCGGGCGCGCTGGAAGACGCTTCCTCTTCCAGGCTGGAAACGGTTTTCTCCTTGAACCGTTTCACTGGAGGTTCGCTCTCAGCCGGCGTCGAAACTACGGGCGCAACGGCATAATAATCGGTTTGCGGTAATTCCCAGTTGACGGGCGCTGCGGGAGGTCTGAAAAATAAATAAAAAATTAAATAAATATTTTGTTTCAATTTTTTAAATTCAAAATTTACTTATGCTCCACTATCTCCCACTGTCCGATCTCTTTGGTCGCCGCCTCCGCTTCAGTTTTGTATTCCAGTCGCTTTTCCTCCTGCTGTTTCTTCTCCTTGGGCGTTTCCGGTTTCCGGTAGATGCGGGCGTGTTTTTCCCGATTGAAACGGGCGACTTCCTCGTCCGCATTGGCCCGGAAGCGCAGGGATTCCGCAGCCTGGAAGTAGGGTTAAAAATGTATCGAAATATCAAGATATCGATATTTATTTATATAAGTTTTATTCGTTTTTTTTTTCATATACATTTTTAGAATATTCGACCCTACCTGTGAGACCTCTTGTTGGTTTATGGCCAGCTGATTAATCCGTTCGTACTCCTCGTAGGATAGAAATCCCTCTTTGGGCGGCTCCCAGACCGATTCGTTGGTCTTCACGTTCCAGTAGTAGGTGTGGCCCTCATCCGATTTGCCCTCTACCCAGAGGGAGGCGTCGGGCACGGCGGCATCGGCGCCTACTTTATCCACGGTTACCCTGCGCTTGTCCTCGTCCTCCTCATCCGAGTAACCCTCCAGCCTCATGGGATCCACCTGCCTTGGTCGGCTAGAGGAGGCGGAGGTGCTGTAGGGGCTGGAGGAGCTGGAGGAGGCGGCATGCGCCCCTAGCACCGTATTGATGGAGCGAGCCGTCATATCTCCGTTGTTTCCCTGCACGTCCTGCGCGTACGATTTCATCGCCGCCTCCTCCATCTTGCGGATCTCCGCGCTCATCTTGTGGCGCTCTCGCTCCGCCTTCTCGCTGCTCCGACTGATGTCCGTTATCCGCTTCGCCACATTCAGCTTGTGCCGCTTGCCGCTCTCGTGGAAGGCGATGCTCTGAAAAAAAATTATAAAAAATATAATATTTATAAATTCAATCGTCAATAGTCAAACAATTGTCGGCCCACGAGAGTTCGGCCCACGAGAGTTAAAACAACGAAGTAAAAGTAGGACCAACGAGAATTAGGCTACCGAGAGTTGTACTGGAGAGAGGAGTTGATCCAGCGAGAGTTAGGGCAACGAAAGTAGGACGAACGATAATTAGGCTGGCGAGAGTTAGACCAATGAGAGTACGGTCAACGAGAGTTCGGCCAACGAGAGCTCGGTCAACGGGAGTTCCGCCTAGCCAGCGAGAGTTCGGGATACGAGAGTTGAACCAACGAGAGTTGGACTAGCGAGAGTTCGGCCTCCGACACACATTCTCCCAAATGTATTATCCACGCTCTTACCCATTTTCAATAAGTACACGGTATAAAAATAAAAATTACAACAAACTTCAAAAAGTTTTACTTACGGCTTTGTTGTCGCTCAGCCAGCACTTGCAGAAGTCGCAGTATTTGCGTTCATTTGATACCCAGTACTCCGTCCTGCGAATTCACAATGCATTAATTATATTCAACAATAAATGACAGAAAAACTCACATTTTAAATGTTTATTTTGTTTATAATTTTGCTGTTTCTTGCGTTTGTTTTGACTATACAGTCGCAGTGCTGGAAAACGTAAAAACTTTCAAAGTAACTGTGACGCAGCAGTGTTGTCAATTTTTTAGACTATAAAAAGCTGTTTTGGGCGGCAAGGGCTATACTAAGTTAACATTCAATAAATAATAATAAAATAAATAATTATTAACTTTTAAATATATTTAATAAAAGCATAAATAGTACTCCAAAACTAGCTAAGTGTTGGCAAACGCGCAAAGCAACTGGGTCGAACAGGTTTGAGTTCGTGAGCTGGTCTGTAGAGCGAGAGAGTGCTATGGTAACAATGCGTGCGAGCGAGTCACAGTCGAACTCATACTTGTGTCATCGTCACAGCTGTCATTTGGCCTTTGCCGATTATGCCGTTAGTCGCAAATTATCCATTGTTTAGAAAGGGAATACACGCAGAAATCACGCAGCATGTCACAAACTAAACTCGCCTCAACGATACCCCGCACATCCAACACAAGTGAGTGTCTGAACGCATAGATATCCAGCAATGAACCGGGGTCCAAAGTGCCGTCCCATCCAGACATCGGACCATCTACGATGACGATGACGATTTCGATATCGATTTCGTCAGACTTGATAAGCGCGATTTTATTGGCAAATCAAAACCTGTTTTCTGCATACAATTGACAATTTTGAATTAAACACTTTCTTTTTCGGCTTTCAGATGGCAGCAATGGAGTAATACCCACTTTGGGGGAGGAGAATTGCGACGAGTTCTCTATAGAAGTGCCCTGGGGCACTGTCGAAGGTACGGAATACGGTACACTATATAGCTGAGTCATCTAACCATAATTCTTATCGCCGTCGAGTGTTGTTAGGTTTTCCGCACGCGTGTAGGCCAGATCTCAGGTCAAAACAAGCTAAAGATAGCTAGTATCTATTGGCTAAAGTTTAAAACATAAACAGTCGGAACGCAGCGATCAGTCGGACTTGATTGACTATAGAAATGGAGCAATATTGTTTCTTTAATAGCTTCCGTGTTTATTAACCAATATCAATGCGCTTTTCAGCATAGATAAATATAATGACAAAGTGTATATATTCCAAATTACAGACTCATACATATAAATTTCCAAGTTATAGCGTTTTTAACTATTTGTAGGCAAAGTTGGCATGGTAACTAAGATTTAAAATAAACTTCCACTGCGCTTACTATATAACTATCTACATTTTTAATATAACCGCAGTAGCTTTTATAATTACCAAGATCTACGTGTTAACAAAACCTGCAATATTGTTGCTTTAATAACTTATGTGTTTATTAACCGATTTTAATGCGATTTTCAGTATAGATAAATATAATAAAAGAGAGTATATATTCTTAATAACATGCTTCCACGTATAATTCAGTTTTTATCGAATCGCACGTAATAGAGGCGTGGCATCTATCATTTGAAATTAACTTAATATGCATATGGTATATGCCTATTTACATTCCAAAAATAGCTGTTCTAGCTCTTATAGTTTTCGAGATCTTATTTCATTTCTCTCATGAAACGGCTATATGCTAAATCTAGCCTATAATCGGCCAAACCGGCAGCACTGACTGCGACGCACGTTCCGATTAAGTGTGCAAATAAGTAGTGTCAAAGTCAAAAATCAAAATTCCGATTGCGATTACGAATGAATAAGCAATTAATGACGTGTTTTGCGTATTTTTAGGAAAATGGTGGGGCTCTCGGAACCGACAGCCGATATTGGCCCTACACGGCTGGCAGGATAATTGCGGATCCTTCGACAGACTTTGTCCTTTATTGCCGGCGGATTATTCAGTGCTGGCCATTGATCTGCCCGGACATGGGAAATCCTCGCATTATCCGCTGGGCATGCAGTATTTTATCTTCTGGGACGGCATCGCCCTAATCCGTCGCATTGTGCGCAAATATAATTGGAAGAATGTTACGCTACTGGGTCATTCCCTAGGCGGTGCGCTGACCTTTATGTATGCCGCCAGTTTTCCAGATGAGGTCTATAAGCTGATCAACATCGATATAGCGGGTCCGACGGTGCGGGGTGTCAAGCGATTGGCGGAGAACACGGGCAAGGCGCTGGACAAGTTTCTCGATTACGAGAATCTGCCGGAGAGCAAACAACCCTGTTACTCCTACGACGAGATGATCAAGTTGGTCGTCGCTGCCTATGATGGTTCCGTGGATGAGGATTCGGTAAAAATTCTCATGAAACGCGGCATGAAGCCCAACCAAAATGGATATCTCTTTGCAAGAGATCTGCGTTTAAAGATCAGCACCCTAGGGTTTTTTACGGCGGATCAAACTTTGGCCTACGCCCGACAGATACGCTGTAAGGTGCTCAACATCCGGGGTGTACCTGGTATGAAATTCGAAGCTCCCGAGTTCTACCAAGAAGTCATCGATACTCTCAAAAATTGCGCCACGTTGGTGAACTACGTGGAAGTACCGGGCACCCATCATCTGCATCTGGTAACCCCCGATCGGGTTGCGCCCCATATAAACCAGTTTCTGTTGCACGCGTAGAACAAAAATTCCATAAATGTTTTTAGTTCCAGTTAGCCCCAATCTCAGTTTTGGGGTCATAAGTTAATCTACGGTATTAGCATCATCAAAATTCTAGTTTAAATTTATGGTTTCTATTGATCAATTGGTGTAAAGTACGATATTTATGTAAGATGCGTTCGTTATACTGCTTTTTGACTGTACAGCACAGTGTGTATCGTCTGAGAGCCCTCGGGGCATTGTATTAATTAGGAGGCTCGATCGTTGTAATCGCATATATAGACAAACAAATATATATATATTTTTATCGATCAAGCTACAATTTGTTTTTATTGCAAACATTTTTTAAAAATTTATTCACAGTTGCGCAGCACTGGGTAAAGAAATATATAAATATATTTTAATAATTAAGTATTTAAAATGTAGCAATATATTATTTTTATTGGTAAAGCAGATCAATTATACCGTATATTGTATATTTATATATTTTACCTAATCAATTATTGAAAATGAACCCCTTTTTTTATCTTTAATATTATATTAATATTATTTAACTGGATAAGCAAATACATAAATTTTTTTATAAATTATTTATTTAAAAAGTAACGAGAAAATATATATTTTTCAATTATTTAAGGATTTATTTTCATCGAAAATATTCTTATTATTTTTTAAAAGTAGGGCAACACTGGCAACGCCGGTTGTTGTCATAGCAACCTTTTGTTTTGGCGTCGTTTTCGCTCAACCAAAACAGTCGAAAAAGGTCGAAAAAGCAACATGGACTTGATAAAGGAGATTAATGAAAAGTATCAGGCATTGGAAGCCGAGATTGATAAGAAACTGGAAAAAGTGTAAGTTTTCTGGCAGACAATTTTAAAATCGAAATTCTTTAAAGGAAATTTCCTCTCCCTCCCCTCCTTTTTTTCCTCCTCTTTTCCACCCCACACCACCCACCCCATCACATTGTTTCTATGCCAACGAAAACATCAATATAATAATATATAATATAATAGAAAAACTGCATAACATTAAAGCGGATTTAGTGGCGACTGTCTGAGGTTTCTCTTTCATTTTGTTTAACCAGATGCAATCTGAAGGCCTGCCAACTGCCAACTGGCATAAGCTTACAAGCTAACCACGCCCCTATACATTCAATTGCCTTATGCAAACAACTGTGGGCGTGGCAGCTGGTCTAAGCAACTCTGTTGCTTATCGATTTTAAAATTACAAAAAAATTGGCAACATCATCGGCTGACTATATCCTATATATATATAGGCTCCCATAGAAACCTCCAACGCAATGCAACATTGCCAAGGGGAATAAAAAGGTTCGGGCTCTCGCTTTGTTGAAAAAAGGCAGCATGACAGGAGCTGGCTGCTCTAAGTGCCTCTTTCGCTGCAATTTCGCATACATTTCCGTGGCACTCTTTTCGGCTGGAGCAATTTAAACTGTACTAAAGTGATTTCTGCGCTTTTAGTTCATAAAAAAGTGGATTTTCTGCAACAGCCCGAAAAGTATGCAACACTACACTGCTACCAAAAAAAATTAAAACAAATAAAAAAAATACTTCTAATTAGAATTAATTATCGTTAATTACTACCAAAAATCCAGAAAAAAATTCTAAATATAAAATAAAAAAAATAATTGACTTGTTGCATACTTTCGAGGGAGTGTTGTTGTTGTTGAAAAATTAAAACAAAATAAAAAAATACTTCTAGTATTATTATTATTATGAAATTGTCGCCAAAAATGCAGAAAAATAATCTGAATGTGAAATAAATAAAATTGGCTGCATTATATGCGAATTCACGGAAATATTGACAAATTTAGCAAAATAAAATTTCAGCCACATGTGTGATTCAAAAACTTGCAACCACCTGTGGAGTCAAAAAACAGGGCAAAACCACTTGTTGATTTAAAGACCAGCTTAAAAGTATGCTGCATTTATGTCCCGGCAACATGCAACCTGTGCGAGTCGAACACGCAACCGAACAGCCGCCTTGAAAAAAATGTATAGAAATGTTGCAAGCGAGCTCGCTACGAACGCGCTTCAAACGCATGTCAGTCGACTGCCGACATTTGAACTGAGAGCACGGACTTATTCGTGTTCTCCGTCCCATGCGCTGTTGTCCGTTTTCAATGCTAGGCATAAAAAATTATAACAAATTAAAACAAAATAAAAAATACTTCTAGTATTATTATTATTATGAAATTGTCGCCAAAAATGCAGAAAAATAATCTAAATATAAAATAAAAAAAAATTGGCTGACTTATAGGTGAATTTACAAAAATATCAACAAATTTAGCAACTTGCAAAACCTCCTATTGAGTTAAAAATAGGGCAAACATCGGCTGACTATATCCTATAGCTACCATAGAAACCTCTTACGCACAAAATCGAAATAATAATCGTACGAAGTTGGGATTTTTGTTGAATATATATGTTGCAACTGGAAACCTACGTATATATATATATATATTTGACTCTGTAGAGAGGCTGAAGAACTCAAATTGGAAAGACAGTACGAGAGACTGGCGGAAAAATCAACAGCCCCACAATCGGCCAAGATTTTGTCTTATGAGGATGCCTTAAAGCGAAATGCCAACACTTTAAAGGTAAATTTTAATTCAAATATATTCAATTAAATTAAAAGTAAATTTATCAGTTATTGAAAAATTTATTCAGTGTCAACTAAATAAAATATTGATTTTCTAGGAAATATCAATAAAATTAAAAATGAAACCAATTTTGTATCTTTATTTCAACAGTCGCTGGAAATCGCCAAAGCTCGTCTTAGATCACGCACTACATATTCTCCTGTAGAGAAGCTGCTGGAGAATGCTCTAGAGAACTATAGAAAGGAACTTGAGTGTTTGAATAAACCAGATAAGGCACAAGATCAAGAGGAACCTGGAAAGCAGACGGGGAGGGAGGAGGAACACTTTTACGAGCTGGTCCTGCCCCATACGCAAGAGGCGACCAACAAAAGAAACCAGTCCAAAGAAACTCAACGCCATTGACAACAATCGATCGACATAAATATTTTCATAATTTCGACGAATTCAGCTTTAAGACGTGTCTTAGCCTCTTTCTCCCAGCCCTCAAGCGACTGAATAAAAAGTTCAAATTTCCAGCTGTATCAATAGCCAGAGCACACACATGACCAAACGGAGAGTTGTATGCTTTTTCCCCGAGTCAACATTTATCCGAAACGAATAAACACGACCAAGTCAGTCTACTTTGACTTCAATAACAGCATTCGCTTTTAACTGCAAGATCTGTCTATATAAAACTATATTAGTTTGTAGCTCAGCAATACTCTAACTAGGATTTATTATTTGAACTATGAATCCAAGCTGGATACATTTCAGAAAAAACGTTAAATGTTGAGGTAACGGTTTTTAAAAAATTTTGAAAAATGTTTCCACAGATTTGGGAATCTAGTTCGACAATATTCAGTATTTTCGCTTTCGGATACATATATTATTTATGCTATAAAATACCAGGGATCTTCATTTCAGCGTTTTTTCTAAGCAAGAATTTTTGAAGTATTTTGATAAAAGTTTCAACCGAATTAGAAATCAATTTCATTCAGAGCTAGTTCAAAACTAATAGTTGAATATTAAGTATTGGATATATTATTTAAGCTCTATTTACAAGCTTTCTACATATTAGAAAAAGAGTTTTGAATACGGATATTTTTGGTAAAGATTTCTTAAAAAATTTTAATTAAGGTTCAACAGGTTTAGAGATCAATTTCAGTCAGAGCTTAATCGACATGAATATTTTAATATTCAGCATTCTAACTTTGAATTTAATAAATAAACTACATACATACATACTTATAATACATACATATACATAATACATACTTCCTTTAAAATACTTAATTAATATTTTTTCATTTTCAATTAATATTCTATTCCTTTATGAATAAATTTGTCTAGAATTTTGAATAGAGTTTCAACCGATTTATGAGTATTTTATTATTATAAGAACTATAAATACAAACTTTTCACATTAAAACAATATTGGGTTATCTTCAATAAATATTTTCGCAAAATGTTGCTTAGATTTTCAAGAACTTTAAATGAAGTTTCGATCGATTTGTCATTCACTTCTAGCTAGAACTAGTTTGAAATGAATATTGCATTTGAAAATCCCAATTTCCTAAGTGCTCTGTGGGCATGTTCGTCGGTATCTCTCAAAGCCAGGAGTCTGTCTGCCGAGCAGACTCTCAACAAGTGGCACTCGACAAACACATTACCAAAATTGTTGTATTGCAGTATTAATTAGGTGGCAATTAGTTATAGCCGATGGGACATAGGGCCACAAAGATCAGCTACCTGGAAGATCAAGATCGCGTTGACAAATCGCTAGACAGGTCGACAGACGGACGGTGACAATCAATGTTGGTAATAAATCAATTAATGACAACTCGGCTCGTGCAAACATCAAAGAAAATTATGAGTTTTCTCGACACACAAAGACGACATGACAAGCTCGTTGATAAGGCGAACCCCAACCTTGTGGCTCTACCAGGGGGTTGCAGGGGGGCTCCCCGCACAGTATCGCAAGCGTAAACGTGTCAAGAAGAACGCTACACAGTGCGAACAATTTTATTTAATTCTTGAGTAAATTTTATGAGTTGTCAGGTTTCTTTAAATTAAATTCTAATTTTAAATTATTCTTAACTTTATTCTTGAGTAAATTTCTAAATGGAATACAAAAGCTTTTCATACGTTTCTAAGTTTCTTTAAAGTAAAATTAGAAGGGAGATGTTATTAAAATCAATTTAAAATATTTATCAATTTATGTATTATTTACCTAATTTTAATTAAAAGTGTGAATGAAGATTTTTACATATTTTTTTACATAAAAACTGTGCCTTATGCTGAAGTTTAATCCATTTTAATATATATTTGATCACCATATTAAAATATTTTTTTAATATTCAATAAAATCTCAACAGATTTAGAATACTATTTAAGTCAGAACTGGTTTGAAATTAATATGTTCTTATTATGTAACTATAAAAATTTGCAATAAACTTTTAAGAGTATAGTGAGAATCGGTTTTTCCGAAACGGTTCTTTTGGAATAAGCTTAAATAACATTCTTCAAATAATATTGTATTTAAAAAAATAATTAGTATTTTAAAAATATATAAATAAAATTAAAAATAAATAAAATAAATCCAATGAATAAAATAAATATATTATATAAATAAAATGAATAAGTACAAGCATTTAATTTTGCAGTACATTATTTTTCACAGTGTATTCAAGTATGACGAGCAAATAGCAAACAACAATAGTTGAGTTAAAGTTGTCATTTGGGAGCACACACACATACACACACACACACACACACACACACACACTCACACAGCGACTACCTGCTGCTGACTGATAAGAAAAAAAACTCTCAAAACTCGGTGGAATCTATTGAGATAATTTGTAATGCTTCTAGGCTAATAGTGCTTGTGACATGAGACAAACTGCATACATGGGAATAATGCTATATATATTTATATAGTATCTGTATAGTTGTATGTATATGTAACATGTGTTTGTATTAGTACTACATACATCTATCTATTGACTTTATTGTCGCCAACATTTCCATTTCATTTTCTTTTGGAGTATCAGTCGTCACTTTAATGGCCAATACAAAGACAACACACACACTCACACACACACACACACACACACGCATAGAGTCGAGTGGCACCCGCACACCTGTGTGTGTCTTGTTGTAGCGCTATCTACAAAAATATTACCCACATTTTCCCCACATTTATGCGTTCAATATTTCATATTTATTTGTTTTCTGTTTTGCTCGACGCTCACACACACACACACACACACACACACACACACACACACACACGCACTCGTCAGTGTCGAGTTGAGCTGAAACAGTTAGCAGTGACAGCGAATGTCGTGACTGACAGTTACTTTTCATAGTGTGGCAACGCTGCGTGTTTGCTGCTCTCTCTTCTTTGCATGACAAACATGTTTGAGCTTTTACTAGGATCAACCTGCTAGATGGCCTTGAAAGACCGTTACTTTATTGAAAAGTGGCAACGCTGCTTGTTGAAAACATAGAACAAGTTTTTTTGTTGTTTAATAATTTTTATAGATTTTCTTTCATGTCCTTACCGTACTTGATAGGGTTTTGTAAAAAACAAGTGTAAAAAATAGATCTTAATTTGGGGAAATAACTTGTGATCTTAAATGTTGTTGAAAAAATAGAAAAATTGTTTAGTTTGTTGGTCATTTTTTGAAATTTTATTTCTTGACCGTCAAAATTTGCTCGAAAAAAACCAAAAAACTGGCAGCACTGTTCGCCTATCTCTTTTGCAGGTTAAGCCTGATCGCTGCTTCCTTTTGTCGCATAAATTGGCATCACTGCTCTGCTCCCTTTGGTGTGATCGAACTCGATCGTTGCTCTCTAGCTGTGAACTGTTACTTTGGAAAGAGCTCAGAGCGCTTGCTCAGCACTGTTGAAGGTAAATAAACACACACACAGTTGCTCTGGTTTGGGCTCCTCCTTCCACCTTGCTCTTGCAATTCATATCAGCTAATAAGAAGTGGTTGGGGTGAGGGGTGAGGGGCGGGGGGGATCGCAGAGCAAAGAATCGCCCTCTTCGGCTTGTGCCGATCGCGTTCGTCAGGCAACGCTAACGTTTTAAATTTCATCGACAATTTCAACTTTTCAGTTACGTTTCGATACGCGACAAGTGCATAGTGTTCTCTCCGCGTCCCGAGGATGATCGGTTGAACGATCATGCTTTGGATCAGGATCTCCTATATACATATATAATGCTTCGCGTGTGTTTTTTTCGGGTAGCGAATTCCTTGGGCCAAGGGAATGCAAACTGTAATGATATTTTGTAAAAAGTTTGTTCGTTTGGCTTAAGTTATTTTCATGCCCAGCATAACGCCACGTGGTAGTGCGCCTAAGCACCCCCTAAATTTATGTGTCGACGTCATCATGAACGGAACGAGGGTCGCGAGACTTTAACCAGTTCGGAGATAGGGCACTTTTCACCCGCCCTACGTCTCGCCCTAATCAATCAGAAATTGCACAAATTGTTTGCGGGTTCGGCATCGGGTTCGAAATCGAAATCGGAATCGGGGGATTGATAATGACACTGATACGCGATATGCAGGCTGTTTGCCTACCTGCCAGCCTACCTAATCTCTTACCACTAACCTGATTGCGCGCAATCGCTTCGCGCACTTGGGTATACGTATGTGTACCGGAGAATGGAGTATATATATAGGTGGGGGGAAATATCTATATCTTTATATATATACTATATATGCCGTTGATCACAAGCTAACGATCAATCCGATCGGGCTTCTGTTTATAGACCTTTTATAGATATTTAGAGCATAGCGCCATAAAATTATTATCATTATTGCCGTGTATGAGTCGTAGCCCCCATTTTCGATTCCGAACGAGTGTAAAATCTGATTTTTTGTAGACGTGTCGCGGCTTGCTTTAAACTCATTCGACATGCTTCAAGCACCCAGACAATTTTGGTAGAGCGAAAACGTTCTCGCAGATAACACAAGTAGAGCCAGGTGGGGTCCAGGGCCCAGACCGTATACCGAGTACCAGGTAGAGCATTGTTTGACCGGCTACGTGGCCCTGTGATAGCGCTACTCAAGAGGTAGGGGGATAGAACGAGACTCTTCAACTCTAGAGTCGAAGCTGAAACAGAAACTGAAACTGATAATTGTGCAACGTACACAAAACCTTGGTCGAGTTATCAGGCAGTGACGAGTGACAACCGGAAATTAAAGTTGAAATCGACACGATTACTTCATTAGCTCTGTTTACCTTACAGCACTACATGTTTGAGGTTATGTTAGCATTGGGTGAAAGGTGAAAGCACGACAAGGACACGGGCAAGGGTTCGACGAACCCAAATCTTTTGCTTTCAGGCAGATTTATTAGCTAAACGATGTTAATAATGAGTCAACAATACGATTATAATTAATCAATTAAACCCTGATTGCTGGTACCGGGTAAACACCCTCTCTCACACCCAAATCGGTAGGGGGAGAAGTTGTTGAAACGCAATTATTTGAGCCAACTAAACGGAATTGATCAGGTGCAAGCGACAAGCGAGGACGAGAAAGGAAATTTCCCAACGGGAGGTGCGAGTGTGGAGTGGTACCCAAGTGGATGTCATTGGTAACTCACTGCCAAGAACCGTCAAAAGAAATGAATTCCCTGTCCAAAGACCAAGAAGGTCTGAATGATGATGACTGGGACCCAATCGGCAAGTGGAAGGCGGGGGCGAGTAGGCGTAAACAGAGGCGGGTCTTTGAGGGTGCTGGCAAATGCAAAAACTTTAGACAGGGAATCAATTGTTGCCTTGTTTTATTTCGCTCCTTCGACGAAAACACGCAACAACAATAGACCTGGTAACTAGCTAGATGTGGGCGAGAGGGGTCGACAGAGACGCACGAAGGGGGCCAACAACCGTGAAAAGAACTTCAGGATGACAGTTATGGGTTACAAAGGCAAGGATTGAATCAAATAAATAAAAGCGCAAGGTTCCCACAACACACTGCAGTCCGAACTACACTGAAACATAACTATTTTAATAATTACAAAAATATTAAAAAATTGGAAGAGTTTGAAAACATTCCAGATAAGATATCAATGCGAAATTTTTGTTAAACACTACCAAAAAATTGTTCAAAATTTTATAGACAATTTGACGAATTCCGTGTTATTTTTGGCAGTGTAGTTGTCGCTCGGTTCAGTGGGTCCTTCGACTCTAGGTAACCTTACCATGTCCATGTCCATGTCAAGTTTGCATGCGGCTGCAGGTAATTCTTCATTTCTTCATTTTTGTTCTGCCTGCGTTCGCCCCCGTCTATACATAATCATAATAAATGTAGAAAGCAATGAATGGCAAATCTATTAGCATAACATCACATAAAACAAAAATGTCTGCGCTCATACATATATAGCCTATGCCATTTGGAGCCCTCAATAGGCCCAACTTGGTAATCCGTTAAATCAGTTGCATTTAAGCAGTCGAAGCGTCGCGATGAACATCTGGAAGGCAAAAGTTCTAACCGAAGTTCCTTTCGGTCATGTGCTCATACTTAGTGGCAAAGTCAAACCTCATCCCAATAAGTAGGCTACAAATTCAGAAAAAACGGGAACCTCCTTGGGGATTACAACCTTTACAGATCTGAATAATCGATTTAAATAAATTCATTCTAAATATTGGATAACCCTCATTTATATTCACATTCTAATATTTTTTAGAATTTCCCTGGACCTAACAGACAATGTAAACGCTCAGAACGAAAGCGAAACGGTCTATTTAAAGATCGAGGCTAATTTTCGGGAGGGACAGATCATACGCAGCATGTTCCAGCCTGGCGAGGGCTGGCAACAGGAGGAGATCTCGAAGAATTGGAAATGCGATGGACCAAAGAATCCATTGATACCTGGACAATGTTTTACCTTTCGCGTCGCTGTGCTACAGCGTTGCTTTGAGATCTATGTGAATGATCAGCTCTACGGTTCCTTTGAGTTTGTCAAGTTCCCCAAGCAAATCAATTACGTGCGCGCCTACGGCGACTTTGAGAAGATTACGCAGTTTCATCATCGCATGCTCTTCCCACTGGTATTTCCACGTAGTCTTCTCTGCTCGGATCGTGTGGCCTTCCAGAGCGATGTGCCACGACGCTACGAAACGGGCACCGTTGTGGCCATGGAATGTATTGCCAAAGGTCCACCCACAACAGAATTCTCCATTTGTTTCCAGTGCAACGACACGGGTCGCATGGTGCTCAAATTCCATGTGAACTTTGATAAGACGACCGTCTCACGCACCTATCAACGCGAGGATAACAGGTAAATATTTTAACTATTCCCCTAATTGCTTTTTTAACTACTCTGTTCTTTAGTTTCGCCATTGACGACGAGGAAACCGAAGGTGAATTTCCATTTGTTCGAGGCAAGCTGTTTAAGATTGCCTTCGGCATTGGGGATCGCTCTTTTCTTATCGCTGTTAATGGACAGTACTTTACGTACTACAACTTCCCGGTACGCCCATTCTCCATATCAACGCTCAAGTGCTTTACCAATGATGTTGGCGATTTCTCCGTTCGGAGTCTCGAATATCATTCCGATTCGCCGCTTCTGTCGCGTGTCGAAAAACTCTCCATCATCTAAAAGGAGCGTAATGTGTTTAATGATCTCCCATGATCTCTGTTAGTAGAATTCTGCAATCGTTGAATCTTTCTTCACCGTCTCACCAGTTAAACTTACTTGTAGTCTATCAAGTTGCTCGAAACAAATATATGAACAAAACTGTAACGTGAGTTCTGTTTTCTTTCGGTTTCAAAAGGTGTTAAAAAGGTATTACTGTATTTCGACCTAAAGAATTATAGTATCCACTAACTATATTGAGTTTATGGATTATCAAGCAGTTCAATTGAAGGTCCTACGACCAAATTGAATAATAGACGTTTTGGGTATTTCGATTATATAGGTTCCTTTAGTTATTGCAAGGACAGAACTAGATATGTTCGGTCCACATTCTTATCAAACAATACAAATATAACACCTGCTGTGATGTATCTGTCTGTGGTGTGTGTCTCTATCTGTGTGTGTTTGGCTACAATCAATCTTCAATCAAATGTAACTTATAGTTAGTCTTATGGTTAGTTTTGAGTTTCCGTTCGAAAAACACACATATACAAATGGAATGGATCTACTACGGGAACTACTAGCACTAAGTAGACTGTTGATCCAATAATAAGCAGCTAATCCTTCCTCTGCCTCAGCTTAAAAGTAACGGAACTCGCCCTTCTTGCCGAGATGTTTGCTGCGCATCATGTCGGTGGCATCCGGTGAGCGTTGTTCCATATTCGAATTGTCCTGTAGATCAAAGAAGGTTGCATTAATCAATTGCGAATTAATTAATATCGATTATTGTCGATAATTGTGGACAGTGACCAATATCGATGATTTATCAGATAGAATCAGGATGATGAGGGATGCATGGGTTAAGGCAAACCTTTTGAATATGATCTACAGCTTCTTAATGACCTAAATACGGGAAGTTTTATTATAAACGTACATGACGGGATTTGCTGGCTCCTGGCTGCTGTTGGCCGTAAAACTGAGCGCTGGCTTCTCCGTCGCCGTAATTGAAGGGCGTGACGATGGTGTGGGGCACATGGGCCACCTGACCACGCATATTGCGCGCCTTCCACCACTTGCGGGTGTCATCAAGAATCTATATAGAATAAACGTTTAGATAGAGTTTGGGATGCTGATTTTGGATTATGATAGGTTTACCTCCAAGTATTCGCCGCGCATAACGCTCAGCTCCTTGTCGTTGTTGGCGGTGCGGGGATAGGTGACCAGAACGATTTTGGCTCCCGAGGATTGCAGATCCTCCAGCCAGGCTTCCAGCAGCTGATCTTCGCTGGCATTCGCACGCGCTGCGTTTCCTGCCAGCTCCGAACCTGTGCCATAATTCCCACCACCCGAACTGACGTTACGGGAGTCTCGGGTATGCAGATTCTGTAGACCTGCGGTGATTGCGCTAAGTGTAGGACCCGCAGCGGGAGCATGTCCGACGGCACCTCGCTCTATCGAGTCAAAGGAGAGCTCGCTGCGAGCATTGAAATCCGAGGCGCTAATGGCACCGGTTCGGTCTCTATCCCTATCCCGTTCCCGTTCCCTCTCCCGCTCATTGCCGTGATGAATGGTGTACTTCTCACTAAGGGAAATGCCATTGGTGTCGTACTCATCGTAAGCGCCGGCGGCGCCTCGTCCAGCGCCTGGTTGCAGCTCCAGACGCCGCTTGCTGACGTGTGTGGGCGTGGTCGTAGTTTCCAGCTCGTCAATGACCAAGTAGTCCGGCGACCAACCATCGAGAAAGACGGGATGATAGGAGCCCACATCCTCCTTCCACTGATCGCGTGGTATTACCCAGGCATCCCCGAGGGAACGCCAGAGCTCCGTCTCCTTGCTGGTGACGCAATTGATCAGCAGATTGATGGCCTCACGCGTCAGCAGCGGATTGACGACACGCGACGGCAGCTGCGATTCGTAGTACGTATCACTGGATGCCTCCACGATCAGCGCCAGCGGGGTGAAGAGGAAATGCACCAGCTCTGGAGCATTGGGATCATGAATGTGCGCCTTCAACTTGGCCAGCAAATTGAACGAAAGCTTGAATTTGGCAAAGATATCGACAAACTCCTTCTCATGCGGCGGTCGTGTGCGCAAGGTCAACAGACCTTCTCCCGGATCCCGCTTCTTCGACTTGCGATTGCGACGACGTCGCTCCAGCTCACGGGATGCAGCTGCCGCATGTTGCAGCCTGGCGATAAACTTCTCAATATCATCGAAACAATGATTTAGCACCGCCACATCCCGTTCGTATTTCTCACTAGAGGTCGAACTTGTCTCATCGCGATCGTTCACGCCCCCATGCTCCGAATCCGTCTCCCCATTATGTCCAATATCCACATCGACCGCAGCTGCTCCCCCTGCGCCCCGCATGCCGCCGTAGTCGCTGCTACGCTGTTGCATGTGATGCTGATGTTGCAACTCCCGTTCACGCTCCCCTCTGCTGCCGCGCTGCTCCCGATGATGCTGCTCCAGGCGACTGTGCGTGGAGGACGAGGAGGTTTTGCTCATCATCATGCCCATTGCGGAGCTGGAGGCGCCTCCATGCTGCGTGGGCGTGGCACCGCGCTGCTGTGTTATCATCTTGCCGCTTCGCAACTGCTTCAGATCCTCCACCAAATGCACGGCGGAAACGCTTTGTGACTGTGCAAAGAATCAAGAGATTAGCGACCATTTAAATAGACTTTTTAAGACCCTACTCACCTGGAATATGTGCATTTCGGAGCGGGAACCCCCGCCGCCCGAGACAATAAACACAAGTATATTGTTGTAGAGCTCCATTGCATCGTTGGATGTGAATGCTGTCGGTTCCTGTACCAGCGAAGCCGGAAAGCGTTCAATAATGTTCTAAAAAAAAAAAAAATTATATTAAAATTGACTTTTATTTAAGATAATATCAAATATCTTAAAAACAAAATATATTTAAAAATAAAGTAGCTGTTTTTAATTAAATTCAATAATATTAATTTAGACTATCTTTTAATATCAATAAAATAAGATCAATTACTTTTTTTAACCTTACAAAACTTGGCAAAGTTATTAAATATTTTTATGAGTAATTTTTATTGTGCTATTTTTTATTTTATTGGATCGAACTAATTTTTCGGCTGTCTACTTTTAAAGTTATTCAATGTTTACATGCCGACTTAAAAGATGACGCACCCATTTGATATTATTATTTATTATTATTAATTAGTATTTATTAATAGTATTCAATTTTTGACATGTTATTATTGATTAACCCAATGAATCGCTAACTATGATCTGATTTTGTTTTTTTTTCGGGGTTTTCCCATTTCCTGTTTAAATTGATTTTATTTTGGAATTTACTTTTTTTTAACTTGATTATCTTAAATTTTCTTTTATTGTTAATTTTTTTTAAATTTTAATCTAAGTTCTATCTAGTTTATTTGAATAATAAAATATTTTTACCCCTGTCTCGTAGTCCATGATGAGCACCCACTGGTAGTCCAGGCAGAGTTGCATTTTCTGCGACCAGATGCCCGTGGTCTTCTCCAGCTGCAGCAGTCTCCGCATGCCGTCCGCCGGATAGACAATGCCGGATTCCTTGTTAACGGTAAACGTGGCCAGGTGCTCCAGCAGGTATGTGGGCTTATCATGCAGATCTCCATCAAGACGTTCCCGCTCCTCGCCGCCCCCGCTGCGATCGTCACCGGAATAATCCCCCCCTCCGCCATGCGCCCCTCCGCTGCTGTTGCCCGCGCTGCCGCCGCCATTCGAATGATGATTGACCATACTGCAGGCTAGACCTTGGATCAGCTAAAAAGTGAAAATTGTAAACACTATTAAACAAGCGAGCGTTATGATACTGCGCAGTCAACGTCTGTCTGTCGCTGACTCAGTTCGCATTCCACATTCCAAGCGCAGCCTCGTTCCAAGCAATTATTCTCAAACTTTAACATTTTGTTCGCTTCGGAATTTAAAAATCGCGCCCGCTCTTCACCTCCCTCCTATCCAACACACCTCACCCAACCACATCACACCTCACAGACAACAACTCCCCACAGTGGTAGAATCTACCTGTTTGTCTATGTGGCTTGCTTGCCTCCGCTCACATCCTCACCCCATCCTCTCACCCACAAGCGATTTTTGCACAAGAGAGCGCAGAGAATGAGAGAGTGAGAGAGAGACTATGCACACACACACACATACAAACACACACACACACAGCCGCTCCCTCGACTTAAGTGACAGCTACTACTTAGGCGTGTGCCAAACAGTGTTGCCAAATTAGCTTTTTTTGCGTTAAATCTGGCCTTTTATTA
Source organism: Hypselothyrea guttata (assembly GCA_035045125.1). Taxonomy (NCBI): domain Eukaryota; kingdom Metazoa; phylum Arthropoda; class Insecta; order Diptera; family Drosophilidae; genus Hypselothyrea; species Hypselothyrea guttata. The sequence continues at coordinate 47,834 of JAWNNJ010000802.1, read as the reverse complement.
AAAAGCATTTGCTTTAATTTTAACTAAGCAACAGCTATAGATCTGTCGTCAGTTAATTAAGGTAGAATAAGTTGCCAACACCGATCAGCAGTTAATATGTATTTATTAAATTGTTTTGCGCAAAATTTTTTTTTTTTTTTTTTTTAGCAGTTTTGTCTCTTATAAATATCACTGACAACACTGTTGGAAACTGCCTGATCTTGCATACATTTATGGCTTACTAGTGAGCCAGTGTGCGTGTGGGAATTTATACTACAAATGTTAAAGCCAACTAGTACTCGTATTCGCTTAACTGTGATATTTGGCATGTTTTTATTTGGCTAGTGGCATTGCATCATCGCCGAGTTATTCGAAAGATTTACAGCATTCCCCCGCATAAGTTTTACTCACAGCTTTTTAAAGACAACGCTGACGAATGTGGGCAATAAAACTTATCACACCTCTGAATAAAGACCTTAGTTTAAATGGGGAAAAATAGTAGCTACGGTTGACCGGCCGGCTGGCACAAAAGATAATTAATTAAGCTGTGATAAGCAGCGGTTTTGATAGCAGCGTTAATATTTCAAAAAAACGGAAAGTAAATATATGTACATATGTATGTTTAGCTCAGTGTTGCGCGTAAGCTAGATTTGAAGTATAAAAGCTAAAATATAGCAACAACTTTCTGAAATATAGCCTCTACTTAAAGCAAGACAAAAATTATTTTTGCTTTATTGGGCATTATTTATTTATAATTTAAATAATATCTTGACCTATAAATATTTCCAGAATATTCGTTTTGGCGAAATTTATATCTGTAAAATTTAAAATAATATTTTCATTTTGAAATATGGTAACTTAGCCTGTAAATTATCAATAGCCAACTTATCCGGTTTAACAAGTTAATAATTAGTTTAAGTATTGTATATTGATGGTATTTTTTTAAATTTATTTGTCATAATAATGTTTATTTTTTGAAGCTATTTTGAGCATATTTAAGATTGCAAATTTGACGTTTTCAAGTAACACCAACAATAGGCCAAACTGACAACACTGGCTCAGCTGCACCCACCGTCGAGCACAAATGCCAACATATATATGTATGTATGTATATTTAGTTCATATTTAGATAACCATTGGCTAGGCTTCGTATTTGTTTTTTGTTTTCCGTTTGTTTATCTAAAAAACATTCCAATGCAAAGACAAATGGCAAAACAACGAAACGTTTTCATTATATCTTCACTTGTTGTTGTTGTTGCGCCTGTGAAAAACTGGCTTCTGAACAAGTGAGACTTGCGACCAATGTTGACAGAAATAGCTATATTTGCAAGCAAAAATAAAAATATACAAAAAAAAAACAACTTTTGATAAACATTAAAAATAAAAGTACACAAAAATATATTCGGTATAAAATATTAAAAATTGAAAATAATTATATATTTTCAAATAGCATTTTAAAACTCGCTAAATTGGCAACACTGTTGGCGGCTCAGTTACAAATGTGGAGGGAGACAGCGACAGCGACATCGACACCGCACTGACACCCCAAGCCAGCGACACTATAACCATCTCGTTTGCGCCCATGCGCATGCGTGACGTCTCAAGTCGTCTCGCACTCTTCTCGGCTTCAACAATGTAAACTTCTTATGAGCGCAAGTACATACATACATACGCAAATATATACATATGTATGTGTGTGTGTTTGCGCTTTAAAAAAGGTAACTCGCAGTTGTCCCCGCTGCGTCTGCTGCAACTTGACTTTTTGACGACCGCATTTTTTAAGCTTTCTTTTCCACCTGTTTTCCTCTTGCGCTGTTGATATTTTTTATGATTTTTTTCTGTCTCTCTCTCTACGAAAACCGCACACAAACATACAGACAGACACTGTTGCTCACTGTTATGCAGGTATGTATGTAGCTTCACACACATACAGATATGCATACATATGTATTGCAATAATACCAAAGGTATGCACACAAATATACATACAAACATACCTACAGCTGTACATACATACAAACTGGGAGCGGCGGCAGGTTTCTCATATTGATTTTCAATGCTTTTGTTCAATTCATTCACTAATTCATCGCAATACATATATACATACATACGTATGTATGTATTGCAATTGAGCGCATTTTATTTATCATTTATTTAATACTATTATGCAAATTCCTCTAGTTTTACAGCTATATTTTTGGTTAACTGATATCAGCGCATTCTTTGCCAATTAGCAAGAATTCGAATTTTTTAGTTATGCATGTTTGTATGTATTTATTCAACTGGTTTTCAAATACAAACGTAGGTGAGTAGGGGGGAGGGGGGTGTGGTGAGAACCTTGCCGCATTTTTTCACATAAACAATCACTTTGCAGACATTTATTTTCGGTTTTTTAAACCTACAAACTAACTGTAATTGTGCCCGCAATTTCCACTTTCCACTCCCCTCTCTCTCTTCAGCTTCAGTTTCGTCGCCCGTTTTTACCTGTCGTTCGTCTGCTTGTTATGCTTTTTGAATTCTCTGCTTCGCCTTCTTCTTTCTATTGCGGCTTTCCACTTTCCTTCGTTCTTCTCAATTTTACAACACTTTTTGTTGGTAATTAAAGCTCAATACGCACACACACACACGCGCACACTCACACATACACACACATACAACTGCGTGTTTATTTGTTTTTGTATTTTGCCGATATTGCCACAAAATGATTAACAAAAATAACTCAAATTGCCGCAAATTGTTTAAAAATATTTAGGCGCACGCGAGCGTTGTCCGCCTTTGGCCGCGTTTAGTACGTCAGCCCAGACCAAAAGCAAGCTACTAACTTGGCTAACTCAACTCGGCTAGCAGCCAGCGCTAAGCCGTCGGTTACAGCGCGAGAGCGAGACAGCGAGATGTAGAGAGCGCGAGAGCGCAGGGCAAGCGTTGCCACCTCGTCGGCGAATTTAATAGCCCAGCGCATGCACACATACAAACATACAAATGTGTGTTTGTGTGTATAAGAAATACACATCTATTGCTGATCAGTGTTGTCGAATTTTTTTTAAGCATGAATTTGGCTGTTTTTGATGTAAAATTATTATTAGTTTCTACTGATATATTATTTGTTTAATTGTTGATTAAGTTTTTGTGCATATATAATATTTGCTTGTTTATATACAAAGCTAAATTATTTCTAAAAAATTAAAATTTTCGTTTGAGGCATTTTAAAAAGTCAGATTTGGCGGGGAAATGTCTAGTTTGGCGAACTTGGTGCTTAAAAATAATATTATTTGTAATTTTATTATTAATTTAATAATAAATAAAAAATGAGGCAATACTTTTTATTTCAGATAAAACAGAATTCTTGCTTGCCTCAAATTCCTAAACGCTAGTTTTTGCTGATATCATAATATTTGTTTATTATAAGAAATGTTGAGCTTAAACTAAAATATATGTGGCTTAATATATAAAATTATATATATTATAAAGGTATATAAGGCTTAATTAGTTTTAGTTTTTTTGTTAGCTTTTGCCAGTTTGGCTTTTAAGGCCTTGACGTCCAGCTTGCCCTGCTCCGCCTGCCCCTTGGTCGTGGGTTCCTCCGAGGGGGGGATGAAGTCCTTATTCCTGCGCTCGTCCTGCTTCTTGGCCGCCTCCTGCTGCTTGACGCTGCGCTGCTGCTGCAGCTTCGCCTGCTTCTGCTCCTTGTTGAGGAAATATTCGCCTGACGCGAGCTGTTTATCCAGCTTGCTTTCAGGCTGCGCCGGGGGGAAGGGAGTGTAGGGCTTTTTGGGTTTCCTCTGCTTGGGCTGCTTGCGTTTGCTGATGTTTTTGTTCTTGAATTTGGGCAGAAAACGCGACCAATCCTCATTGGCCAACTTTGGATCCTTCATCAGCTCCCGCTTGATCATCAGCGCCTTGATGTTGTAAATGGGATGCACATTATTCATCGTCTCCAGCACAATGTCCCGCACCTGCTGCAGCCCCTTGTAGGGACCCAGAGCGGAAACCGTATTACCCTGAACCAAAACATAGCAATCGGTTAGCAGTTCAATGGATTTGAGGGTGGCCCCATTGGGCCCTATGAGACGCTGTCGGCGCTTCACAAATTTCTCCTTTTTGTGCAGCAGATTGCCTATTTTGATAATATCGCATCCAATATCATCCTGTAACACCCTTTTGGCCTGCTCGTAGGGAACGCTGCGTGCCATCAGTTTAATCATATCCCTAGATTTGATAACGATATAGGGATCCCAGGTTTTTCGGGTGGTCTTTACCACCATGCTGCCCTCGATCAGGTCCAGTTCGGCTTTGAGCTGATGCTCGGCCAGCGCTTGTTGCACCAAAGGCCAAACTTCCTTTAAATATTTCTCACGATATTTGGGAAAAAGCGTCGCAAACGATGATTCCTCCACAAGACCGTTGGGGTTGTCCTCGGCCTTGAAGGCGGGTATCTTCAGCGACCACGCATTGTCCACGGGCTCCGTGCTGCGACTTATCGCTCCGTCTTCGCTGTCGCTCATAATTTTATTTTATATTAAATTTAATTTTAATTTTGTAAGCAATCAAAAAAACGTGCACGTTTGTTTTGAACAGCTGCCAGCTGAGTGTGGCCGTATTTCAATTCAAATACTCACATTGGCGATGACAGCAGCGACAGCATATCGTTAGGAACAACCGATATATTGCTGCGATATGCCATGCGATATATTGATTTAAGTTCATTTATTCAAATACATGTATACACGACAAGTCGACAGAGAATTTAAAATACAAATTAAGTTTAAAATTGTAAATATTTTGCATTTGCATTTTTAATCGTACATTTAATTAAATTGTGCTAAGTTTTAAAATCAATTAAACTGTTTACAGCGCGTCGTGCCTGTTTACAGCGCATCGTGCCAATCGATACGATATTTGTGTGAAATAGCCATCGATATTTTGCATGCAGCACTCATCGCTACAGGCGATTGTGAAATTTTCCGCTCTCGTCATTCCATTTTTGTCTCTTGGGTGAGTTTGGTCGATGTTTTTTTCGTTTCGCTCAGGTTCGGACTTTCACTTTCGCATATTAAATTGAGACGCAAAAAATTGTAATAACAACGAAATAAACAAGTTGAGCTGAAAATCGATTGGAGTTAATTTAATTCTAGGCCATATTATAAGAATATGCAACGACATGTGTTAAACATGAAGTGTACTAAAAACGACAAAAGAAAAACTGTCTTGTCACTTGTGGGCGTGGCAATTGCATAAAGTTTCGCCTTATTTTGGCAGTTTTGTTTATAAACTGCAGTGGATAATTTTGGTTTTTTATTAAACTATTGCGTATTGCATGTTAGTGTGAAATTCTTTGTGAAAAAAGCAAGATGGCGTCATCGGGGCGTCTGCCTACGTGGAATTGCCATGGCGCTGCCAACTTGATCAAAATGAAAATAATATATACATATGCTGCTAGTTTAGTTTGAAAAACAATGAAAATAAACACAATTCAGTTGCGTGTCGAACTTGCATGTAGAAGCATTAAATATTAAAAATAAATTTTTTTTCTTTAAAATAACTACATTTCGAGTTAGAAGCGAGTTGGCAGTGCTGCTGCAGGGCTGCATGCGGCAAGCTAACGTTTGCGTCTATCGATAGACGACAGCATTACAACGCGGAACACGTTTCACAGTCGACGAAAAAATATTGCAAATGCAAAGAAAAGAGCGAAATTATTGAACTGTACAAATAAAAAGATATTTGCGATATATCTGAGATCTGTCTTGTACTTGGTACGAACTATATGTATTTGATAGGCCGTATAGATTGATTATTGCATTTTATTGCGTCGTTAGCTGCAGCAGGTTATTTGCATTTTGTGTACAATTACTGAGTGGTGTTTCTATTATAACTATTTTAGATATCAAATAAAAAGGATTTTGCAATATTTGGATGGCCTACATTTTGGTGAATTACGTAATTTCCATTCGTTAATTGGATACACACTGGCTAGAGCGAGACGACTGCTGTAGCTCGTCAGATAATTTTCGGCGTTGCCGTACAGTTTTTATTTTGCAACAAAGAAAAAAATCAATTATGGTAAGTGGCAATGTTTGCAAGCAAATTCAAATAAATTCTTAATAAATATTTAATAATAAATTTTTTAATTTAATTATAGCCACGCATTGTGCCATTGCAATTGTTAAAGTGCCTGCGGGTGCTTTTGGACACCAATGGCGGCATACTAAGCGCCACCGAAGTGAAGCGCATAGCGGGGTAAGTTGGCAACACGCAAGTGGCGCCATCTAGCGACAATTTAAGTAACTTGAAAATAATTTGATTTTTTATAGGTTGATGACGAAATATTCGAAAAAATTGGTCTCCAAATGCGTTTACGTGCAGATCTTGAAGTCTACAAAAACGGAGCTGCTCGACGACTTTATGTCGGTGGGTGGCTGGGGTTTGGTCTGCACCTGGCTAAACGATGCCATACGCACCATGAATTGGCCGCTGGTTCAGGAAATTCTGGAACTTCTGTTACTCTCACCGGTCGATGTCAACAGATTAAAGATCAATTCGGCTCCTGTGCTGGTCAAGGGACTCTGCAAAGACGGCGGCAATGAAGGTAAGTAAAAACCTTATTCTCTTGTTATAATTATAAAAAAAAAAACATTTAAAAGTTGCTCATTAAACATGCCTTTATTTACTTCTATCAGGTGTCAGAATACTGGCTAAGCGTCTAGTCGAACAGTGGCTGAAAATTGTAACGGAAAATCCGAATTTCCCAACTGCAAACACTTCTGCCTCGCCCTCGCCCGCTGGTGCTAATGTGGAGCTCTCAAAGGATTCTGGTGCTGGTGCTGGAACTGCAACGCTCTCAGGATCGGGCTCTGGCTCTGCATCGCAGATGGAACAGGCAAATTCCTACTCCTCTTCGGACAGCACCGACAGCGGCAGCAGCAGCGGTGGCGGAGCTGGTGGATCCGTTTATACGATAACATCCGCTGAGCGTAAACGCAATTTAGTTATAACAATCAAAACCGTTGAGAAAACTGTAACTAGTGCGGATGCAGCAGCTGCAGCTGCAGATAGTCTATATAATGATGACGATAGTCCTTTGCCAGCGTCAGAGTCGGGGGCTGAGACAAATGTAGAGTGCTCAGTGAGCAATAATGTAAATAATTGTAGTACAGCAGAGTCAAAGACTGGGCAGGATGCTGCTGCTGCTGAAAAGAAAACGAAAAGTAATCGCGACAAGGCCAAGAGATCCGATAAAGATCGTGACAAGGAGCGCAGGCCGTCGAGCAGTAGCAAAACTGCTCACCGATCCTCCTCATCCTCCTCATCCGCAACTAGTCATAAGTCATCTGTATCCCATTCTGCATCGTCGAAGAGCTCTTCCTCGTCATCGAAGAGCTCTTCCTCGCATCGCAGCTCGAGCGATAAGCATCGCGACAAAGACAAGGCGCGTTCCAGCTCCGGCTCCAGTTCGAGCAAAGATAAGGATCACAAGGAGGGAGCTGGTTCGTCCTCCTCCAAGCACAAATCGTCAAAGTCCTCGTCGTCATCATCCTCCTCCTCTGCCTCTAGCTCTAGTGCCAGCTCCAAAGATCGCAAGGACAAGGAAAAGACCGCCAAGCGGGACGACAAAGATAATAAGCTTATGCCCCCTCCAGCTGCCACAGAAAAGAAAAAGGAAAGCGCAGAGATCGAGGCACAGAAGCCAAAATCCATACCCATACCATCTAGAAAGGCCTCCATATCCATAGAGATACGTCGGGACTCTGAAAAGGCGGGCACGGTGAAGACCTATCAATCGAAGTTCCGATCCCACGGGCTCACCGAAGAGGCGCCTCCGCCGCCCTCCCGCAAGGGCCTGAAGAAACCCGCCATCTCGCCACCAACAGCAGCTGCTCTTGCCGCAACTGTACTTCCTTCCGGCTCATTGAAGCGGCCATCCCCGCCTCCCCGGGACGCAGCTCCGGCGGAAAAGAAGCCCAAGATTGACATCAACAACGTGAGCGGACATGTGGAAAGACCTGGAGCAGCGAAGCTGATTGCGCCCAAGAAAAGTAAGCCAAGACTCTATAGAACCCAACTAATACGCCTCTCTTTTCTCTTTTTACAGGGTATGTGTGCCGGGTTTTTGCTTTAGTGCTTGCTGCCAACACAAGAAGTTGTCTAATTGTGCTTTAAATCGGTTTGATTTCTCTCCTTACTGGGCGGGTTCTACTTGGGATCGGGATCGGGTTAGTTAAATGGGGGGAAATGTTATTGAATGTTATTAAATGTGTGCTTAAAAAGCCTTGGGACGAAAGCGGAAGAAGTTCAGACCAGAAGACGAAACGCTCTTAACCCATGTCGCGGTTTAGGCCTGGAATCTGGAAGAGATTGAGACGGAAAACCCTATTAAATTCAGCGCCTGCGCCTGCTTGGTGTTAAGTATCAATAATTAAAACCTTGAATGATTTATTTAGCTTTTAAGGTATGTAGAAATCAGTTGATTGAATTAACCCCAAAGAAATGCCAAAAATAAATGCGAGTTTCGTTTAGAAAATTACATTTTTCTATTGAAATAAAAATAAATACAAATTTCAACTTGAGCTTTTGAGCTGGCGGTTCTTAAACTTTGGTAGAGTTGTTAATGCATATGGCCAAAAAGAACAACAATGAATGCATTCTGTATGCGTTCTGTTATCGTATCGATCAACCCAAAGCTGTTATCAGCCACTGTTATCAGCAGCTGTTATCAATGACTGCTACCAAAGGTCTGAGAACAAGGCCACGCTTTTTACTTGCGTTGATGATCGAAACACGGTCAACGGGCATGCCCGAACCAAGCCCTGCAAAGAGGGTAGTCTAGGCCCATATAGCATGCTGCGCATGTTCTAGATTTGGGGTATTACGAAGCATTTTTAGACATTTTTGACAAGCAGCAGATTTTCCGTACAGCAACAAAAGCAAAAACCCGTTAAGGCACGCAGTTTATAGTTTTTAAATCTAAATTTAAGTTTAAACTATTTATTTTGATTCCGTACAGCTACAAAAGAAGAAATCCGTAAACTTATGCAGCGTATACCCATTCCATATTTAAATTTATATTAAATTCTATTCTCTACAGACATAAAAGCAAAAGCCCCTGTTTAAATACAATATATTTAAGTTATTTATTTTAATTCCGTACAGCAATAAAAGCAAAAACCCGTAAACCCACGTAGTATATACTCTTAAATTCCAGACTTAATTTATTTGGATTCCATACAGACACAAAAAAAAATGCACTTTGCACTTCAATTCCATATTTAAATTATTTAAAATTATATAATTCAATTTCGTACAAAACTTAAAGCAAAAATTTTAATTTAAATCAAAGTTATTAACCCTGTTTTTCCCATTTTCAATGGGTACAGGGTATAAAAACTTTATATATAAGTTTATTTAAATTATTTACTTTATTTTTGTACAACTGAAGCATTAACTTATTTTCTTTAAACTCAACTTAAATTCTTTATGCCTATTTTATTTATTTATTTTATTTTTGAACAACTTATTTAAATTATTTATTTTATGATCTTAGAACAAAAGCATAAACTTAAATTCTCGAGACTTATTTATTTTTTTTTAAACTATGAATTATTTATGCAATTCAAGCATAAACTTAAATTCTTAAAGTTTTTTTTTTTAATTATATTTCCGTACAACTAAAGCATAAATTTAAATTCTCTATTTAAATTATTTAATTTAATTTCTGTACTGAAACAAAATCAAAATCCCACAAACTTTAATTGCATATTTAAATTTATCTTATATTTTCTATACGAAAATGAAAGCAAAAAAGCTTAAAACTATGTTTATACTCTTAAATTCTGGCGTATTTTTTTTTAAATATATTTTATTTTTATTTTATTATATTAAATCATAAGTTTACGGATGCAAAAAAACAATATAAAATATAAACCTACTCCCAAAATTTTTAACCCCGTTTTTACCCATTGGGTATAAAAATTCTATTTAATCTAGTATTAACTACATATTTATTTATAGATATTTTAATAATCTATTTTCCTCCTTTGCAGTGGCAACTCTGGTGGAGACGAACCTATTCTCGGATGCCCTGGCCGCCTCCATCGAGCCCAAGAAGGTGGTGAAGCGCAAGAAGCTTTCGGCGACTTCGCCTACGGAGAAGGATGCGCCTCTGGCGCCTCTCAAGTTCTACCAGGACACGCTGGACGAGTCGCGGGGCGAGGAAAAGTCGGATGAGAGCAGCAAGGAGAACGACGATAGTCGCAACCAGGATACGGATGCGGATGACGATGATATACCACTAAAAAAAGTGAAGGAGGACATTGAGCAGCAGGTGCAAAAGGTGCAAGCAGCCGAGGCAGCAAGCGAAGCAGCAGCAGCGGCGGCAGAGCAGGCGGATGATACCCCCGAGGAACCCAGAAAACCGGGACCTGGTTGTGGACCCGATGGACCACCGGGTGTGCTGATGCTGCATCGCCGTAAGGGACCCAAGAAGAAGCTCACCTGGCAGACGGAGGACAAATTGACGCAGATCCGTTACTTCGAGGTGGATCGCTCGGAGCGCGTCAATGTGACCAAGCCGAGCTTCCTGGAGATGAGCAATCTGGAACGCTACAGCGAACGGGATGCGATGAATATCGCGCGACGTGGCTTCGACGATATGATGGAGGCAAAAATCGAGTGGCGTCCTCTGAGGGAGATGGACAATATCCCAGTGCATCCAAATGGCTCGCTCTCCAAGCAACGCGCCGTGCAGGCGGAACGTGAGGCGACAACACTGCGTGCTTTGTACTTTTCGCCGGATATGATACCGGATAGTCCGGCGGAGGCGGAGCTGGAACCGCATTTCTCCCACGACATTCCCGTCATACCCATTGACGATCTCACCGGCAATCCGGATGCCGTCAATGATTACAGCGCCGTCAGCTGGCCGGAGCCCAAGGGTTATGCAAAAGAACCCGAATTAAATGAGCATGGACAACCGATCATGCCCACTTCCAATGCCAATCCCCATCCCAATGCCAATCCAAATATGCTGGCGCCCAGTCCCTTCCAACCGTTTGGCAATAACTACAATATGCCTCCGAATATGGTTGGTCAGCTGCCTCCCCCGGGACCTCCGCCGCCCATCTGGCAGAATCAAATGGGTAGTCCGCTGATGAACGGTCCTGGAGGGGTACCGCCAGCTGGCATGCCTCCCGGCTTTCCTGTCAATCAGTTTGGCAGCCCTGGTCCCTTTGGCACGTCACCGCAGGGCTTCAACAACATGAACTACCCGCCCATGATGGTCAATGGTCCAGGTCCCGGTCCTATGCCCGGACCCATGATGAACGGTCCGATGCCCAATGGCATGCCGAATGGTCCCATGCCGAACGGCGGTAGTCCAAGGCATATGAATCGCAAGGGCAATTGGCGCAGTGGCGGCAACAATTTCCAGGATAATCCCGGCAATTGGCGCTCGGGCGGATCGGGGCCTAATCGTGGTCCTGGTGGAGGGGGTGGAGGTGGGGGGAACACGGGGATCTGTAAGCAGTTTATGCGCGGTCATTGCCACATGGGCAAGAACTGCAAGTACGTGCATCCGCAGAAGAAACGCATGTAGGATTCGCCCGAATCTTCTCCGGAAGATTCGCCCATCTAGAGATCTCAGCGCCCCCCTCAAAACCCCTCTCCAAAAACTGCGATATGGCCGATGCCACTGAAGACTGCAATACTAGTACATAACAAATACAAATACAATTACAATTATAATTATGCTTACATTTATATTGTACATACTCTATATATATAGATATATATCCTACATATGTTATTTACTACTCGCTACATACAGATTTATATTCTAATATTAGATTATTATATGGATAAGTTAGCTTAATAAAGACCAAGTCTCGGATTATGAAGAGTAATTGAAATATGAAATGATTTTCTGATGAGATCTTAAGTTTATAACCGATTTGTTGCACAAGTACATATATATTATATATTCTTAAGAGCATTTTATAATTTGTATATAGATGTAGTCTTGAGATTATCAGCAAAGTTACTGTACTATATATCATTAATGTAAGATAAAACAAATATATTCTTAACAAATATTATCTATTTATATTCAATATTGAGCTTAAAGAATCTTAAAAAACGTACTTTGGTATACCCTGTATATCTTTTTTCCCCGAATTCAGGGTGAGCAAGAAAAAATATTGTTTCTTAAATAACTTCCGTGTTTATTAACCGATTTCAATACGCTTTTTGGTAAAGCTTATTTTGATGACATCGAAAATATATTCTAAATGACAGCCTTCTACAATGCAAAATGCAAGTTATAGAGATTTTAATGATTTAGGGACCAAGTGGACGTAGCATTCAACATTTGAACTAAATTTGATCTGCGTATGGCATGCACCTAACTACATTCCAATTTTAGATACCCTAGCTGATATAGTTGCCGAGATCGAGAAGTTTATATATAGACGGACGTTTAAATCAACTGAGCTTGTCGTCCGCAAATTTAATCACCCGGTTTTTATCTATAAAAGAGGTACAGGGTATAAAATAGACCAAAAATAAAACGCAAAAATCGATATTCAACTAAATTTACGAGACGCCGAGCAGGGGCGGGGTTTGTTGCACTTAACCTAAAATTTCTAGGGCTTCGTTTTGGTATACTTCGCTTGATTTCCAGGTTTCTTAATGCAGTCGGCTATAGGCATTTCATCATACGACTTAGTGTTTATTTATTAAATAGAGAAAATTTAGCATTAAATTAAAAGTAAAATATAAAGCTTTAAATTCCGGTAGCGTCATGAAATTGCGAGTGATTTTTATATTGTTATCAGCGCTGGTTGCTGTGACAAATGCGCTGAGTTTTACGGTAACTTCCCAGATTTATATGGATGTCAAACACAATAGGAAGCCCGTGGGTCGTATTATCTTTGGTCTATTCGGAAAGCTGGCGCCCAAGGCCGTGGCGAATTTCCGGCACATTTGCATGAGGGGCATCAATGGAACCAGCTACGTAGGATCAAGATTTCATCGCATTGTGGATCGATTTTTGGTGCAGGGAGGCGATATTCTACACGGAGATGGCACAGGAACTATAAGTATCTATGGAGATTACTTCGAGGATGAGGATAAGGCGTTGGACGTAGAGCACAATCGTCCGGGTTATCTGGGCATGGCGAATCGTGGTCCACACACTAATGGATGTCAGTTTTATGTGACCACAGTGGCTGCCAAATGGTTGGATGGCAAGCATACGGTCTTCGGCAAGGTTATGGACGGAATGGACACGATTTATGCCATTGAAGACGTAAGAAGAACACCTTAGATTGATATTACGAGTACAAAATAGTTCGGTCGGTTCTTTTTTTTTCTTCTAAAATATCTTCAATGGTGAGGGTGATGAAAATATTCATAAGACCAGCTCATTTATTAGGCTCTTTAAAAATTTTGATCGAATCCAATACAGAGCAGGATTTTGGAATCATAAATCTTTAGATTTGGAGTTTCTACCGAAACTCGAAATGATTACTATTTTCAAATATAGAATCTTTCTAAAACATTCCAAATCAAAGTTTCTCTGTCAATATTTATGACAGAATTATTATGGGAAAACCCGACCGAACTAGTTTGTACTCCGAATACTAAATAGTATGCCTACAACAAATCTAACCGAATGTTAATTATATATAGGTTAAAACGGATACAGATGACTTTCCCATTGAGCCTGTCGTAATATCGAAATGTGGCGAAATTCCCACAGAGGAGTTCGAGTTTTATCCGGATGATTTCAATATACTAGGTTGGGTGAAGGCGGCAGGTTTACCGGTGACCAGTTCGTTTCTAGTTTTACTTATATTTCATTATTTTTTCCGACAACTCAACATGTACTGCTGACGTACGATCGCATTTGTTTTACTTTTTACACATAATTTTTAAATAACTTTAATTACTGCGTATTGTCAAAATAAATTAAATTATAAAAAATATATGTACGATATACTAAAATTCAAGCTATGACGCCACGCAAAAGAATCGGCAGAGTTGGACCCATGTGTAGCTGAAATAATAATATTAATGTTAATAAATTATTTAAAAAATATTCAAAAATTGTTCTCACATCGATGTATATATAGTCGTCCACACGTTGGTCTTTCCCATAGTATTTAGACTCTGGTTTGTATAATCCCACCAGACGCACTTCAACACCCGAGAAATTCGAGTGATAATCGGTAAATATTTTGGCCAAGGTAAAGTGATGCTTGTGATCTGGATAAACCGAGGGATTTAGGCTATTGTAATACTCTTCAATCAGACGTCGATCCTTGTCGGTTGCATCGCGTTGATGGCTCACGAATTCATCCAAGTCGAAAGAGTGCGCATGCTTCAATCTGGGCTCGGTATCCGCATCCAGTAACCGCTCCCACATATTCCGATACACCTTGTTAAAGAACTCGGGCGCAGTGCATTTCTCAGCCCAGTAAGTAAACTTCTTTTCGGGACTGTAAATAAAAATAACAAATTGTAAGAAGAAATTCGGAAAGGTAATTATACAGAAGGGATACAAAAATACAAAATTCTTACTGATTGTCAACTCTGAAATCCACATAGAGTCCTGGAACCCGAACAGCGGTACGTGCACAAGCAATCAGTTTGCCGGGCCCGAAGAACTGTAGTTTTACTTCGAATCTACGGACGGTGTCGAGAGTAAGATCGCCCAGATCTACGACATAACCAAGCTGTTCACAGGGCAAAGGTTGCACGGTGAAATGCTTTGCATTGGCTGCTCTATAAGCAGGAGTCTTGTGGAGATGCATATAGCGATTGAAGACCTTCTGATGGATTTCGTAGAGCTCTGGTTTGGCGTGCAACCGCTGAAGATAACGCTCCGTGACAATCATCTGGCCTAGTACGGTTGCATTTGGCAGCTCCTGATTGTTATTGACCTGAACATAAGACCGTACCATATGGTAAAAGTGAAAATCATGTTCGCGTTGCCGATCACTGGGCATATCCTCATCACTCGTTGACAATTCAGTGAAATCGGTAGTGATGCGATCTTCCTGAATTTGATTCTCCTCTTCAGCGTTACCCCGTTGATCGCGATCCATTTCGGTAATGCTCTTGAATATCTCATAATTGTAAATAATATGCATGAAGTTATACTCCTCGATGATATCACTTGGACTCTGTTCAATTCGGGGCAATGCCGTCATTGCATTCAAAATGGGTAAAATTCCCTGACCTCGCAGACGGAAATAGCTAGTGCAACTATCATTGATCAAAACTCCGAAAATGCGAACAAAGTTCTCATTGAGACCCAGTATGCCGTTCACTTTGATCTTGTCCGAAGCCAGGGGTGGCAATTGTAGGAAATTCTGCTGCATTATCTTGGCATAACCGTCAACTAGTCGTCTCTCCTTCTTGTCAGTCTTCATGGGCGTAAGTATCAGTTTTAGGGGATAATTCGTGACATTTGTGATGCGTACGAACGTGCTATAGCTCTCGTACCAGGGCTGCAAAAAATAGAATAAATTATACAAATTCTAGGGTCGTATTTATGCATAGTAACCTTAATGTTTAGATAGATATTGTCTTTCTGGAACTTGATTTTCTGCACTATATTGACCAGAATTACCGCAAATTTCTGACTACTGCCACCCACAACGTCCATCTGGAAGGAGGATTGCAACTGATGACCTCGACGAATGTGCGGCAAATGCAACTGACAGCCCTGATGTTGCAGCTTCTCCAGCTGTCCCGTCTTCTCGTAAAAGTATATAAAACTTTTGGAGTAACAGTATTCGGAGGAGGGCGAGGACAACTGCTGGCTGGACTCGATGTTAATTCTGTCGAGCAGTTCCTCAATAAAATGACGAATAAAACTGGATGTACTTCGGGTCTGCTCGAGTTTTTCATCCGCTTCATCCAAGTGCACAAGAAATCGACGACGGCTTAGATCCAAGTCCTGTACAATCTCGTTGATAATGTCCAGTATGATATTGGCATCTTCGGCTTCGCGTTTAAACTGACAACGACACTGCTGATAACGTAACGTCATGTTATTCTCCTCCTCGCAGGTGAAATTGTACTCGAGCATACGCAAAATATCGGATAATAATTCTGCTACCAAATCTTCTGAATCTTCTTCGCCTATAAAATTATCCTCGAATTCAAGGCGTTTCCATGTATAATTGGCTGTTGTGCAACCATGGTTGATGATCTCTACACTATAATCAAACGGTCGCCCCTGATCAAAGAGTACCAGGGTCGGTTCTAGCACATGCACCTCTGGTACAAGCACCTCAAGTCGTATGGGTAAAGGTTTATGTACTCGATTCCCGGCAAAGACTATAATACGTCCCATGACCTGACGGCAATATAATTTCTTGATCATCGCCTTGTTTAGCATTACGAAAATCTCCCTACGTTCATATTTATCCAGACTCACAGTGATCGCCCTCTCGAAACTATTTTCGTACATTCCCTTGATATAGAACGGACCGTGGACCTCAAGACCAACGTTCTCTACAACTACATTATTCTGGTTAATTAACTCGACAATTTCAAAATATGATTGTTCTTTAAGGGGTTTACTAGGGCTATAGTAAAAGTTCAATTGTTTACGGTCCCAAATGAGCTCACAGTCCACGAAGGTTGCCTTTACAGTGACTTTCACTACCTGGATTTTTTCTGGATTTGTCATATTTGTTACGGTCAGTAAAAAGTCAGCAAAATATTCTCCGGGCACATAGCCGATTATCAGTATCTCTAAATTTTCTACCGAGTTCGGATAAATTTCGAGAACCTTGGGTATCATTTCAAAACGTGCCGTTAGGGGCTGATTGGCACAAGCGCTTGGTTTAAGTTCTGGATTATATATTTTGAGTCTTGCAATTAAAAGGCGATAAGGGCGAAGTCCAAAATTTTTTACCTTTACGGGAAAGCGATACACATAATTACTTTCTATGAAATTCTCCTTAGTATCGGTGAACAGAAGTCCGGCATCAAAGCCTTCCTTGATATTTGGCTCAAAGTAAAGAGGCACGCCCTCTACTAAAAATGAAATCGGTACCTCCATAACATTATCAAATTGTAAATCTATAAAAAGCGTATTCAGATATACATCGGGATCTGTAAACCTCGACACCATGGTAGTATACATGCTTTGTCCCGTAGGTGCTAGGTTGCCTCCACTAACCGTCAAATGCTGAAACCTTGTGTCTTTCTATAATGCATATAATGAGTATATTGGATAATTGGTTACTTTTCTCTGAGTGTAGATCATGCAAGTGCTTACCAACTTCATTAAAAGCTTAGTGTTTGTGGGCGTAACATTGTCTATGTAGAAGTGAAGCTTATGCGTTTCGAACACCTGAACGCGTACATGCACAAAATTTGGAGTAATGAATATTCTGGTGGGCTGAACATCGGCAAATAAATGAAATGGATAGGAACGCAAATCTCCGACTATTTTTAGTAAACCTGATAGCTTATTTTTGCCCAGCACGCGAAAAATCACATTGCACTTGGCCAAGACTTGTTCTTTTGGGGTGATGTAGAACTTCCAGGTGCCATCGCGAAAGCCCATCTCATTGGGCTGCAAGAAAATAAGTTCGGTTTGAGCATACATAATTGGGAAGAATACGATCGCTTACAATGGTATCGAAATGTAGAAAACCTGCTACATTGCTTTTGTTAACAAACAATATGTCAAATGGGTATTCCTCGCCCGCATACACCAACTGTTGGCTCAGATCGATAAGATTGAACCATTCGAGCTCTGGCGTTGCGCAAGTGTACTCGAACCATAGCTTCGAACAGAGATATTCGGATTTGATCAGAGTTTTCAAGTCCACATCATCACTCGATGCTGATTCTGCTGGCGGCATGGCGGGACAGATGCGTACCGTTAGGGAGCGATGATAAAAACCAACCCGGTTGGGTATGATCAAGATGGAAAGACTACGTCCAGTATTGGGTCGCAAATAGATGATTTCACTGTCGCAGTAGATCTCCGTGGGATCACTTGGTATGCCATTCCAGTCCATGAAGATAAAGTTATTGTGCTTGCTAAAAATGCTAAAATAATTTGTGTTTATCAGCGTCTCCAGGGCCTCTTGAATGACGCGCTTATCCGTTTCGGCTTTGTCAAAGACCTTGTGTTTTTTTAGGCTACTTAACAATTGAACGGCCATTTGCGGTACGGGCTCTGCAATATAGGAAAAATTTTAATAGCTAAAAAATGGTATAATTTCGGTATTAATTTTCACTGGTTAAGAATACCTAGAATATCCTCCTCAAAGCGTGCACTGTATTCGGATACGTTGAGCGTGCATGATTTCACGGAGTGTAAGTCTGAATCCACTGTAGTAAGCTCAATGTGTTCATTGAGAGGAAGCGGTTCAAGCATATCTTCGTGAGCGCGTTGTAGCTCCCGAATAGGGTCCCTAATCGTAATGGGCATAATCTTGTTGGTTTCGCGTATATTGAACACCAATGGTTGTTCCTCGCCATCGTCTGTCGCCTGAACTTGCAGCGTAATAGGCACAGCCAAAGGATTCATTAGCAACATATATCGCTTCTGGGGCACAGCGAAAGGTATTGTACCAAATTCCACAAGTTGCGGAAATGTGCGCAACTGTACATGTTGTCCAGTACCTCTGTAGTTGTTGGATATGAGAAGTAATCACTACCTATGAGATAATACTAATGTTGTATGAAATACCCACTTAACCCATACGTTGTAATACATTCCGTTGTTCACCTTGAAACGTAAGGTTACTGTGAATCTTGTCGGCATAATGGTAAAGAAGGATAAATGGAACGTTCCACGTTCACACGGTTCCAAATGAAACCCTTCAACGGGTGTTACGCGCACCCCACAGGTATCGGGTTCCAAGCAATCCTTATACCAAACCTTGATAGGTACGTCTGAAGAAAGAGAGTAACAGAGATAAAGATAGATTGATGGAGATTGATAAAGAGAGAACGATAGACAATAAAAGAATAACCCACTTACCTTCCACGTTCAGTATTTTAATAAATACGCAGTGTTCCTCGCCCAAATAGATCTTCCTGAAATCGATGACCTTGGGAAATACCTCGATTTGTATGCCATCGATATTACCTTCGGCTATCACATGATGCGACTCAATACACTCATTTGTATCGGTGAAACAAAAAGTGATTTTGGTGCGCTGAAAGTAAGGCGGAACTAAATCGTCGGCAAAGGGTTCATTCTCATTGTAGTGCGGACGGAATGTCACTATAAGTTCATAGGACGAATGTGCCTCGATTCTATGTGGACTATCCAATTGAAAGTGTACGTTCGCTTCTTCTTTACACACAATACTTGACACATTTGAAACCCAGACTCATCAAAGTCATACATTAGTACACTGCGCATGCTAATACCATCCTCTAACATTTTACTGTAATGGTGTCTATCAAGATTGTCGTTGGCGGATTCACTGGATGATTTATCTCTGTAGAACTCTGTAGACAATTTTACCGATTGGCTGCCTTCATTGCAGATAATAATCGTGCGATGCGATTCTTCGCTAAATTTCAGATGATTGAATGATACGTAACTGGTGTTCAAATAGACAGACATCGATTTCGGTATGAAATCAAAGATAACAAGCTTGGGAGCACCTGAATATAGAGTCGATAGATTAGTTTCATCATAAAGATGCATTGTATTTAAATTTTTTACAGACCCACGCCAAATTTGACATTGAAGAAACCTTTGTACTCCATTAGTTTGCAACATTCAAATGTTAATAACACCTTCACATAGTCTTCGGGAAGTATTATGTCCTTTTGCATGTTGTTCAGTCGAAGTCCTTTGTAACTACTGCAAAAATAGAAACGGAATAGAAGAAAACGCGTTAGCTCAACCCAAAATTTCTAATAATTGTAAGTACTTTCTATATCTCACTCGCACTGGATCCCTGGTGGGATTATAGATTACCATTTCATAGTGAGTTCTGTCTTTGGGCACAGTACGTGAGAAAGTCAAATGGTCGCATAGCGAGGGTTCAGTCAAATTCATTAAAACTGCAAGATAATTGAGTTAGTTTAGACAATCGATCAATAGATTCGATTCTACCTATGATGGGCACTTGAAAAACAATGTTTGGATGCAGACTTTCAATAAAAATGTGACGTCTGCGATTGATATTCTTGGAGGTAGTGCTACGTATGGTAACTTTAACAGTCAGTACTTTATCCGTATTCAGAAAGTGTCCGGTTTCAGGCTCATTATATGAAATCGTCGTATCCGTTGGACTGTCGGTGCTCAGCTTGAGAAGTCGTGGGTACTGAAATACAAGAAGAGTTGTAGTAAAAGAAATATATCATTATTCTAATTACCAATCCATTATTGCGTATGGTTAAAGTTAATCCATAGGTTGAGTTCCTGCGCAAAGAATTTCGCTGTATCATCAAACGTGGCACAATATGCAGCGAATCGACCAGATTTGCATAGTCCGAGTAGTCTAAAATGATCAAAATAAAGCTCTTAGATTAAATATTAAATGGGGAATTTTCTTCATGTATCTAGTAGAAAAATAAATTGCAACTATGTATTATAATTTACTTACACTCCTTGGACACGCAACAGAAGGTACCCTTGGTCAAAGTGGATCGATGTGAAGCTGCTTGGGAGACATTGTCCGGAGTGGATTCTTCACTTAAGCTCTCACTGAGAAGCGACGAGAGTCGCTCACTAGTCAGATCAATGTCTGGCGTTACGATTAGATCTTGATGCCTGTGACGGGATGGCCGAGACTCCATTTTGTTTTTCCATATAGTTTTGTTGCTTAAAATAATTGAAATTGAAATTCTGTGAAAGCTTTTTCATAGTTTTGATGCTACATCAAATTCAAATAACCTATAATCGGTTATAATACCTCAATGACAACAATATTGGCCCTAAAATCTAAATTTTTCGATCAAATGTTGTCATGTTTGGTTTTTTCTATATAATTTTGCAATACAATTCGCTTACGCATCCATTTTTACGATTTAAAAAAAAATTTTTTTTGAACCCGAAAAATGTATATTTTTTTAAGGGGGACCCCTGAAAATTATCGCAAAAAATTTCAAATATTTTTTGTTTGATTTACCACTTTAATTTTACTTTCTCACTCAAATGATTGAGAAAAAACCATACCGCTTGAAAATCGGATGCGATTTGTCAAAGTTATGCTCATTCAAAGTTCAACAAAATGGGCGTTTTTCGTTTAAGGGGTGATAATTCCTCCATGAATCTAATATTGTCTAAATTCATAGAATTCTTGGATCAAGATTTGTCTGGCTCTTGATATAGAAACTTCTTGACTGAACTAAAAATCTATTGATTTAGTTCTCAGTGTGCTTACGTCAGCATTGCAATTGCAAGCACATTGAGTTCTTGGCAAGCACATCACTAATACGCCCCGTTGTTGTTTGGAAAAACAATTTCAATTTGGCAAAAGCCAAGCCAGCGTGTGACAGACAAAATGTCGAACGTGTGAGGATGGACACAGTTTGGAAAATGGAAGGAAATGCAATCGCAATGCCAACCGCAGCGAGAAAAGGCCAAAACAGAGACAACAAAGTACTTTTCCGTAGACTTATTTATTTGTTAGTTGGTTGCGTTGATCTGTGCCTGCTGCATGTGGCAAGGAGGCAAAGTGCTGCTGCCTGCTTTTTGTGTAAAATTAATGATATGGGCAGGCCCACAGTAGAGCCGAGATAGAGCTAGCAACCGAGCTGCGGTTGGCTTCGGTTCAGCTGCCCTTCTAACGTCTATTGCCATTTTTATTGTCAACGGATGCAAGTAAAAAATTGCCCCAAAAGCCCCAAAAACCCTTTCGACCACAAAACGAACAAAGAAAATTGAAAGCAAGGCACACAGAACACAACGCTGGGGATTTTCACATAGATGCCAAACTGTTTTGCATGTGTTGATGCTTCTCTTTGCCCCTTTCTGCCCCTCTGCCCCTTGTAACCTCATGTGGGCGTACTTCTCTGCTCATCCTGTGTTTATTATCGCCGGCTAGCGCTTATAAATCACGCCACTTCACATGCAGCAGCACAGATAATAGAAGGACACTGTCCACACATGTCACTTGCGGTGTCCAAACCGAGCACAAAGCAGGCGCAAAATTACAACCCAAAATTGCAGAGAGAGAGAGAGAGAGAGAGAGAGAGAGAGAGAGACGTAAAATCAGAGGGAAATCCTAGTGCTAGGAATTCGCTTAGAGGGTGTACGATTTCCGTTTTCTATGATTTCAATTTACTTGTGTACAAAATGTAATCAGGCGCACACTCATTGAACTATTGATAAATTTAAATGATGTAAGGAATACTGCAAACATTTCTGCTTTAGGATAAAGACATAAATTCACTGCACGGAAAGAAAAATGAAGAATTTCGTTCTTAAATATTTTTAAGAGCGCAAAGAGCTATGTTGGGCATACAGAACTTATTTAAAATTATGAACTGCATGAGGCAGCGCGTAGCGCGAGCTGTATGTACGGTATGTATGTTTAGAGAAATGAAAATGGTACTTAACGAGCTAGTTTGAATCATAAAAACATATTCTTAAAACTAAAAAATTATAAAATTGTTTACTCCTTTTAAGAAAAGTCTCGTTGTTCTCATTTCAAAAGTTTATTATTATTTAATTTAATATATATTATATATATCAACAAGGCCCAATATATAAAACCAACATATATTTATTATATTTACATATATTTAATATTATATTTCAATTTTATCCTTTTGGTTTATATAGTTTTTGTGCTTAATTATTTTTCTAGAATGTTTTATTTATAAAATGTTTTTATTATACATTTAATATTATTTAAAAATTTTAATTTTATCCTTTTAGTTTTTTATTTATTCTTTATATTTTTCTAGAATGTTTTTGTTTAAAAAATATTTCTATTATACATTTAATATTATCCCCAAATTTTTAATTTTTAAATTTGTATAGCTTTCCAGCTCATTAATTTTTACAGTTTTTTTTGAAGCTTGCAAATTTTTAAATTAAGTTTCCTTATCATTTTTGTCACTGTGTAATAGTCAGCATTACCGAATACATTTTTATATGTTTTCCGATTGTGAAGTGCAGCAGAATGGATGAACTGCTTGCCACAGTGGAAGTAACTAGGCGAGGCTAAGTTACAGACTCCACTGTGCACCGTGTGGCAAGTGGAGGAAGTGGAGAGGCAAGTGGCAAGTGGAAGCTAGCAAAATGGAGAGGTTTTTATTTGTGCGACTTATGTGGTCCTTACGACTGTAAAGTGGCAATTCTTTAACAATTTATGTTTGGGCAAACCCATGTCGAGAGTCTCTGTGTGTGTGCTGCAACTTGCAACAGCTGACGCCACGGCTGCCCCTGCCCCCTCTGCACTCCCCTACTTGGCAAGTTGGCAGAAAGGGTTCGCTTTTTATTTTGTTGGTCCGTCGGCTGTGAAAATTTCGTGAATTTATGAGCACTTGAGAGCAGGCGCCATCGCTATTGCCTGCGTTGTCCTCAACGACATTCTACACTCGACTTTGTTGGCCTAATATAAATTTCAACTTTAACAACAACTGCGAAAGCGAATCCAGACTGAGCTCAGGCCGAGGTTTCGCTTTGGGCATTGCCTGGCAACATTTTAATGCGGGTCGCGCTAATTTTTTTTCCCCATTTTTTTTTTCGGTGCTTTCATTCCTTTTCTTTTGCGCTTTTCCAAGTAACGTAATAAAACGCGCTCCGAATGTTATGAAAGGATTGCGGCCAAGTGTGCGCCACGCTCGTAAATCGTAGACGCTGACCCCCGATCCGAAAACCCCCCACCCCCTCGACCGACGTATAAAAATTAGTTTACGTGGCACATAATTTTACATTAATTTTATTTCAAATGACCCAGCGTCGAGGACAGGTCGAGCATGCCAAGTACGAGTGTTGAGCACGAGCAGCACCAGATACTCATATGTGAGCCAGATGCACTCAACCCAAGAGCAGACAGTCGTCGGAGAGGAGGGGAGTGCAGACGCTGCACAGTGGTCTATCCCGTACTACAAAAATCGCAGCAACTATATCCATCCAATTTTTACAGTTCGAAACATTTTGGTGACAGCGTTTGTAGGAAAAATGGAGATTTTAGGGCCAATATTGGTATCATGGGGGGTTTATCACTCCTTAAACGAATAAGCCCATTTTGTTGAACTTTGAAAGTGCATAACTTTACTAAAACTTAACCGATTTTCAAGCGGTGTGTTTTTTTCTGATTCATTTGAGTTAGAAATTCAAATTAAAATATTAAATCAAAGAAAAAAAATTTGAAAATTTTTGCAAACATTTTAAGGGCTTAAAAAAATGAATTTTTCGGAAAATAAATTTTTATTTTTAAGTCGGTAGAATTTATTATTAAACGAATTGTATTGCATAATTAGTCAGAATTGCCAAGCATGACAGCATTTGGTCGAAAAATGTAGATTTTAGGGTCAATATTTTAATAATAAAGGGATGAAAAACAGCAAAGATATGCAACGGACAATTTGCTTGACTAGGAAAAGTAAGGTTGCCGCTCTACTGATCTGCTCGATTCTAAATGTTTTATTGTGTATTTTTAGGAGGCCAAACAATGAAGTTGAACAATATTGGTAAACAACATTTTTCTAGATTTTTGGTAAAAACTGTATAACGATATCTCTGTACAACTGTGCAGAGGAGAGGAGCACCAAGCTTTTTGCCAAAAAACCACTTTGCCACATTTTAAAGTATCTGTCACATAAAATGCACACAGACTGTTGCCTGTGGCCACAAGGGATGGGGGGTGGGGGTGAAAAGTGAAAAACAAAATGCAACAAAATATTATGTTTTGCTGCTGCTGCACGAAAACAAAAAAAAAAAAAGGAAAATGGGAGCCAAGGAAAAACAAACACAAAATGCTTATAAAATGATAAGTTTCGCTGCTGGAAGACAACGGAGACGTTGACATGGCAGTGAAGTCAAGTGAAATGTATGAGCAGCTCTATAAGCTCGAACAGCAATAACAATAGCAGGAAGAACAAGAAAAACGAGAAGAAGAAGAAGGGGAAGAAGAAGTGGAGGGGCAATAAGAGCAGCTGCAACAACATTATCGTTGTCAACGTCAGCCTCGACTTGCTTCGCAAATATTTTGTGTGAAATTATTGCAACACGTTGCACGTTGCACGCTGCATGTTGCAGCCAGCAGGAAAACAATACAAATTGCCACAAGAGAATGCAATACTTTTGCTCCTCGATGGGCGCACTGTGCGTATGCGTGATATTGCGCATACGCCACATGCGGGCACCCACAACGGCAGCAGTTGCCATTGCAGCAGCAGTTGCCGTTGCAGCTGCACCTGCAGCTAATTAGCGTGACAAATTACTTAGACTGTGCCCAGTGCCCCAAAAACCACAGGCCAGTAACCAAAGGCCGACAGCTGCATGTCAGTTAATATAAATGAAAACTCATTAAAAATTTACAACTGATTGACTGCGCAATGTTCGGCTGGCCCAATGATATTTTGGGTGCCAATTTTGACATTGGGCCGTACCGTTCGATGCCAGCGGTCAAATGGCACTCACCAAACAGGAGAATGTACGTACTATGGGACATTTTCTACTTTTTCTTGACATAAAATAAATTAATAAAAATTTAGAGAGCTGAAATTTGCAATTTTACAAAACACATTTTGTCATTGTAGAATTTTCTTAAAATAACGAAGGATAAGTCGCAAAAAAACTTAACTTTTAAGGCTAGCTTTAACGCCATTACAAGCTGCTGAGCTTTGTAAGCACATCAAAAACACTGGGTTGCTAAAATAAATCGATTTATTTATTGATTCGATATAAATAAAATATGCAAAACTTTTATTTATTTTTATTTATTTTATTTTTTTTTTTCTTTTTTTTTTAAGGTCACTGATGAGAATGTTGTCAACATTCAAAATAGTACTATCTTTCCAAATTTTTCCATGTCGAGCCCGAATTCCCATCTTCAAATATGCTAAGTTATCAAATTTAAAATATGTCTAGATTTATTTTATTGATTTTATGCCAATAAAAAGCCAAATAAACCCACCGTGCAATGTTCATGCAATTTATGCTAATGCTCGTTAGCAAAATCAAACAGCAACTACCGAAACAATTGTGTAAACAACAGAGACCGTAAAGCCAGCTACGTGTGCTGGCGACAGAGACACTGAAATATAGTTGGATAGAGAGACGGACAAACAGTTATATATAGTAGTCGGAGAGACAGAGAGATATTGACGCATATATTGCCAGTGACAATTAATCTGCTAATTGCCAATTTAAGCACGTAAACCAAACACTGGCAACATCGAAAGCATCCAACCCATGCAACATCCAACAGACGTTAAACATGACAGTGCCAGTGGCAGGCATCATGGGCTACTCACATGCAGCTTCAGGTCGGTAACTGCCCAGTTATGGTCTGCCAAAACGATTTGAAAAGTATACGTGGCTGCCATCGAAACAACTGCAATTTCACTTGCAACATACACCTTGAAAAATATTGGGTTTTTAACATTTACTGTAATAACAAACCTTTAAAAAGGCTAATCTCTATACCCAAACACAGCTCGCGCTACGCGCTTATAATTTAAAAATATCGCCACTAGTCATTAAATTGCAGTATTAAAATGTACGTATTAAATTATTAATTATTAATTATTTATATTTATTTAATTTATATTTATTTTATTATAATTATTTTATTATAATTATTTTATTATTAATAGATCGTTTTTCGAATTTGCAGAAATTTTGAATTTTAATATCAAGAACAAAACGACTTTTAAACCATTCTAAAAACGTACTATTATAAATTATTTTATTTATTTAAATGACCGAATTCCAAGCAAACCCAAAGCTTTTCAGTTAAACATTGCCTAATATATTTCTTTCAGTGTGCTGCAACTGCATTTGATTTGTCGTTTGAGCCATGCGTCTGACATTCGAGCAGTTCTGCGTAATTAGAGCTAATAAAAGTCAACACAGAGAAGCTGCAGCTACATAGATAGGGACAGATAGAGTGAGAGACAACAACACAGAGAGAGAGAGGGAAAGAGTGAGGGAGAGAGAGAGTGACAGAGTCGACAAACAGCTGGCAGACAGTGCGTATGAATAATCAGGATGCAAAGTCGTAAATACATAAATTAGTTTTGTTGTTGACACGCCGATTTGATTTACGGCACTCGCTCGACACGGAGACGACTCCGTTGCGACTCCGGAATTGAAATCGGTACACCAATACGGCATCCGTACACACAATGCATGTCTAATGAACACTGATGCCTCATGTCTGGGCTGTGTGCTCGGAATTTTCACTATATATTTGTAGGGCCTGTACTTTAAAAGAGTGCAGAAAGGTATATTAATTTCTTGTAAATAAAAAATGTGTATAACAGCCAGAAAGAGGAGTGGTAGACCCCACAAAGGATATATATTCGATACCGGAATGACCGTATATATATTCATTTCCGTCTGTCCATCCGTTCGTAGAGTCACCATTTTTGGTACGTAGGTTCTCCTATACTGAATGCAGATCAAATTTGTTTTGGGATAAGGATCTTTCGCTGGGATATATAAATAAATATAAACAGTATAAAGATTAAAGCGATATATCGATAGAAAATGAACTTATACAGAATGTTTTCGAAATAAAAAACGTTTACCAACATTGGCTAAAAAGTGACGCGTAAAAATAAGCTGAAATTAATTTTGATGTAATTGAATGTCTTTAAAATAGATATTTAAAAATCTAACCCGACATTTTGCTACTACAGGGTCTTCTATTGTCGCTTACATCCAACTGTAGCCTTCCGCCCGACTGATCTGCATTATTCTTACTGCTTCCTGTCATAGTGTAAACTCTGAGCGGAGTGAGAAAAGCGAAGAAAAGTTTGTCAAGTAAATGCACGTGCATTGTTAGCGAAAAAACAGAGAAAACTTTTCGAACTGGTTTCCCTCTGGCTTCTCTCCACTTTCCTCCTCCAGCATAGTTGTATTTATTTATTTTTTTGGCTTGCTTCAGCTCATTAAATTTAAGCAAAGACTGCGAGAATGAGGAAAAGCAAAGAGTAAAAACCACAAAAAGAAAATTCCTTTGGCTACGCAGCTTGCCTTTTGAAGCACAAAGAGTAGCATCATTGTCATCCATTTGCCACATTCAAAATGCCATTAAAAGCATACTAAAATTAATTTGTAGCAATTAGTTGCAAATTGCAAGCAAGCACAACAGAGGCAAGCTAAAAGAGTGGATGGGGAGGGGGGGAGCAAAGGGGAAACAAAGAGCCAATGCCAGAAATTACTCAACATTTTTATGTGTTTGTGGCATTTAGAAAACTGTCTATAGAATTGCTCGACTCTGAGTGAAATCATAAAAACCTCGCTGGCAATTGCGCTTTATGGAAGACAACCCGAATGTCCTTAACAGTGCTGCCAAGCTGTTTTTGAACAGCAAAGAATACGAAAAAAAAAAGTTAAAAAATATTGCACAAAAATCTAGTAAAAGAAAAGTTATTTTTTAAGAAGTTTGGCATGTATTTTGTTAATAACTATTTAAATACCAATATGGAAAGTTTTTTGGCCAATTATTAATTAATTAAAATACTTTAAATTTATAAATACAACATTTTCCATTTTATTACTATCTAATTATTCTCAAGTATTTTATTTTATTTTATCAATTAATTCCTGGAGTATTTAAGTGACCAAAACACACTTTAAAGTAATGCTACAGTTTCCAGTTTTTTTTTTTGAGATTGTAGAAACCATATTATATAGTAAAAATTTTAGACGATATTTTACCTTTAATTCACGATGCTATGAAAAACTCCCGGTCAAAAAATGACCTATGGTTGTTACTATAACTTTTACAATATTTTTAAAAATATCTTTATTTGTTTTTGTCACACAAACATTTATTTCTAAATTTAATTTTATTGTCAAAATTTAAATAAGATTAAATAAAATTACACTAAATTTAATTACACTATATATAGATATTTCGCTTAAAATAAAGTCATATTTGATGAAAAAAAGCTAATTTGACAGCACTTGTGCTTATGGGAAGTGCAGGAGAGGACAGTGGGGGCAAGAAGCAAGGGGCATGGGGCGCGTAGTCGAGCATAAATAAATGCTGTTGCTGCTATTATTTTTGGCAATTATTTTCACATTCGAGTGTCCGTCCGTCCGTCCGTCCGTCTGTACGCCGGAATGGAACTCATTTGTAATTTGCAGCTCCCGAAGAGGGCTCAGCTGTTGCTGCTGTTGCTGTTGTTGTTGCTGTTGTTGTTATGCGAGTGACGCCATTAATTAGCCTGGTAGCTAGTCAGGCGGTCGATAGACATCTTGGTGCCGGCATTTGTCTTCCGGCAGCCATTGGAAATGCCTTTGGGCTAAAGGACATGACGATGGCGAATGTGAAAATGTGAAAATGGGAAATGGGTTTGGAGCCACATGACACATGTTGTCAGCGGGCTCATCTTTCTTGCTGCCGACTATTTTGCGCCGCTAATTGGAAACTGTCACAATTTATTTTATTTTTATGTTTAATTGGATTCTGCTTTGGGGCAAAAGTTTTGCGCTCTCAGCTACAACATTCATTCGTCGCCTAGGTACGATGCATGATAATTTTCTTAATTTGCGCGCCTTGATGAGCAGCAAAATAGCTGCCAGTGTCTCATAGATGTACAGGGAGAGTGGGAAAAACTGAACTGAAACTTTTTCCATTTTCCTGATGGCATGTGTACGTGGAAAAGTTTGCCACCCCTGCCAGGACATGTGCATCACGTGTATGTAGCAGCGCATGACTCTTCAAAGGTGCAAATAAAGTAAATTATTAGTTTCTGCTACTTCTTCCGCTTCCACTTCTTCCACTTCTGCTTCTGCTTCTGCTTCTGCTTCTCCTTCTGCTTCGTCTCACTAAGCTGCTGTTGCCACTGCTACTACTTGTGGATTTCCGCTTCAATTACGAGCTCCGCTCGCATAAATT
Organism: Hypselothyrea guttata; assembly: GCA_035045125.1. Lineage (NCBI taxonomy): Eukaryota > Metazoa > Arthropoda > Insecta > Diptera > Drosophilidae > Hypselothyrea > Hypselothyrea guttata. Next base: position 17,832 of record JAWNNJ010000802.1, on the reverse strand, counting down.
TCATTTGACAAACTTACCTGATAGTTGTAACTAGGGGGAAATCTACACTCAGCAAAAAGAAGCTATCAAATTGATACTTTTTCGATCTAGAATTTTGAATATACGCTTCTTATTAAATTTATTATTAGTATTGAATTCCGCAATGGTGTAAAAAGTTGGCGAAAAATTCGTAAATCCAGAAAGAAAACGGATTCAATAAATTACTTTTGAGGTGCTGTACGAAAGAAAGATAGAGCTTCTTAGTTCGATAAAGATACTCTACTTTAATCGGTTAATTGAACTTATAGACGTGCTTTAGAAGCAGCAGGGGGTACAATAGATCTTTTTAGGTCTCAGTTCGCTAGACTCTTCTAATAAATACTTAAAAATATAGAATTACGCATGGTCTGGCATGCTCTTACCGATGCTGTGAATTACATTACGATTAAATACGAACCAGCGAAGATATGTGACGGACAATTTGCGCGACTTGTCAGACAGGGGTACGTCTTATATGTAGTATATCTGCTGTGTATCGATAGCGAATTCAAGCGGCAAAAAAGCGTTAATTACTTTTTAGCTATTATTGATATACAAAGTTCAGGGACTCCTACTGTAGGTTACGTACGTCTGAAGCTTTCCGCCTGACTGATCTGCTCCATCCTTGCTGGTTGTACTTATGATAGATAAAATAGAATTTATTATAGAACGAATTCTAATTAAAAGTTGATAAAATATAAAATATTCCTTTTAAATTCAAGCTCAAATATTCACTTATTAAGCTTGATATGGAAATAAAGCTTGTTTTTGAAGACAATTCCAAAATATTTAAAAATGCTCTCGCTGATTTCACTTTTGACAACGGAAATTATTGATACAAATATCTTATGCAATTTTCTTGTCTTTTTCTCTCTGTGTATATACACCGTACTCTAAATGGAGACAGCGACCCACACAAGCATTACTTTGGATGGATAAATTAAGAATTTCCGCTGCTGTGCCATAGCTAATTTCTATTAAATGCTTGCTTCAATTAAAGCCATGTCTTGAAAGCAACTTCTAGATATTGGAAAAAATCTTATCCATTTATATTATTATTATTTGCTGCTGAAATCTCTTGTGGAGTTTATAAGCCAAATTAGACTTGTAATTCTTTTGAGGTACAAGCGCCTTATTTATGCAAATAATTTCTGTAAAAAATCCAATTAAATTCTATATTGACTTGCTGCCGAAAGTAAAATGCTCCACATAAATCCACGCACAGTCAAAGGTGGATGTTTTTATGTAATATTTTTTCCACGTATATCGCTGCATATGTGCTTTTGGCTTAGGCTTAGGCTTTGGGGTTTCGCAAATCAAAGACGCCTTTAAGTATAATTTCTCAGGCATATAAATAAATCACGTTGGCTGAAGATAAAAAGCTTTATTGGCTTCATTTAGAAAGAAGCAGCGGAAGAAGCAGCTGAAGCTGAAGCTGAAGCTGAAGAAGAAGAAGCAGCAGAGGCAGCAACAGGGGCAGCTTAATGAGATATGCGCTTACATATTACGCATACGCCTGCTAGGCCGGAGCCCATAGTAAGGGCCTTGTTCTCCTGTACACTGAGCGCATAATAAATTTTCATTTTAATGACTTAACGCATAAAAACAACAACAACAACGCAGCACAGGTTTTACAGGTATTGTTGTTTTTATTACCATTTGGAGTTCGTCCTTTTTCTGTTGTTGTTGTTTTTGTTGTTTCCTTACTTCATTTGTTACGCATTTCTACAGCTCTTTAGGTGCCCAAGAGGCTTCTCCGGCAAATGTGTTGGCAAAACATTTTTATGATGACGTGCTAAAGGGATCCTGTTCCTCTCTCTTCCCCTCTGCCCCTTCCTGGTCCCTACTGCTCCCATGACTCGTGCGTTTTTGCAGCAAAAAGTTAATTAGAAATTATGCTCGAGCTGGTATAATAAGTACAGCACACATACAGCCGAAACATGCACACACAACACCTTTAGCTTATTAGACAGATATACTCAAATATGTTAACACACACACACACACACACATACACACACACACACCTACACACACGCACACACACCCACAGGGGAACAGGCATTAGGGTAAGGCTAATTAATGCCACTTTTGATGCGCCTGAAACACACTTTAAACCCAACAGGGGAATGACATATTACTTAGCCAAGATTTGCCTAAACAGCAAGTGTACATTTACTTTTCAGAGCCACTGTTAAAAGTGCAATATCAGCATAGAACCTATCCTTCTAAAAGTTCTAGGCTTAGCTCTGCATATGAAATAATGCTCTTATAAATTTATTCATAACTGGCGCTCAAGTCCAATGCAGATCAGAGTTTAAATCAGCTACAAAATCACAAATTTTTACTTTTAAAATAAAATAAAATGTATTATAATCCAGCATTTTTTTAAAATAAATAATAAATAAATTAATAAAATATAGATTAATTACAAGCACAAATAAATTAATTTAAGTAAATTACTTTTAAATCAAAATTGAATATAAAATTATATATAATAAACTAATAAATAAAATGAAATTAGTAGTAAACAATTATAAAACATAATCTGCTTGAATAATTAAATTAAAACTTGAAATTTTTAAATAAAACTAAATTAAATATAAATGCAGAACATTTGCTGCATTGTTTTGCATTCTTGCTGTGAGATTTCCTAGAATTTTAAGCTGTAGCTCTGCTCGTGTCTAACTCGAAATGTGTTTACGACAGAATGCCGGGCATAAATCCATTGGACACGCCCCCTGCCCTTTGTTTTTGCCATTTGCTGTTGCCTGTTGTTGGTGTCATTGTCATTTGAACTGGCGCAAATCTGACTGAAATACACATGCATTCGCAGCTAAATTAAAATTTTTGCATACCGAAGAAAAACGCAAAGAAAAAACTGTGCAAAAATAAAGCGATAAAAAAAATAATCAAAAAGCTCGCCAGGGAAATATTATATTCGCAGTCAATTTTCTTTTATGTGGCAACTACTCACACCACAAAAAACTCCGGCGCTTAAGCATACGCACACATACATGCATATAAATATACACATACATGCATACACACATATATACATATATACATACACACACATGCATGCTGTTTTTGTTTTTATGGCGATAAACATATTCTTCAGTTTCCATCTGCCTTTTGAGAGCCTGAACTTTGAAAAACTTGAAAATGGTCTATAAAGTTAATGAAAATGGCAGATGGATATAACACCCAAAAGGAGGCGTGGCAGATCCCATAAAGTATATATGTTCTTGATCAGGACGAAGAATTAAGTCGATATAGCCATGTCCGTTCCTCTGAATGAACACCAACACCTAGCAAATCATAAAAGCTACAGACACCATATTTGGTATTTAGGTTCTCCTAAACAGATCAAGTTTGTTTTAAAATTTTGATACCTCTCCCCCTTCTGCTAACACCAAAACAAGTACAACTGCCAGAGCTTTAAAACTACAGATAAGTAATTTAGCATTCAAGTAGAATTCTCCATCGATGCAGTGATTTAAATTTCGATCGAATAAGAAACAGTGAAGATATGCAGCAGACAATTTGCTTCTTTGGGCAGAGATTCTCCTGATGTCGGTTACATACGACTTTAGTCTTTCGTCCGTCTGATTCTCTTCGTCCTTACTGGTTGGTTATTTTTTTTGCCACTGTTTTTGTTACGGTTTTGTGGCTGTTTTGAGTTTTGCAATAATTTGCAAAGTCTGGCAACGCTGTCAGCTAGGTGGCTATGGAAATGCGTGTGTTTTTAATACAACAATAACAAACTTATATAGCAGCAACAAAAATTACCATGCGGCCTTATCATGCCCAATATAAAACAGAGAGAAAAAAGAGAGAAAAAAGGAACTATAGTGGGCATCAAGAGTGTTTTGCTCGATGGCACTTTGGGGAGCAACTATGAGTGTATGTGTGTTTGTGTGAGTGTGTGTGTGACAGTGACTAATAAAAGCATTCGCATGGCCATCGACTGTCCTTCCCTCCCCCCTGCTGCCACTCCCCATCACCCCCTTGAAAAAGCAATATAAAATAGTCAAGTGGCAGCGGCGTTGGCGCGCGTGTAATATGCATACAATATTTTCATTTTCATTTTCATTTCGCCGCTTTATACTTTTTTCCAGTTTTCATTTGCTACTCCGCAAAAACAGCAACAATAAACAAATTCTGCTGTTATCTCACTCACTTGCCTGCTGCTTCCATATTGCCTTCGGCACACATACACACACACTGAGCGCAAATAAACTGCTCATAAAGCAAAAAAATTCGTAAAAACAACAAAGACAAAAGGCGTAAGGGAAACGAAGAGACATTCAATGTGCGAGGAAGGGGCAGAGGAGTGGGATGGGGTGGAAGGGGGGGGGGGTGTGTGGAGGTAAGCAGAACGGGCATGCGACTTAATCTCCATCTAAACGCAATGGAGTCGTAATAACGGCAGCAAACAAATAAAAATACAAGCACACACACATGCTTCAATGCACAGCGAGAAATTTTTAACAAATTATTAATATTATATAAATTTTTTTTTCAACAAAATATTTTAAAAAAATTACAATACAAAATCTTTAAACTCTTTTTATAAATGTTTAATTTATTTGTTTACTGAATATGATTTTGTTTTGAGAGTTTATTTATTTTTTATTTTAGTTTTTAATGGCTCACTGTTAGTTGTTAAGATCAGTTATTATTGATAATACTGTTATAACCTATATATTTTATTTTTGTTGCATACGCTGAGGCTGATAATTTCGAATCCACCCTGGAGTGGAACAATAGTAGTCACTGTTATTTTTACAAAAGAAAAGTAACTAATTTCCAATTTTTACTATGGATTTTGTGATCAGAATTTCCTAGAATATTCAGATGAACCTAAATTTACATAAGAAAATTATAAAAATTAAATGCAAATTAAAATTACACTTGATCAAAATAATTTATAGATCAAAAACCAATTGATAAAGATAAAAATTGGAAGTTCGGAAAGGGGAACACCCAGAAAAAACTCAATCAGACCAAAATTAAAATATAATTTATAATTTACCACATTTTTTCTTTCAGTGTACACATATTGCCAGTCATAGTTTACGTTTTGCCACTTCATTTTATACATTTCATTTCGTTGTTGGTGTTTTTTTTTTTTTGTCAAGTTTACTTTTTGACTCATCTTTGTCGTGGCTTTCGTGGTTGTTGTCGTTGTACTTTTGCTGGTAACTGTTATTTTACTTGTTTTTGTTCACAATCATGGAGGGAAAATGGTCAATTTGTGTGCTGTGTGTATGTGTGCGTGTTTTTTCTAGTGTTCTACGGCTAAACTGTAAGCTAACCGACGGACGCGACAGTCAGAAAGTGCGGGTTTTACGCTACGAGAATCGTACTCCAGTGAGCCATACACATAGGTGTAAGTGTGTGTGTGCGAGTGTGTGTGTGTTGGTGTGTGCACATGTGTGAGTGTGTACAGTTGCCTTGCTGATTAGCCCACTTGGGTGCCATTGGAAAGCTTCATTTGGCTCCACAAGGCCACAGCGGCCACAACGGCCACAACGGCGTTGGCTCCATGTCCTTAACATGGCTAAGAGCATACATATATGTATGGCTACACAGAGAGAAAAAAGTAATAATACCAAGCTTGAAGAACAACTAATGTAGAATACACTGCAAAACAGTCGATCGGGTACTCCTAAAACGATAAATGCAATTTTTATAACTTTGAAAGCGCATAACTTTGTCAAATCTCAACCGATTTTCAAGCGGAATGGATTTTTCTCAATGATTTGAGTGCAAAAATAAAATTTAAGCGATAAGTCAAAAAAAAAAATTTGAAATTTTTTCCGAAAATTTTCGAGTAAAATTTTTTTTGTTTCAAAATCATAAGAACTAATTTTCCAACGAATTGTATTTTAAAATAATGAAGAAAAAACCAATCATGACAGCATTTGGTCGAAAAATATAGATTTTAGGGCCAATATTGGGAAGATTATCACACCTAAAGTTACTTTTCTCTCAGTGTATAAGATACATATATACATGCTTGTGTGTATATACATATATACAGTATTTTTTCTCATTACCCGCAGACCGCATGACGAGAGTATTGGGGACAACAAAGAACTCAATATGTTCGTCGTTTGTTTATTTTTTCTAGACTTATAAATGTTTATAAGAGTGTGTGTTTTTTTTTTTGGTGTCCTTGGGTATGTTGACTTTTGCGTACAATCTGTTAAGAAGCTAGGTAAACTCTTTGGCCAAATAAGCTTAATACTATCAGACTGCACTGAAAGAAATTGAGAATAATTTGTTTTACAAAAAGAAAATAAATAAAATTAATTTATTCTTGTTATGTTCTAGAATTTAAGTAGTTCAAGTTGGGCTAAAATCGTAATGGAATTCAGTTTAAAGTTGATTAAAACAAATCATAAATTAAAATCGTGATGGAATTCAGGCTAAAGTTAAGTAAAAAGAATGTTAAATTCGAATGGTATCGTAATTTGATTTTAAAAATTTATGAAATAAAATATATTCGCACTTAATCTTGAATAAAGATTTTTGTTCATGGATTAGGAATTTTTAGGCTCATTAAACTTTTGATGCCGGAAAGTCTGGATGCTACTCTTGAATTTTCTTTCAGTGTGAAAATAAGATCACATTTATTTTCTTCTATCTTCCCGGGTTGACTTCAATATTTGGGCCATGTTGCTGCTGGCCAACTCTAATTTGGCCATTGCCTACGTTGATTAGGTCGTAAAATGTGTTTGTGACTTGGCAACGCTCGAGTGCCGGCCAAAAAGGGACACTTTTCAGGCCATTTAATTCAAAAGTCATATGCTGTGGAGTAATTGAATGCCAAATGAGCAGCTGGACAGGGACAACTTGAGCGTCAGCTCTGCATAATTTAATTAAAATATCAGGTCGTCAGCAGAGCAAAGGAGAAATCAAGTTTCACATGAAGCCCCAATGCCACAATGCTTTCAAATGTTTGTGGTCGACCCAAGCTCAACAACATGCTATAAATTAAATAAAATATATATTCTGACTAGTCTATGCTCTACGAAGAGTCTTTGGCATAGCCAAAAAATAGTTTGTTGTAAATTTACATTTTATATTAAAACTGGCAAGTGCTGTTTTATGCAAAAAGCAGCTGCTGTTTTTGTTAAATGAGATTTTAAGCACTCGGAAAAACTCCACACTCTCGATGTGGCCACCACAGAAATCAAGGCAAGCGGCAACATATGGCTGTGGTTGCAGCTCAGAGTGTAGTTTAGAGCGGTACCAGGGTTAAGGCATAGTGCCCTAGAACTAAACTAGATTTGAGTACATATATCCCGAGGCATTAAAAAAGCGTAAAATAGATACAGAGTTATGCCTGAATGCTCTTTGTAAAATTGTCATCATTTCATCAATATCATTTATTATTTAATATTATTTGATATTTTATTTTATTTATTATTTTATATTATAATCTATTATTTTATATTACAGTTTTTTTCTTATTTTATTTGATTGTGTCTTAATTTTATCAGATCAGTTATTTGTATGTTTTCTTCTGTTTCTCTATTTTGAAGTTTTTAAAGTTTCGTATAATAAATATTATATTAAATCTATACAAAATTAAGAGATGTTGCGAATGTTGGAATTTTAATAAATATCTGCTGAAGCAAGGATTTTTTAATTATTTTTTTTATTATTTACCAAGTTTAATTATATTACTAAGTCTTTAATCTATAAAAATTGGGATTTACTGGGAACATTGGGATTTTTTATAAGATTTTTTTTATGTATTTCTTCATTTTAAGATTCTGCTGAGTATAAAAAAATTAGCTATATTTGTAAATGTACGAAATTTTTATTTGTTTATTTATTATTATTAAATCTATTAAAAATTGGTGATTGCTAGAATCGGTTTTTCTTAATTCTCCATTTTAAATTTCCGCAGCTTATCAAAAAACGACGCTCTGCTTGTTTAGTGTCTGCTAATGAGTTTCTATAACTCCGGCAGTTGTGCTGGTTGTGTTTGCCGTATCCGTGGGTTCACATGTTATTAATTGCACGCCACGAGATTGTTTGTTGACATGTTGTTGCCATTTTGGCCAAAGAGCCAGGCGTCGCTGCCAACGTCAATGACATGGCTAGCCGCATATCAGAGGCGATAAGGTCTGCTGTTTGGCTTTTCATTTTTTCGCAGCCAGCAGAAATGAATAAAGAACTAAAGAATGAAGGAGAAGAGAGGAAGAGGCATGCAGGCTGAAGCGATGGCCGGACAAACAAGCTGATGAAGTTAAGTGCAGCCATGTCATGAAGAGAGAGAATGAAGAGAGATAGAGAAAGGGGGAGAGAGAGAAATGGAGAAAGCGAGCATGTGAGTATGTGGCACATGCGACAAAGCACACGATTAAATTACAAAATGTCAATAACGATAACGAATGAAATTGATTGAAACGAGCAGCGACCACAATGGCAGCCTCCCTTCATCTCCATCTCTCCCTCTCTTTCTCTTTATCTCTCTTGCTCTCTCTCTTTATCTTTTTTCAGTTTTTCTCTGCGCTACAGTGACAGGAGCTGCGAGTGATAAATTATGTGTGTGCACAGTGGCATTGTGCATGAGTTTGTATGAGTGTTTTTGAGTGGGTGTGCGAGCGACACCTTACAGATACGTAGCTAGATACGGCGTTTTCGGTACGGCGTACAATGGCATGTCAATTAAAATGCATGATGTTGAAATCATTCGCAATTAATTCATAATTAAAACGCGACACATTATCAAAAGCGCGCGCCATTTACATAAATTGCGTATGAATATTCATGAGTCTATAGTCTGAGTGCACTGAGTACACTCACATTGCCGGCCACACTCATTCCATCATTGCAACATTTTATCATGCTGTCATTGTTGCAGCTTCAGCTGCAAGCGTCTTGTCGCGTCCTGTTTAATTGATGTCGCTTAATCGCTGAATTTATGTCGCTTGCTCGGCCATATTACGCATACGCAGCGTGTGCATCACGCATACGCAGCGTGCGCAGTGTTGAGCTACAAGTTTGATGCATGCAGCTCAGATAATGCTGTCAGAAACAAAAGAAGCACAAGATAAATCGCATAACTGACAAAAGACATAATTCTTTATAATTTATTAATGATACAATTTTCTTTTGAGTTCGGAACAGAGTAGAAAAATATGGAATATCGTTTCTTAGTCTATTTTTCATATTGATCACGAAAATTATAGTGAAAATTGAAACGTAGTTTCCGTTTATGAGAAAAAAAAAAAACAAATTTTGCTGAACTTTATGGCTCTTATAAATATCTTAGCTCAAAAGAAGGCAACAAAAATATGCATTTGGCATTGAGGTTGAAAATTTTTTAGCGTACGTTAAAAAATTGATTGTTTTTAGTGTTTTGGCTATAGTTTTGTAGTATCTTATGATGATTTATAAAAGGTTTAATATATTTCTGTCCTATAGCTCAATGTCTCCCTCAATGTACCGCACAATTCAATTAATTGCTGATGAAAAAAAAATCCGTTTCAGTAGATTTTTTGTGTTTAGGTTTTCAGCGTTATTTTATTTATATTTATTTATTATTTAATTTTCAAGATTTTTCGTACAAAAATGTATCAAAGCATATTTTAAAACTTATTTAAATATATTTAAAATGTGTTTTTTACGCTGCTCAGAGTTCAGAGCGGACTGGAAAATCATATGGCATTTCTTGTGTTTAAAATATTGAAAATATGCTTGCCATTCTAATGCGCCTGCTTCCTGCTCACCCCCCCCCCCCTAAGCCCTCCTAAAACCTCACACAAGCTTGCCATTCGACATGCAAAATTCGTTTGTTGTTTGCACTTTTCTGAAATGCCCCATAGCAATATTTTTGTGTATGTTACGCAGTAGCAGCATTCTCAATTTTTGGGCAACATTCCCTGCGAACTGCCGCCCTTGGGCCACAGTCTGAAGAGGGAGGTTGGGATGGGGGAGAGGGGTCGGGTGGTACAGGGAAATGCACTTAAAAGCATTTAGTTGTAGCGACAAAATTTTGCAACATTGAAATGCGGTTCTGCTGGTTTTGGCGGTTTTTGTTGGCCAGCTGCTGCCTTTGCCTCTTGTGCTCTACATTATTTGGCCGTTGCAGCCCTTTCGGAATTAATGTGCGTGCATAAACAAGCAGCAGCAGAGAGAGAAGGGGGTGTGGTAGAGGTTGAGGGGAGGTAGAGGGTCTTAAGTTTTTGCAAGTTGAAGAAACTAGTTTGTTTCTGTTGCCGCTGCCGCTGCCGCTGCCTTTGCTTGTTGTTGTCCTACCAAAATTAGCGCCATAAAGTATGCAACAAGCTTTGGCCCAACGCTTTTAATTTGTTTTCTCGCACAGCCATCAAATATTCATTTGAGCTTCAACTCGGTGCGGGCCTCTATCAGAGTTCAAGACGACAGTTTCTGCCAACGCCCCAACGCCCAACCGCCCACTGCCCCGCCCACTGGACGTCGGGCAAAAGTTTTAGCTAATTTGCGTGAGGCAACTAAAACATTTTCCTTGTAGGCTGTGGCAGGCAGCACGATGAGTTTGAGGGCGTGACGGAGACAGTTTTGTTTAAAACTAAATTTTCCATTCAACTGTCATTTGTGGCGTAATGGCGGTGACATTCATTAGCGAAAGCGAGAGAGAGTGAGAGAGCGAGAGAAAGAGAGAGAGAGAGAGAGAGAGAGAGAGAGAGAGAGTTAGCGAGAGCGAGAGATGGGGATAGAGTTAGAAGGGTAGAGCGGGAGCAGAAGATAGTTAAAATCCAAGTCTATACACAGCGAGAAAAACGCTAAGTTGTTTTAGTATTAGGTTTGAATGAATTAAAAGTTTTGAAATTTTATCAACAATTTCTAGAAATAATATTTAAATAATAAATAATAGTCATATAATAATAATTTGAATTCGAAACAATTATTTTAGAATCTTTAAATAATAATTAACCTAATAAATATTTAAAACAAATAATTTATACTAATAGGAAAATAATAAAATTAAAAACTGAAATAATATTTATTAATATTTTATAATTGGAGTATGTTTAATCTGAAAAATAAAGGCACGAAATCAAAAATTTTAAATAGGAATAAAAATACTAAATTCAAGAATGAATTTGTGTGTGGCAATTGTAAATTTTTAATAATACAAGATCTAATTTAAAAGTAAATAGAGTCTACAAAAAATACTCATCTAAATGGATATTTAGACCCTGTACTTTAAAAAAGTAAAAGGGTCTATTAATTTAGTGCAACTGACAGATGTATGTAACAGGCAGAAGGAAGCGTGGTAGACCCCACAAAGTATATATATTCTGACTCAGGACGACGAGCTGAGTTGATTAAGCCATGTCCGTCCGTCCGTCTGTCCGTCTGTCCGTCTGTCCGTCTGTCCGTCCGTCCGTATGAACACCTAGATCTCAGCAACTAAAAAAGGTAAAGACACCACCTTTCCGGATTAAGGTAGTCAGCTAATGCAAGCAGATCAAGTTTGTTTCAAACTTTTGATAACTCGCCTCCTTCATCCGCGAATCATCAAAAATCTACACCTACCTCAAAAATCTCGAAAACTATAAACGCCACAGCAGCCACAATAATTGCGCTACAGACTTCAAATTTGGCATGTACGTAGTTTATGGTATTCTCCACCGATGCTAATAATTTATTTATGATTTGAATTGGAAATAGCGAAGATAATGCAAGAGACAATTTTTTTCAAAATGCATGGATGTGCCACTGCAGTCACAATAATAAAGCTACAGACTTGTAATTTGAAATGTACGTAGTCTATTGAATTATCCATCGATGCTGTAAATTACATTACAAACGGAGAAGAAACAGCGAAGTTATGCACCAATGAATTGTTTTATAAATGTATGTAAGCGCCACTACTGCCACAGTTTAAAAGTTATAGACTTGGGATTTGGCATGTACGCAGCCTATGGCATTATCCATCAATGCTGTGAATTATTTTACCAACGGAAAAGAAACAGCGAAGATAGCGCAGACAGAGCAGCCACCTAGATCTTGCAAACTATAAGAGCTAGAAATATCATTTTTTGGTATTTATGTTCTTCTATGCAGCCATCAGATCAAGTTAGTTTGGGTTTTTTGATAACTCCTCTCATTCCTCCGCTAACCGTAAAACAAATCTAGAAACAGTTTACAGTTTTAAAGCTTCAATTTTAAAGCTAAAGATTTGGGAAATGGCATGAACGTAGTCTATGACAATCCCCATTCATGCTGTGAATTACGTTACGATCAAATAAGAAACAGCGAAGAAAACAAAAAGTACAGGGTCTCCTACAGTCGGTTGCGTCCGACTGTAGCTCCGTCCTTACTGGTTTATTTTCTGTATTGATTTTTAATTTTTTAAATTCTCAAAGCTTACATTAAAAATTTCTTCTCAATTTTGACTATTTCGTATTCAGCGAAATTTGAAGTTCGAAATGCAATTGTAGTTTTTTTTCTCTCTGTAAGGAACCTATGCTGTAGTCCAAATTACAGTGGCGGCATAAGTTATGCGTACCATGCTGCTTTCGAATGTTAATTCGGCTTCTACACTACTGTAGGCATCAGTAAACTCTGTCTGTCTGTCTGTCCGTCTGAGTCTGGCTGAAACTGACTGACAAGTAATTAAAAGTCGGATATGAAATCTACAGAAACCGAAAGTTATAGCCAAGAGGTTGACACAGTGTGTCAAAATGTTTGTTTTACGACCGATGGAGAGAGAGAGAGAGGGGGGGAGGAAGGGGACGCTGTTCAATGATCTTGATTGGCCCTTCGGTCATAAAATTAAATAAATGGAAAACCAAATTTACTATCAAATTCAATTTGGCAATTTGTCTTTGGACTTTTTCTTTTTCTGTTGCTGCTGCTGCTGCTGATTTTACTTTAGCCTCATTTTTATTATGCAAAGGAAAGCTGCAAACTGTTTATGTTGCCTCGCCTTTTTTACATAAAAAAGTGAGTTTAAGCAAAGAGATGGACGTAAAGATACTCTGTAGTTTCAGCTGAACTAACATAGAGCTTAAATAGTGTGCTAAAATTTAGTTCCAATGAATGCCAATAAAGAATTTTTAATTCGAAATTAATATAATAAACAAGAATACTTGGATGAAAGAAAAATCAGCAATTTCTGTCCGTCTGTCCGTCTGTCCGTCATTATGATATTTAGGTTCTCCTATGCAGTAAGCAGATCCAGTTTGTTTTGGAATTTTTACACTTTCTCACTAACAAACATTGCGTTTATGCCTTGAATTGCATTCTGATTAAAAAAAAACAGCTGAGATATTTAACAGACAATTTGCCTAATTGTGTAAAGAAGTTTCTGCTTTCATTCTAGGTTAGCATAAGCTTGAAGCTAAGAAATTTTATGAATTTGTTGCTTAACTATATCTGTTTTGTTCTTGAAATTCCTTGTTTTGAGTATAAAATTTTTGACATTTCTCTCTCTGTACTTGCAGCTTTTAGAGCAACATAAGCTGAGTGCTAGCATACCCGCTTTTAACCCGATTTCCAGTGGGTATGGCGCATGAAAAGCGGTCTGCAGTGTTGGGCTGAGGCTGTGAAAATCACATTTTGTTTGTAAATCAGCAATTTACGCCGGCAACCAAACGATGTCGCTTCATTCGACTCCCACACACACACACACACATGCACACACACACACAGCTACACACACAAATGCAAACACGCATACAGACAGAGTTTTAAACGCTCAATAAGATTGGAAAATTGATGGCGTTGATGCTCATTGGTTGATGGTTGCTTTGGTTGGCTGCCTCGATGGTTTTGCTGGTTTTGCTGGCTTTTGTGGACTACCCGTTCGGTCTTCTTCTTCTTCCAACTCCAACTCCAACTCCGACTCCGACTTTATAGAGCTACAGTTCCAGTTCCATCTTCTGCTCGTTGGATAAATCCCTCATTTTCAGTGAAAATAAAAATTGCCCCAGCGTAACGCAAAATAAACACATTTAAGTTGCAAATTGAATTTTGCATAATCCCAACGCTGATGCTGATGCTGAAGCTGTTGCTGCTGCTGTTGCTGCTGCTCTTCTTCTTGCCTCTTAGCACGTCTGTCCGTCCGTCTGTCCCACTGTCCGTCCGTCAGTTTAGCTTTGCAGTCCTCGCACTCGTTGCCTTCATTTTTTTTTCTTTCACGGCTGTCGTGGAAATGGTCGCGCATGAGACGGAATTTCTGATTAGTTGCCATGGATCCACACATTCCCTTACTGATTTCCGGCAACACCACACCACACCCCCCTTCCCTTCGCCACCCCCCTCTCAGAACCCACTTCTCTGCCACACACTTGCTTTGACTTTAACGGAATTCTATTTATTTTCAAAATTTCTTTTGGGACAAATTTTGCACTCCTCACTCAGCAGAGCAGCCTACGCACACCCCTTCAGCTCATGTGTGTATGTAAATAACACACACACTCACACTCACACACTCTCCCCCTCTTCCCCTCTGATCCACTCGTTAGGCGTGTGATCCAGGGGATTTACAAAGTAGCTGCCGCTCGCCGCGTAATTGAATTTACTTTATACTTTTTGCTGATTAGAAAAATAAAAAGAAGACGCAAACGTTGATTGGATTTTGTCAGTTTCGTCTGCTTTATTATATTTATTTTCTGTCGCTCTTTGCATATGTCTTGGCATCTTCTAGGTGTCGCGCGTTGGTTTGAAAATAGTTAAAAGAAATTCAGAAAAATATTTACTTCACTTTGCTTACCATACTTTAAATCGTGAATATATAAAAACTATAAAATCTCTAGCTTTAACTTTATTCCATTTTATTCTTCAAAGATTTAATTTTACTTTGTAATAAAATAAATAAAAGTTAAGATTTGACAAATAAAATATTTAAGTTCCATCTTTTAAAGCCACTCCTTCAATGATTTTCAATTACTCGAATTTAATTTAACTAAATCATAAAAAAATATTTAATTTTCTTCATGTTCATGTGAATTAAATTATTATGTATTATTATGTAATAAATTAGAGCTTGTGAAACAAGTGTTGAAACAGATAATTAAGTTATATTACACAATCTAATCATTATGCACAATATCAGTACTCTAATGATTTCCTATTAATTTTCATTAAATGCAACTAACTAATTAATTTTTGGACATTTGATGTTTATTGTTTTGGCTGACAAAGGACAAGTTAATTGCGCTGCATTTGCAGGGCGACCTCAAATTAGAAACTGCAAACAAACCGAAAATGTTGTCCGAAATAATTACAAATGATTACATGCAGTTTGATGTATCTAATATAGTAGATACATGTAAGTAGTGTTGACGGTATAGCTTATTTAAGGCTAGATGTAGGATGTTTGAAAATGGATTGGATATTTGGAGATATTATTAAATTAGATATATGTACATATAAGATATTTTGAGATTTCTTATGGATGGTAAGGTGTGATTCGCTTACAAAATTCAAGGGAAATTCATGAAAAGTTGGATCAATGGAAATCAGCTGAACAGTCGTACGCAACATACAGTTTTTATCCAAAATTGTAAAATTCAAGCGATTTTTTATTCATTATTTGAGTACGAAAGTAAAAAACTATTAATATCTTAACAAACAATTTTTTTTATTCTTGAATTAAATTTTATGAGTTTAAAAATGTTAGATTTGCAAGCAAATACATTTTTTTATATAGAAAAAATCTTTTTGAATTGAATTGTGAACGAAAAAATTTCATAAAAAATATATACAAATTAAGTTTTGATTTAAAATGGGCTTTTGAGATCGAAAGAACTTTGAAAAAATAAAGAAAAAATTATTTTTGTGGAACTTTGAATGTTTCTTACTTAGGTGTATACCTTTGAAGTTAATTTATATTAAAAAATTTTTTTTATTTTAAGCCATTTTTGACTTGTTTTTTTTTCTTAACACCAATTGGATGACACTTGGATGTGTATTTGATATGGTTAGCAGGCCGCAAATGGAAAATGGTCGCATTTTTGATACCTGTCGCGAGTTGTAATTAAAAATCAAATGCAAAAATGCTTGCGGCCATAAAACGCAGCAGAAATTTATAATTGTAGTTGACAACGTTGTTTATTTTGATTGTTTATGTATGTGTGTGTGTGTGTGTGTGTTTGTTGCACGTGTGTGTGTGTAAAGTTTGTTTGTGTGCAGCGAACGTTTTTCAATTATTACGACAATGCAGCCAAATATTGTGAATGACAACAACCGCAACTCGATGGGGCTTGTGTGTGTGTGAGCATGTGTGGGTGTGTGTTTTGTGCAATGGTTAGGTGTGGAGAAGGGAAGGGGGTGGAGAGAGTGTGTGTGTGCATAATTAAACTAACAAACAGAGCATCATTGAATGATGTTGGTCTGCTTTTGATGAGACGCTGGCCACTAATGCCACTACACTGATAAATTATCTAATAAATTATAAACCAAAGTCAATATCAATTTTGTATTAAAACAAAAAAATTTAAAATTAGAAAAATAATTTTGTTTATTTTTAGCAGTCAAATATTATTATTTATTATTATTTTATGAATTACTTATTTATTATCCAATGAATTTATTGCTTACTAAATCTAGTTATATCTAAGCGAATAGAATAAACAGATTCTAGTGATGGTTGCATTAATCGATAACTTCAATCGATAGACAGAGCTGCACGGTTGTTATGGAGTTGCCACATGACAGAAATACATTTTTTTTAAAAACGCTAAACTGTAGATCCGGAGCTAGTAATGACTGAAATTAATACTCAATCTATTGCCGGTTTATTTTCTGAGTGTGATAACCAGTAATAAGTTCCATTTGCAACCTGATATCAAATGTCTGTGGCTGTGGCAGCTACGGCCGCTGTTTGACTCTGCGTTTTTGTGGCATTTTAATTAATAAATTGTTGCTGGTGGGGCAACAAACCTTTTGCATTGTGGAGCAAATTAGCGAGCGGAAAACTTTTTCGACTGACATTAGCTGCAATTCAACTTTATCAATAGACTTCTAATTAACTACATCATGCACAACACAAACACACACATATACACACACACAGACACAAGTCAATCCATAAGTGTAGAGCGTGTAGAGAGGCAGTTTGTGGAGTGTGTGGCATGCAACTTTTGAAGTTTCCACTTTTTTGATGAGTTTGCTGATCTCTTTTTTATGTTTAATCAATTCAAAGGCAGCCAAATATATATACAGTTATATATATACACATATATATGTACATATATAATCCCATAGTTATTAGTTGTTGCTGTTGAACTTATTGGAGCATCACGCACTTGAGCCCAGAGTTTGTTTGTTAGTTGAAATTCCAGCGTGGATATCGTGAGAAAAGGCAAAATTTACAGTTTAAATATATATATAAAATAGCTTTAAGTTAACATAAATAAAAAAAACAACAATAATTCAAAATAAATGAAAAAAATAGAATTAATAGACATTGTTAAAAATAATACAAAAATTTTAAATAATTTTATGATAAGCTTAAACGAATAGATTTTTCCTGATTGTAGATCACGAATTAGTTCTTTTCTTAAATGGTTCATTTCTTTAATAGTTTTCAGAAACAATTAAATTTTAGACGCTGAGATCTGACTAAAAATGAGAGCGACTAAAAATGAATTAAAACTAAAACGTACTTAAGTTCTCTTTGATTTCAAAATGCTTTTGTATTAATAAAGTAACTTAACCCTCAAATGCCCAAATCTAAACTTATGAGACAAATTGAACCAAACATTTTTTTCTAAGGTAAATGGTGGCTCCTGAGTTCAAAAATAAGCTCAAAAAGTTTGTGGGAGCTTTCGTTTACCTGTAAGGTGACAAAAT
>JAWNNJ010000799.1:0-11061 GCA_035045125.1 Hypselothyrea guttata | reverse complement strand
TAAATTTAATTTCCTAATTATTTTTGATAAAATTGATTATTGTATTAAATTTGATTTATTAAAATATTACAAATATTGGTATTTAAAGCATTATATATTTATTTTAAAAAGCCGTTTGTTTCGATTTTTAAATTTATACAAACCGATTAAATTTGTTCGTCAATTTTTCTGCATTTTCTGAAAAGTAGGAAAATCTGCTTTCCGTCAGTAGATTATTAACGTGGGGCTTAAAATGCTGAGCCGCTGCATGATAAGTTCAGCGACTTAAATGTCAGTTTGTTAACCTGTCTAAGAATATATATATAGGCATAATAGAGGGAAATGGGGAAATGTGGCTTAAAAAACAGCACAAGGAAAAGCCCTCAGCTGGGCAGAGAAAGAGAGAGAGGGATAAAGAGAGAGAGGAGAGGGGAGGGGCAGAGCAGAAAGTTGTATTAAGCACGCACAGACAAACATACAAAACAAATACACAAATATACACTGAGAGCTGAGAACGTGCCTTTCACCTTTCACGTGAAAACGTGGCCATTTTCAAGGTCGCGCATGGCAGACAACTACCCCATATCTAAGAATGGGCGTGGGCAGGGGCGGGGCTGGCTAAAAGTAAGCCTCAAAATTACCAAAACGCGCACAGGCAGACAGATAAGGAGAGAGGAGAGCCCTGTAAGATAGTGGGAGGGGTGGTGGTAGGGGGGGGTGGGGGGGTTTGTCTGACTGACAATGCCAATAAAGTTGAAAGTTGAAGGTCACCAGACAGCGTCGACGCTGGCGTCGTTTTTTGGCATCTGTCGACGCACAAGTTGAAGGCTGAACGCAGACAATCAACTTTGAGGTAGCAGACGCCAGTTTTTACCCCCAAAATAAAAGGAAAACCCACCACCCTCACCCAAAAAAAAAAAAAAAAAAAAAACAGAATAGGCGGAATGTAGCATACCCTGTAACCCACATTTAAAATATTTTATGCTATTTTCACACATACGCACAAAGTGCTTAGCAACATGCTGGGTATTGCCATCCCTCTCTCACACGCTATTTACATGCGCAAAGCAAAACATTGATATCTTTTTTAATTATAGACCGATTTTGATGAGATTTACGGAATTAGATATTAATAATCACTACAGTGCGTAAAGGACAGCATTTATGTAAATTGATTTGCATCTCCTATATTAATTAATGTATTTTTTGTATGTTCATTGTGGGCGACAGAGGCGTGGCATCCAACATTTCAAATAAACTTGATCTACGTATGTAATACACTTACCAAAAATGACCAAAACGGCTTTCCTAGCTCTTTTAATTGCTGAGATCGAGATATTCAAACAGACGGACAGACGTGCAGACAGCCAAACAGGGCTATATCAACCTAAATCGTCATCCTGATCTAGAATCTATATACTTTGTGGAATCTGCCACGCCTGCTTCTGCCCGTTACATACTTTCTCCCATAATTATTAACCCTGTTTTCCCCATTTTGCAATGGGTACAGGGTATAAAAAGTGGCCAACGCCCTGCACAGCCTCAATGTTTTTGGCATTTTTGGTCGTGCGAGAAAAGGTTCGGGCGCTGCCGAAAATAAAAATAAAACCCGAATAATCGATGCAGCCCCTTTTGGAGGCGCCTCGGCTGCTGCTGCCCCACTGGAGGCGCCTCCTCTGCTGCACATTGTGCGTGTGCGTGTGCGTTTGAACCCTAAAAACGTTTGTGGAGCTGTCTGGCGGAGAAGCGGGGATACTAAAATGGGGAAAACTTGGTAGGGAGAGCAGAGAAAAAATGTGCGTAATGTAATGAAATCATGCCAAGGCTGTTAAACGCAAAATGCAAAGGGAAGCAGCAGCAGAAAGCAGCGAAAAAGCAGAGAAAGCAAGGCAAATGGTACACTGAGAAAAATAAATAATAATAAATAATTAAAGCTTTAAATTCAAGCTTGATTTGTCGCTTATTAAATTTATTCACTCAGAAAAAAGCAATGATTTGTTCTATAAAATAAATCTCGTAAATTAATAATTTTTATACTCTGTGCCCATTTGAAAAATGGGAAAACAGGGTTAATAACTTTGTCAGAATGTATGTAACAGGCAGAAGGAGGCGTGGCAGACCCCACAAACTATATATATTCTTGATCAGGGAGACGAGCTGAGTCGATTTAGCGATGTCTGTCTGTCTGTCCGTCTGTCTGTATGAACGCGTCGATTTCGGAAACTACAAAAGCTAGAGAAGCCGTTTTGGTTGCTATAAGTAGGTATATACCATACGCAGATCAAGTTTATTTCAAGTCGTTGATGCCACGCCCAAAAATCCATAAAACTCACACAACCTCCTCGTGTTTTTTACCCTAAAAAGTTTAATAACAAGCGTAATATTAAACATAGAAGGTTGTTATTTGAAACATAAGCTCTCTTGTATTATATTTAACTATCCTGAAAAGCGCAGTGAAATCGGTTAAGAAACACAGGAGATATAAGCTTCACAAAAGTTGAACTTAAAAGTTCAAAAACAAGCGTAATATTAATCATAGAATGTTGTTGAATATATACTCTCTTTAACTATAGTTAACTATCCTGAAAAGCGCATTGAAATCGGATTATAAACAAAGGAGATTTAAGCTTTCTAATATTGCATGCATTGCAAGCGCAGCCGCCGTACGTGTGGGAATAGCGTGCGAGAGGGATGGCAATACCAAGCATGGCACTTGCACTATGCGTGTGTGAACATATAAAGTTAAATAGCAAGCGTAATATTGAACATAGAATATTGTTATTTGGAACATAAACTCTCTTCTATTATATTTTTATACCCTGTGCCCATTTGAAAAATGGGAAAACAGGGTTAATAACTTTGTCAGAATGTATGTAACAGGCAGAAGGAGGCGTGGCAGACCCCACAAAGTATATATATTCTTGATCAGGGTGACGAGCTGAGTCGATTTAGCGATGTCCGTCTGTCTGTCTGTCTGTCTGTCTGTCCGTCCGGATGAGTGCTTAGATCTCGGAAGGTACAAAAGCTAGAGAAGCCGTTTTGGTTGCTATAGGTAGGTGTATTCAATACGCAGATCAAGTTTATTTCAAATCGTTAAAGCCACGCCCCCTTTACGCCCAAAAATCAATAAAACTCAAATTTTTAACACAAAAAGTTGAATAACAATCGTAATATTGAACATAGAAGGTTGTTATTTGGAACATAAGCTCTGTTGTATTATATTTAACTATCCTGAAAAGCGCATTGAAATCGGTTAAGAAACACAGGAGATATAAGATTCACAATAGTTGAACTTAAAAGTTCAAAAACAAGCGTAATATTGAACATAGAATGTTGTTATTGTTGAATATACTCTCTTATATCATATTTAACTGTCCTGAAAAGCGCATTGAAATCGGTTAATAAACAAAGGAGATATAAGCGCCGTAATACTGCATGCACACGCCGTTGCAACTCAGCAGCCTTACGCTTGGAATAGTGTGCGAGCGAGATGGCGATACCAAGCACGCTGCTGGGCAATTGTGCGATTGTGAGAACATTTGAACATACAAAGTTTATCAGCAAGCGTAATATTGAACATACAATGTTGTTATTTTGAACATAAACTCTCTTTTATTATATTTAACTATCTTGAAAAGCGCATTAAAATCGGTTAATAAACACAAAAGATATAAACGAAACAAAGCGCGCCCATACTATTCTTTATAAATAAATAAAATTATCTTTAATATTTAAATTATAAACTGTATTTGCGAGCGCGCAGCGCGAGCTGTGGCACAGGGTATAAGACAGTCGGGCCCGTCCGACTGATCTGCTCCGCCCATTTTGGTTTTTCTTTAATTTTGTTTTGTTTTTGTTATCTGCTCACCAATGTCACCAGATGGCGCTTTTGAGTAAAGCCGTTTTTATTCAAATTAATGGAAGTTTAAATATTTTTAATTTAATATAATTAAAATTATTTTATTTATTTTGTATGTAAGTTTTACATTTTTATGTTGTGAGCGCGCCTCCTCTTTGCATCAACTATATAGACCCTTTTATTTTTTTTTAAAGATCTAAATGTATTATGAAAAGACGTATAGTTAGTAATAACGGTTGCATAAGTTGATTTATTAGTAACTTGCACATTAACTTGTAATTTACGAAAGTGAATCGATTCGTAAATACGGTCGAAGAATGGTATTTGATAAGGGAGCCTCCGAGAACGCAGCTGAAGGAGAGCCCAATAGCACGGAGAACGACGCTGCTGCTAAAAATGTAAATGGTGTTGATGATGACGAAAATGGCGCTGATGTTGAAGAAGTAGCGATAATAACGTCAACGTCGCCATCGAGCATGCAGCTGAGGCTGCTGCAGTAGTTCACGCAATAGAAATCGAAGTCACCGCAGAACCTGTTGCGGAAGTAGTGGAGCATGAGGTGCAGGATGCTGAGCTTATATTGAACACTGCTTCGCAAGCCGAAGAGGCCGATTCACAGGTTGCCAAGGAGGATACCGTCAATGCCGCATCTAGTTTGAAGCGCAAGCTGGATGAGAAGGACGTCGTCGGCAATCCGGTTGGATAGGCATCAAGATTCAACAGATTCCATAGACAGCGATACCAAAGACTAGGCTAGATGTATTATATAAAGCCTGAGCTTGAAACCAGGTGGCCTGAAATTAAACAAAAAATAAAAATGCCTAATTAAAATAAAAAAAAAACAAAAGGGTATAAAAATATCTAATCTCACCTTATTTGAGCCAATGGAAGCGTTTACATACATCAATTTAAAGCTTGGAAATGGAACTGCAGGTTCATAGACATCTTTATACAAGCCGTTGAACTAATCAGAGAGAAAAGAACAAAAATTATGAAAATCATTTTGTTAAAATACAAAAGTCCTACTCATCAACCTTAAGCGTCAGATTAGATGCGGCATTGACGGTATCCTCCTTGGCAACCGCTTGCGAATCGACCTCGTCGACTTGAGAAGCAGTGTTAAATACAGTCCCAGCTTCCTGATCCACTTGCACATTGGTAGTTCCGCAACAGGTTCCGCGGTGGCACCGATCGCTATTGTGTCAACTTCTACATCAGCTTCAGTTGCATGCTCGACAGCAACGTTGTCGTCATTGTCACTACTTTCTTCTTCAAGCATCAGCGTCATTTTCCCCGTCATCAACATCATTTTCATTTTCAGCAGCGGCGTCGTTCTCCTTGCTATTAGGCTCAAAAGCAGCTGCGTTCTGCCTTACCAAATACCATTCTGCGTAGAATAACGTACAATAGTTAGTAATAAAAATTATTATAACAACTGTAATTCACACAACTTACATGAAAATATTTTTACAAAATTTGCAAACTTCAAAAACTTTTACAAAATACTGCCGACTCGTCGACCTCTCCAGTTCAAGCTCTGAACGACTACTGATTTTCTTGATGTCGACAACACCGAATGTAGCAAAATTCCTTAGAGAGGATAAACGAGTTGTATGAATTTATATGAATATCGGTAATATCGGCAGGTCGGTACTATCGATATTTCTTTTGTAGAGTTGATTTGGTATGTAACACTAAAAGTTATCGATTACGACTCTGAATAGCATAAGTTATCGACTGCAACTCTGCGATCTAAATAAAATTGAATAAAATGTAATAAAATAAAAAACAAAAATGATGTTCCTATGTAGTTCATAGAGATTTTGTGGGTTTTGTAGGGAGCGCTTCAAATTAGATCTGACATTGACGATATCCTTCTTGACAGCCGTAATCCATTTAATGCAGACAATCAAACCACTTTTTATACCCTGTGCCCATTTGAAAAATGGGAAAAACAGGGTTAATAACTTTTTCAGAATGTACATATGTAACAGGCAGAAAGAGGCGTGGCAGACCCCACAAACTATTTATATTCTTGATCAGGTAGAAGAGCTGAGTCAATATAGCCATGTCTGTCTGTCTGTCTGTCTGTCTGTCCGTCCGTTTGTATGAACGCGTCGATTTCGGAAACTGCAAAAGCTAGAGCAGCCGTTTTGGTTGCTATAGGTAGGTGTATTCAATACGCAGATCAAGTTTATTTTAAATCGTTGATGCCACGCCCCCTTGACGCCCAAAAATCAATAAAACCGACACAACCTCGTTTTTTTAACATATAAAGTTAAATAACAAGCGTAATATGAAACATAGAAGATTGTTATTTGAAACATAAGCTTATTTTAAGCTTTAAAGTTATTGAAAGTAGCACAAGGTACAAATCAACATATCGCTCGTTCACCAGAAGAGTGTCATAACTCAAAAAAGTGCGTTTCGAGATAAACGCGTTTAAAGTTTTCAAGCGCCGTGTATACAAGGTGGAGCGACAGATTCTCTTCTCCCGTTGTGTGTATTGAAGATAGGATAATGAAATTTTGACACAAGATAGATTAATATTCAACGAACATTGCTGCATCATTAACTCAAAAATCGCGTTTTTTGAGTTATGACACTCTTCTGGTAAACGAGCGATATAACTTTTATTTTATAGTCCACATTTTTACAATTTTATCAATTTTTACAAGGCAAATTGTTGTTTCAACCCTTGATTTTTCTTGCAGTGTATGCCTATGAAAATAGAAATAGGCATAGACCAACATATAACTTTTATTTTATAGTACACATTTTATAAATTATTATTAATTATAACAAAGCAAATTGTTGATTCAACTCTTTATATTCTCTCAGTGTAAAGAGACTTGAGACAGAGTTGCTTCTGTTGCCTGCTTTTCAACTCTAACTGTGCCTCTGGGATGCTGCAGACGCTGCCCAAAACATGTTGTGACATGTCGTAGATTTTCTATATTCTTTGTTTTTCTTTTTGTTTTTGGGTTTTGTTTTGCTTTTAGTAATTTCACTGGCAATTGGGCTTCGTGCGCATTTGTGATGCGTGCTCAATGTGGCGTATGCGCAATGTCTGCAAAACCATGAAAACATCGCACTGGGAAAACCGTGGAAAGGCAGCTGATGCCGGTTGCTGCTTCTTGATGCCTTTCAGACGCATTTTCTTGACATTTTCATGTGATTGGCTTTTTCGGCAAAACTTGCAAGTTATGCACGGGCTGCTGTAATTGCTTATTTATTGATATTGAAGTGTAGAGTTCACATGTAAATACATAAATAAATATATATATATAAATACGTATGTATAGCTGTCGTTAATCTTATGCTAATGACAGCTACAAGGTCAGAGAGGAAAAGCAAAACTTAGAAACGAGCGCAAAGCAGCTTGAGCCGAACTTGTTGAAAAACTCTTCAGCAAAGTTGGCAAAAGTTGCGAAAAAGCACTTGAAAACATGCCTCTTGTAAGAGTGAAGAGCTACAGCGATAAAGAGAAGAGAGAGAAGGGGGCACAGCGAGAGAAAGAGAGAGCAAAAGAGAGATGGAGAGAGAGAGAGAGAGAGAGAGATAAAAAGACTTAATGAGATAGAGCTAAGTTAAACTGGGAACAATAAAAAACTTTGCAGACACTTCAAGCTTCAATTGAGGGAGAGAAAAAAATACTGTCAGTATTAAAAAACAAGCTTCAATTGAGGGAAAAGTGCCCAAAATACCCAACAAACATAGAAAAATATACTGTCAGTATTAGAAATATTTATATATAAAAATATATATTATAGAAAATAAGATTCTTTCTCAGTTTTCCTAACGTTCCCATCTACAGTATTACCAAAAAAATTAATTTAAAAAAACATATTTATATACAATACAAATTTTGAAGTTTATTTTAGTTAAAAATTAAAAGTCTATCAAAATTGTTTATTAAATTGAAAATGCTCCAAATTATAGCAAGTGGTATATAATGCGTATAATTTGTCCTGTAACTTTTAATGCCGTTAAAGAGACAGCCACATTTTGGTGCACAATATTTGCAGAGTTTCTTATGCGCTTCTTCTGTGTTTTTGAAATTTGAATTTACCAAAGCATTGCATCCAACATAAAACATATGGCTACAAACAATGTCGTCTATAATACCTGAAATTTAATAGTTTTAGTTGATTATGGATTTAAAGAAAATAAAAATAAAGCAAAAGCTTCAAACTCACGTTGGGCGCCAAATTGATATTTATGGCGCCCAACGTGGGCCGTTAAAGTCAGTATTTCTTGCTTTGTGAGGTCTGTCAATTATTTAGGATTAACATAAATTAATAAATATTCTCTAGGTCTATGTCATAAATTTAATCAATTTTAAATTTTAAATAAAAATTTTGGAATCCATACCGTTAATTTTATAGAACGATGGTAAGCATAGCATCAAAGCAGGATCGGATTCGCTCATTTGATTAGTTTGCACTATTTTTGATACATCCGAGGAAGAACCATGTCGACGTTTGTTACCTTTAACAATGCAAGCGTTCTCCATCATATGTTCGCATTCAATACATAAATTAGTTACAGATATTGTTTTATTGTCCCTTGAGTTGGCATTTATTACTGTAAATTTTAGGTTATTTCTTAATTTTATCAACTTTAGTGGGAAGTTGGAGCAACTAACTTGGTATAGAGTTACATGACGGATGCAGAATTAGCCACAAGCAGAGAATTTTTAGCATTTTTATATATTTTTTTGATTTTTGATTGGAATTCCATTAAAAATTTGAAAAAAAAAAATATAAATAAAACATAACTAATTCATTAAAAACAAAGACTACTAAGTAAAGTAAGTATAACAAACTATGTATTTTAAGTAATGTTAATTTAAAACTAAAGAGATCGAACAAGAAATAAATGTATGAATAGAAATGGCAATAAAATAGTTATAGGGATTGGTATAGGAATAGGTATACGAATAGGTATAGGAATCAGTATAGGAATAGGTATAGAAATAGATATAATAATAGGTATAGGAATAGGAATAGGTTTAGGAATAGGTATAGGGATTGGTATAGGAATAGGTATAGGAATAGGTATAGAAATAGGTATAAGAATAGGTATAGAAATAGGTATAGGGATTGGTATGGGAATAGGTATAGGAAAAGGTATGGTATTTAGCATAGGAATAGGTCTAGGAATAGGTTTAGGAATTGCTATAGGAATAGGTCTACACATCGGTGTTGAAATAGTTCTAGAAATAAATATTGGAATAGCTATAAAAAAATAGGTATATAAATGGGTATAAAAATGGGTTTTCTATACTAGATATAGACATAGGAAAAAATATAAGATTTGACATAGAAATGGTTATAGGAATAAGTTTATGGAAGTAAGAAGAATACATACATAAGTATAGGAAGGGCAACAAGAAAAGAAATAGGAAAATTTATATGAAAAATCTTAAAACAAAATATGATTTGGAATATAATATTTAACAGGATTTGAAACTTATCAAAAGTTTAACCATTATACTTTTATTTTTATATTTTTAAATAAATATTATAAGATTATTATTACAAAAGATATATTAGTAGTATTTCTAAATTATTTTTAGCACTAGAAAGCTGGCATAGAATATAGTTTAACTGTCCTAATTCTCTTACTAATATATTATTTATTTCTTTATTTGCAGGTAATACCAAAGTTTCAAATTAATTTCTATACTCGAGTGCGAAGATTACAAGGTAAGGCTGACTCATGGCATGATTGTGTGGCAAGAAGCAAAGCCAAAGCAGACAAGAGTATAAAAGGATAGCCTCCGATTTCAGTGGCATACGTGTAATCTAGAGTATAAACTCTCATTAGCATAAGGTTGCAGGCTGCGGGCACTTTCCGGAGAAACCCAATCGATGGCATATCGATTGAGCAATGCCTGCAATTAGGTGCGTACCAAATGTCTAGACGGGCCCAGCCCAAAAGAACCCAAAGAGTCCAACCAAAAAAAAAAAAAGAAAGAAACCCCCGAGAAGGGAGAAGATACACAAACGATTTTTGAGGTGCAGTTTTGTGCTTTTTAATCTGTGCAGGACACGCAACAGAACCAAAGTCTGCTCTGCTTCTTCTACTGCTGCTTTTTCAAGGTTCTTGCGATAAATTTCAATTTCAATCATGCGCCTGAAACATGATAACCGTTTGCTTAGCTCACACTCAGTCTGTCTCTCTCTCCCTTTATCTCCCTCTCTCTTTCTCTGTCTGTAGTCTCAATAGAACTGGTTCCAGCCTGTTCTTGTGGCTTGCATTTCCTGATCGTTTTTTTTTGCGCCTTAGAATTTGCTGTTTGACCAAAAAACACCAAAAAAAAGAGAACTTAAAAAAAGCGCTCTCAACTTGAAAAATTTGTCGCTGTTGCGGTTGTTGTTGTTCTTCTTCTTGTTGCTCTTCGTCTGTCCGTCTCTCTCCTGTCTCTCCTGTCTGTCCGTCGCTGCGTTTCAAGGTCTCGCACGACAGCAGCTGCTTTTTTATGCTCTCTCTCTCTCATTCTTCCCCTCTCTCTATCTCTCTCTATCTCTCTCTCTCTGCGTCTTTTAGCAGGTACACTTGTCTGCCCATTGTCCAGGCCCAAGAACTTGATCAGCAGCGCCAAACTTCATCATGAGCTGCGGCTGCCTTTAGTGTGTCAAATGCTTGTCTGCAAGGGGTTGAAATAAAAATCCAAAAAAATAAAAACTAAAAAAAAAAAATTTGGACAGGGCAGATCAGTTGGACGGGACAGATCAGTCGGACGGGCCCGACTGTAGAATACCCTGTGCCTTTTATTTTATATACAATTTTATAAAACTGTCACACTAGCGTATCAGCAGTACTTCTTCTTCTTCCCTTTTTACGTGCGCCAGCTGCGCTGCGCTGCACTGCTGCTCGCTGTCGCTGCTGGGCTGCGCTGCCAATTGCGTAGCTTATATCTACTTTGTTTATTAACCGATTTTAATGCGCTTTTCAGGATAGTTAAATATAATAGAAGAGAGTATATATACCAAATAACAACCTTCTATGTTCAATATTACGCTTGTTTTTTAAATTTTAAATTCAACTATTGTGTTGCTCATATCTCCTGTGTTTATTAACCAATTTCAATGCGCTTTACCGGTCAGTTAAATATAATAGTAGAGAGTATATATTTCAAATAACAACATTCTATGTTTAATATTACGCTTGTTATTCAACTTTTTATGGTAAAAAACACAAGGTTGTTTGGGTTT
>JAWNNJ010000796.1:0-13390 GCA_035045125.1 Hypselothyrea guttata | reverse complement strand
ACTTAGATGCTATTGGGTATTTGTTGTTTTTGATTTTATGCTCATTTTGTGCATCAGTTGTAAATTATTATTATTATTGTGTATGTTTTGTGTGAGTGGGTGGTGTAAGCGTGAAAGGGATTCCGGCTTCTTTGCACAATTTGTTTATGCTCTCTTGCAGGTTACGGAAGTGGTCTGCACTGTGTGAGCTATTAGAGCTAGATGGTTGCGATAGTGTCAACCGACTGGATGAAGGCATAAACTGTGTAGCTTGCGGTGTAGCCTGGATGTGTGGCGTATTGGGTAGTTTTTGACCCGGGGCCAGATAGGACGATGTTGTCGATGATTGCGTCAGTAATGGAGTCAATGGCGGTGGCGATTGCGTCAATATTGGAGTCAATGGCGGTGGTGATTGCGTTATTTGAGTTGGCTTCACGAATAATTGCGGTGATTTTCGTTTGGCCAACGGCATGTCGTTTGTATCGGCTGCTTGCATGGCGGTGGCTGACCTTTTGCGAGCTGTTGGTGATGGCTGTGCTGTTGCTGTTGCTGTTGTTTGCAAGGAGGCAGCGACTGAGGAGTAGCTTAGCGGCAGTAATTGTGCTGATGATGGCAGCGATTGTTGTGGGTCTGCTATGTCGTTGACTTCAGCGGTGATGTTCGTGGTATAGCGATTATTGCTATTATAGCTGCTGGCGGTGCCGGTGGCAGTGGACGTGTTGTGTGCAGTTTTTGCTCTAGGTAGCAATGGCTTGGTTGTGATGGGCGGCGTTGTCAGTGTCAGAGATTCTGATGCTGTGGTAACTGCTGCTGTTGGCCCTACTAGTGTTGCCATTGTTGTTGCTACCTTGATAGCTGTTGCATTTGTTGTCACTGTCATTGCCCCTTTTGCCGCTGCAATCGCCATTGTCTCAGCTGGTTCGGGAGTAATATTGCTGGTCTCTGCTATTGTTGTTGCTGCCGTCATTGACTGTGTGGCTGTTGTATGTGTGCCGACTGTGCCTAAGACCTTGCTCCAGCCCAGCGCTTGCAGTGCCTTGTTGGTTTTATCCTTGCCACTGTTCTTGCCACTGTGGGAGCTCTCGAGGCTATTGTCCGTTTGCGTTAAGAGCATGGCCTTTTTGTAGGCTGGACAGCTTTTATATAGAGCTATGTGATCGCCGCTGCAGTTAGCGCAACGTCCGGCTGTGTCCTTTGGCTTGGGGCATACTCTTGGGTGATGTGATCCGGCGCATTTGAAACATGTATATATTGACTGTTTACAATCCTCCAGTTTGTGGTCAAATTTCAGACATCTGCGGCATTGGTACGCTCTTCTGCCATATGAGGGTCGTTCAATCTTTACCAAGTAGGTATCCAATCTTTTGATCTTAAGCACCTCCTGGTTGTTGTCTTTGATCATTAGCTCTATTTTATGGATGTTCCTGAGCTTCTTGCTTTGTCCTCCTACCACGCTTGCCACGTGCGCAACTGTGTGGCCATATCTGGCTAATTTGTTAGCAATCCATTCGGCCGATGTGGACGGGTGTAGACCTTTGATTATGGCTTTATATTTCTGATTAGGAGCTGATGTCGTTGTCTGGTACAATATGTTGTTGGCGTTCAGGGTCTCGATGAGAGTGTTGTATATTTCCGGGGATTTGCAGCTGAGTTGAAGGCCCAGATTGGAGCATGGCTTTGTGGTGAATGGTGTTGGAGTTTGTGGTACTGATGTTAGTGGTGGTGGTTGATGCTGATCGTCGTGTCTGCCATCATCTTCTCCAATCTTATCGTTGCCAATGGCTGCCATCAGGATATATATCAACTCTGTTGGGTTCTGTACATCCATCACTGTGATTGTTGGTAGTTTGCCAGTTTCACTAACGTTGAGCGTGGCTGCTTCCTTGATCATTGCCTCAGGTGCTGTTGTCGCCGCCGCGCCGGTCGTCTTTTGCATTCCCAGTGACTCCATGCGAAGCATTTCGCTGTTCTCAGGCTGGGTCTGTGTGAATTCAGCATGATCCAGATCCGTTGTGTTTGGGTGAGTTGTGGAGGGTACAACCGGGTTGCAGGCGGAAGCAGCAGCGGCATTATTGTCGTTGTTTTTAGTGTTTTTGGTGACGTGTTGTGCGGCTGCAATTTTATTCTTGATGCTCGCGATCGGTTCGTCCTCGTCCGAGGAGATGCAGAACACTACATCAATGCTGTCATCTTCGTCCCCGTCGCCGCTGCTGTTGTAGTTTGCGACAGTGGCGGTGGCAGTCTCTGTTTTCTCCTCCACCATTTGACCTGTATTGGTCTGACTTGTTTTGCACTTGCCAGGTGGGCCATCGCTTGTTGCGGCAGTGTTGGCGGTGGAAGTGGTAGTGGCGTTGGTGCCGCTTCCTCCGCTGCTGCTGCCGCTGTCAACGCTAGTCACATTGGAATCTGGAGTAGTGGGAGCCCTCGCAGCTGTTTTAGCATCATTGTGGTGGCCTAGTGTTGCCGGGCACCTGTACACCGCTGTGGCAGTGCTGTCTGCAAGGGACACCATTGTCTTCGGGGCAGTACCGGGTGGTGTGGCAGCATTGGCAGTAGCAGCAGCAGCAGCAGCAGCAGAAGAAGTCGGCATCTCTTTACCATCGTTGGGGACAACAGGTGGGGAGACACATTGCGACGCCTCCCCGTCAACGCTTAGGACTGGAGATGGTTGCAGGTCCAGGTCCGACCGTAACGACGGTACTGGGGATGGTGTTCGTTGCTCTGGCAGCCAGACCATCTGTTGTTGAGCTATCATTGCTGGTTGTTTTGATGGCGACTGAGTCAACTTTGGCTGTACCACTGGCATTGGTTGGGTCTGTTGTGGTACAGTTGGTGTTGATGGTAGTTTCGTCCTCTTCAGCCGTACCAGTGGTATCGATACTCGTAGTGATGGTGGTGTGGCTGACGCCCTTGCTGGGACTTTTTCACCGGGTGGCGTATTGGCTGCCTTCTTTGTAACTGCAACCGCCTCCTTTGACCTGGGACTTGTGGTGGTGTTAACAGTGGCAGCGGCATCCACTGCAGTGGCGGCGCCAGGAGCAATTTCGCTATTTGTTTTGACCTTCTTTCGGTCTCTGGGTGACGATGACGACGACGACGACGATGGTGTCGTGGATCGTCGACTTGGTCTCTTGTCGCTTCTACTGTATCTGGACGCGGTTTTTGTCGGTGGCGGTGGTGGCATTTGCGTGTCTGTTGATGCCGGCTTTAATGGTGATGATTTTAATGACGACAGCAGCGCCGACGATGGTGGCGACGACGATGACGATGATGATGGTGGTTTTGGTTGGCTTGGGATAGTGAGCGATAGGTGGGGACGGCGGCCGGAGGAGGAGGACGAGTAGTGAGCTCTTGCTGCGCGGCTAGTACTTGGACCGAATGTGTCCAATACTTGGTCATTGCTTCTTGCTTTTGTCATCTCCGTTGATCCTCTCTTTGGCGAGGATTTTTGTTGCTCTTGCCGTTGCTTAGACTTTGTTCTCGGCCTATATTTCTCTTCCAGCTGGCGGAGGAGGGCCTTTTCTTGGATCTCATTTAATATGGCCTGCTTTTCCGGTATCGTTCCGCCCTCCGGTATGGTATTCATATCCTCCATCATGATCCTCTCGATCTCTGACTCGCTAATGGAGATGTCGTGCTCCGCGTCTCTGGTTGCTTCTGGGTCCTCGCTTGTGGGGTTCCCTTTGTCAGGTGATCGCTTCTCTCTGGATCTTGGCATGATTGATGATAGCTGTTGCTGCTGCTGTTGTTGCTGCTGATGTTGTTGTTGTTGCTGTTGTTGTTGTTGCTGCTGCTTGTTTTGTCCTGTTTTGTTCGCTGTTCCTTTAATTGTGTGAGGGGAGGTGGTGGGCTGGCTGGCTGGCTGGCTGGCTGGCCGCGATTTGTACTGATCTGTAATGAGGAGTAGGTTAGCAAGGGTGTTTTTCTTTTTGCGTGGATTAGCATAGCATTGTGTGTGAACGGTATCTATGGCGTGCAGCAGCGGAATCACGGTGTGATTAGTGTGTGCATGTGATAGTTTATAGAGTTTTGTCTGTTGCTGTTGTTGCTGTTGCTGTTGCTGTTGCTGTGTTGGCCGCTGATTTGCGGAATCGCCACCAAAGAGCATCGCCTACGAATGGCTTTGAGGTGCTGTTGAGCACCGATTCCGCAGCCAGCAGCCAGCACGATTTTTCGTTGCACTTGTTTGCGACTGTGCTGGAGCCGGTCTGTATGGTTGGTTGTCGTTGATTGTCGATCGACGACGACGACGACGACGACGACGATTGTTTTTCCGCTTAAACAGTGCTGTGAGCGCTGAGTGGTAGCGTTTTTCGGTGCATTGGCCATGCAACTGGGCTGGTTGTTGTTGTTGTTGTTGCCGCTGGTGCCGCTGCTCCACAGCTGGCGGTGGGTGGCGGTGTAAGGTGCTTGGACCGACTGCGGCGGCCACACCTTGTTGCCGGTTATTGTTGCCAGTGGGTGAGGGGGGGCGGGGCGGAAGCAAGTCTACTCTACTGGTTAGTATGGTGTTAGTAGTGTTGGGGGGGGGGGGGGTGCATGCATAGGGGGCAGGCTGAGATATAGTGGTGGTGGTGGTGGTGGTGGTGGTGGTGGTGGTGGTGTTGATTGTTGTTGATTGTTGTTGATTGTTGTTGTTGGTGGTGGGACGTGGCGATGTTGCTGCACAGTGGTGGTGGTGGTGTTAGTGGTGGTGTTGTGGCGATTAGTCGGGCCGTTTTGCCTTCTGTTTGGTGGGGGGGGACGCGCGCGCGGTGTGCTGATGGTAGTTGTTGCTGTTGTTGTTGCCCGGTCGGGCAGGGCGGCGGCAGACTGACTTGCGGACAGTCATTGGGCACGTGGGTGGGCGGACGGACGGACGGATTGGCTGGCTTGATCACAGCAGCAGTGGCAGCAGTGGCAGCAGGCTGATCAGCATTCACGCCGCGGCGGCACTGTGACGCGGAGAGTGAGTGAGAGGGGGAGAGTGGTGTGAGAGGGGGGGCGGAGGGAGAGAGGGGGCGGTAGAGGGGTTGCGAACGTGCGAGTGTATTCACACATGTGCATGCATGCATTCAACAACACGTTCGCTGCTCTCTTTTGCATGGCGTCTCACTCTGTCTCGCTCTCGCTCTCTCTGCCATCGCCTTGGTGGTGGCGTGATGCTCGGTTGCCTCTCACGCGAGAGCGATCGAACTTGTGTGCGGCGAGCGATCGAACCCGTGTGCGGCGTTCGATCGAACACGAGTGCGTTCGTCGGTGCTGTTGTTGTTGCCCGCAACTTGTTGCGTATGGCGGCCATTTAGCATTTCCCGCTTTTTGCTCATTCTCTGGAATTTGCGTGTTCCTTGTAATTTTATGGTGTCTTTGCAAGCGAGAGGGGGGGGGGGGGGGAATGCGTATTGCATTTGCTCGTATGCCGTTACTCTCGCATTTTTCTAGTGCGCGCGCAGCCAATGTGTATGTATGCACTCGTGAGTATGTGCGCGCATGCATGCATGTATGTGTGTATGTGGCGGCGGCGGCGGCGGCGTTGGCGTTGGCGTCGGCGCCATTGCGTTTTACCGTTTGGTCTGCCGCTCA
This sequence comes from Hypselothyrea guttata, assembly GCA_035045125.1. NCBI lineage: Eukaryota > Metazoa > Arthropoda > Insecta > Diptera > Drosophilidae > Hypselothyrea > Hypselothyrea guttata. Next base: position 7,849 of record JAWNNJ010000796.1, on the reverse strand, counting down.
TTTTTGCTGAACTGCGCAGTTTGGTTTTCTGCACGCACACATACATACACACACACACACACACATACTCGCACACACATGGATGTCGGGGGGGTGGAGGGTCTAGCAACTGGACTTTTTCCCTCATACTACGTTGCACTGCACTTTACTCAACACACAGGCACACACACACACACACGCATGTCTGTTTCCGCCTCATTGCACTTATTCTACCGCTGTACCGCACTCACCCACACACACACCCGCACACAGCAGTCGCCGGGGACGGGTGCTCTTCTGGCCTCTGGCGTCGCTGCTCACACGTTGTTGCTGTTGACGTTGATGTTGTTGTTTGTCACTTGTTGTTGTTGTTGCAGTCACTATCCGTCTTTATTTGCATTTGCTATGCATTGGCACTTGTACTTTTTTCTCGCGCACTCAGTTCGTCCGCTGACCGATCCGTTCGCATTCGCGTCTACAGAGTAACTGGCGGGGCGAATTTTTGGCGTCGGCAGCGGCAGCGATGGGCGAGTGCGGCGAGAGTAGCGAGTGCGGCGAGAGCAGCGAGAGCGGCGAGTGTGTCAGCCAGTGATGAGCATCTACAAGTGTGTGCGTGTGTGTGCGTGCCCGATCACAGGCGTGTGTGCGTGAGTGGGGGAGAGAGAGAGGGAGCACGGTGATTCGGCGATTCGGCAACTCGGCGGCAGTTCGGCTTGTGGCCGAGCGTTTTGAGAGAGTGATCGGCTTTCGTGTTTTGCGTGAGCGAGCGCGCGTGCATGGATGCCGGCGTGAGTGCCGTCATTTTTATTGATTATATGTTATGTTATGTTTGTCCGTTCGTCCGTCGGTCGGTCGGTCGGTCGGTCGGTCGGTCGGTCGGTCGGTCGGTCGGTCGGTTAACCCGCCAATTTTGCGGCTGTCACCACTGTGCTGGTTTTTTACGCTCACTACTTTTTCTACACCTTATTTGTCTCAATTACTTATTTTCTTTTAGTTTTAGTCTTCACCGTATGAAAGTTTGGCTGATGGGCCCCAGCCCGCATGCGGCGGTTACGAATGGTTCATTAGCATATAATACTGTAGTTCCACTTTTCCGCTCTTTCAATTACAGTAGGAGCAAACGCTTGCATCCTAACAGGGTACTTTTTTTAACATGTACTTCCCACAGCGCTTCTGGGCATGTTAGTGCTTACATAGGTGGTGTCTTGGAACGATGATACATAGGTGGTTTGTGTTGGAACGATGATACATAGGTGGTTTGTGTTGGAACGATGATACATAGGTGGTTTGTTGGAACGTTGTGTTTTGATGCTGGTGGTGCCACGATTGACGATGATGTGCGCGATTGGCGTGCGCGCTCGCGCCTCTTTACTGGCGGCGGCGGCGGCGCGCGGGCATCGTGCTCATTTTTCTTTTTGGCTGGGCATCTGGCTAGGCAGAGATGGGCTAGCGGGCGCGAGGAGGCGGCGGCGGCGGTGTCGGCGGCAGTGGGAGAGTGTGCACGCCAGGGGCGCGCGCGCGCGCGCGCATTTCAACTGTGCGCACAGCCCGAGACGGGTGATGCACAGAGTGTGTGTGCATATGCATCACCGCGGCGCTCGGCGCGATTTGGGCATGTGCGGTGGGACTATTATTGATATTATAGTTGTAGTTATCAATATTACTGCTACTGCTACAAATGCTCATGGTTAGAGTTGTGTTAGTTTCATGTTGGGAGGGGGGGGAGGGGTTGTGTGTGGTAGGAGATTTGTTGTTGAGATTTTTCTTTTACTAGTTGGTTTATTTTGCGGGATTAGTTGATCATTAATTGCCTATTCGACGCAATGCATTTTGCTGTCAGTTACCCAGTTGTCAACATGATGCATGTGTTTACACTGGCAAAATGCAAGAGATGCATGATGCATCACGCAAAGCGGCCGTTCGGTTGCACAGAGTGCACAAATCCGTGCTCATCCATAGGAATATTATTGTGATTTTCTATATTAATTTTAATGTGTATACCTTGGGTGGGTCAAGTGAAATGATTGCGGGAGTGAATAAATAATAATTAAATAAATAATTGTGGTTTGAGTATTTTCTTTAGACAATTGGTTCAGAGCATCGAGTCAGTAAGTAGCATTTATAGATAGGCATTTTCGTTTGGAGCAATTGGAAATAATGTTGTCTTTTGTTCTGGCAATTTTTCGCTTATTTTCCATTTTAGTTGATTTTACATTTGGCGGGCATTTCTGAATTTATTATTTGCAATAAATAGCTGTTTGCTATCGAAAATGCCAGGCCTTTTGTTATCGAAGGAATGGTAAGATGTATCGAAAAGTTGCTTGGGCAGAGTATGGTCACACTGCTCCGTGCAAATGTTGGATCTATGCGTGATGCCTTATTTTAGACTGACCAGATTTGTTTTTGTGAAAATATTGTGCGAGTGTCTAACAGTCGACAGTCGAGCGAAATAATTGTGCAGGTAATTGAGTAATTATCATATGTATATGTTCTTGTTTGGTTCAGAGTATTTGGGCAATTAGCAATACTTATAGATAGGTATTTTTCGTATGGAGCAATTGGAAGTAGTGCTGGCATGTGTGTGCTGGCAATTTGCAATATTTCGCTTATTTTCCATTATTTTCCATTTTTTGGTCGATTTTACATTTGGCGGGCATTTCTGAATTTATTATTTGTAATAAATAGCTGTTTGCTATCGAAATGCCAGGCCTTTTGTTATCGAAGGAATGGTAAGATGTATCGAAAAGTTGTGATGCCTTGTTTTAGATTGACCAGATTTGTTTTTGTTTTGCTTACACCGGCAGAATGCGAGATGCATCACGCAAAGCGTGTGTACGGTCACACTGCGCATGAATATTCCTATAGCGTGCGCAAATCTATGCGTATCACATGAATATTTTTGCAATTTGTTCATTCCGCCATTCTAGTGCGTATTTTGTTGGACATTCGAGTGAAGCAATTGAGCAAGTAAGTAAATAATTATGTTTTTGCGTATATTCTTTCTTGGTTCAGAGTATATGGGTAAGTTAGCAGCATTTATAGACAGGTATTTTCATTTGAAACAATTGGAAATAATGTTGTCATTTGTGCTGGCAATTTTTCGCTTATTTTACGTTTTAGTCGATTTTACATCTAGCGGGCATTTCTGGATTTATTATTTGTAATAAATAGCTGTTTGCTATCGAAATGCCAGGCCTTTTGTTATCGAAGGAATGATAAGATGTATCGAAAAATTGCTTGGGCAGAGTATGGTCACACTGCTCCGTGCAAAGGTTGAGAGGTTGAATCTATGCGTATGCGATTCTTTTTCTACCCACAGAGAGTTTGCGAAAGAAAAATGCAACAGGGCAAAAGTGTTCTACAGTGATTTTAACATGTGTAAGTGTGTGTGATTGAATCATGTGAAAGGCAGTGGGAGAGTGTGATTGAAATTGGGAGTGAGTCTAATGTTGGTCTTTTCTTTATAATTACAGAAGTGAGAATTGCCCGTCACCGGCTTTAAGCCAGAGCCGGCACCGGAATCGATTGTTGGCTGGACTTTGGCCTGGTGGGCAGGTTTTCCAAGATATGGCGTGGGAGTAAGTGCGCGTTATTGAATTGGGTAAAAGGCAGCGGGAGAGTGGGATTGGATTGAGAGTGTGAGTCTAATATTGGTTCTTTCTTTGCATTTTCAGAACTGAGATTTGCCCTTCATCTGCCTTAAGTCAAGGTCAGCGCCAGTACCGGAAGCGATTGCTTGGAAGCGGGGTCAGAGATGAGAGACGCAAGCGGAATTAATGCATCGGCTGGATTTTAGCCTCTTTGGCGGAGAAGAGACGAGGAGGTGGTGAGTGTGTTTATGCAATAATTGTGATATAGCAGGCTGTTAAGCTGTTGTTGCTGTTGTGCTGACTATCTTTGGCTAACTTACCGTGAGAGGGAATAGGCGAAGCAAAATGGATGGAAGTGTGTTTTTCTTGTGCTATTTATTATGGAGGTGTTTTTCAGGCACTATGGCTCAAACATTGAGATGGGACAAGTTTAGAAATTTTCTTTTAATTAAGGCTAAAGCTACGCACTCCCCTGGGGAGATCCGCTCTCAACGCGCACGCCTCCGCTCCGTATGGCAGTTCCTCCGTCATCTGTCAACCACCTCTTCCTCGTCGCTGTCATCCAGTTCAATCAGCGGATTTCCATGCTCGTCCAGGAGGAAGCTGTCCGACAGTTCGTCCATGATTTCCTCAAGGAGTCTGGCTCCTTCTTCCAGCTCTGTCCCGGTTAGCTGGCGGATTGGCTGGATGGCATTGGGATTGTTGTTGTTGTTGTTGTTATTAATTTGATTATTGTTGCGGTCTGCCATTTCTTCTGATTTGGTTATTCAGTCCAGCCGTCTTGCCTGCACTTGCCAGAGTGATGCAGAGTGGACGGGGCGGGCGCTTTTTATTTGGATTGATTTGATTTTGATGCTGGATTTGATATTGCGAGATTGCGCGTGCATGACAGTGTCGGAGGAGTGAGCTGCCGGTGAGCGGTGCGTGGGTGCGTGATAGGGGTGAGTGCTGCGGGTTATAGTACCTGTTGCGCGTCCGAATTATAAAAGGGGTGGGGTGGGCAGGTAGGTAGATGGGCAGGTAGGTAGCTAGGGAGAATATAGTTGGGTTTTTTCTGATTTTATTTTATGGGCTGCCATATGGGCTACCAGCTGGCGGCGGGTCGTAGTCCATTGAGTTTTGTCAATGGATTTTATTGTCTTTTGATTTTGAATGGGACATCTCCTAGGCTCTTGGATTTTGGGATTATTATTGGTGAGTTTCTTATCGTGCGCTTTTTAAGATTTCCTAGCGTTTGTAATGCAATTGTGTGACGTTGTTTTAGTATTGTAATTGGGCTGAGAGTCTTTTTGTTTGTGAATTATAGTGGTATTAGCGTGGTTAGGAGTAGTAGTTGTGGGTTATGGGAGGGTATGTGAGGTGAGTGAGCATTGGGGTAGCATTGCGCCGTTGCTGTGCGGCGGTGGCGTGTGTATGGGCCGCAAGCGGCTGCCTTTGGCTGGTTTTTAGTTATTTTGTGTTTTTTGGCAGGCATTTCGCTTGGTTTTGTTGTCAATTTGTAGTGGCATTTCTAGCCGGGATTGACTGTTGGGCAGATTTCTCCTGCTGTTGTCCTTGTAGTTTTTATTATGCTGGTTATTTAAGTGTGTGTGTGTGTATTTTGTATGGATAGTTGGTGGAGGTGTTTGATCAGACGCTGCGATGGATGAATAGTAAGGTAGGGGGCAAGGGTGTAATTATTGTTTTACGTTTTATGACTAGAGTGGGTTGCGTTCATAGTGGTGGGCTTGATATGGTAGGGTAATTTTGTATTTAGCAATTAATGGTGTTTGTTTGTTGACTTACTCAGGCTTTCTTCTAGGGGAGGGGGGGGGGGAGGGGTTATGGCATCGACGGTTTGATGTTTTTTTTTTGTTCAGTGTCCTGTGTCCAATGTGAGTGTTGGCTGGTTGGTTGAGCTGGTAGAGTTGTTGATCCGTGTGCACGATCGCGAATAATGATTGTTTTTAGATTTTAGTTTGTTTGCACTGTTTCTGCACTTTGTTGTTTTTTTTTTTTGTTTGTTTATATTTTATATCACTACATTTATTTATTTATTTAATTTTGTTTTTATTCTTTCCGCAGGTTGCATATTGAGGCGCGATTGGACAGAGTGTTACATCAATCAAATGATTAATTTAATTTAATTAGTATACTTTCACTTTCTGTTATTCGCTAACTTAGAGGGCTGGGGGGCTGTCGGGTAGTTTACTGCTGTTTTATTCCTATGGCCTTGGCACTCGGCAGGTACGCAGAGCAGTTTCTTTCCTAGCCTAACAACTGTACTAATCCTCTTTATTTATATTATCTTTTCATGACGTACGAGCCAGGGATTGAATCTAGCTGGATGATTGGCGGCGATGATATGCAGCTCGATGTCAGAGGCATAGTGGATGCTCTTTTTGGCGCAACGATTGTCTTGCACTGCACACACTTGAGCGGATGGGCAGGATTGTGATGTAGCAGTTCCAGCGGCAGTAGCAGCGGTATTGACTCTAAGGCTCGTATCTTGTCTTAATTTTGTACCTATTAGCGTATAGCGTTATTTATGCCATTGTTTTGCCATTATTCCAGGTTTCAAGGCAGCTCACACTGGGTGACGGGTTCGTGCATTGGATGCTCTGACTAGGGGAGGGATTACCATAACTTCTAGCTGAGCGTATGCATGACCGTGTGTGTGTGAGTGTGTGCCGGATCAGCTTGGAGGAGTTGGCTGCGCATTGTGGCCGGCGGCGTGTACGCGTGGGGTAAGTATTTAAGAAACAGATATTTTATGCCGAATTTCATTTCGCTTTATGCTTCTTTTTGCAGGTACTGCGATCGCCTGCTGTTGTTGGCCACCGACTGTATGTGTATGTGTGTGTGTGTGTGCGTGCGCAATGGGTTCTTGACAGTGTGCCCTGATTGTGCTGCTTGGAGGTAGCCTAATCTTGGTTGTAGCACTATGTGCCCGTGCGTGGGCCTGGCCTAAAGGCAGAGGAATGGAGAAGTGACTGGTGGTGGCGGCTCGAGGTTGGCTGTGTGTCATTGTGCAATCAACGCTGAGGTGAGTGTGTGGGTATTGGTTGAATATTCACTATATGTCGTTCGTATTACTAATACTCATTTTTAATTCTAGGCTTGATTGCTGGCACAGGAGTTGGCATCCAGTGGCAGTAGCAGTCAGAGGCTGTAGTAGCGTTGGCAGTGTCTGAAGGAGTGGAAGTCTGTATTTCTGTTCATTGGACCCTTGTATACAACCGATATGTGTGCGTGTGTTCAAAATAAATATATGTATATGTGTATGTAGCTTATGATTAAGTCATTGTGAGTGGTCGGGGTTTTGTTTGAGTTTGAGGTTCGCAGCGAAGATGGTGCTGCTAGTGTCAGTGTTTGTTTGTTTGTCGTCATTATTAGTGTTGTCTGCTCTTGTACTGGTAGTCGCACCCGTTCTTCAACTGCTTGCAGTGTTTATGGTGGGTGGCTCAATCTGCACGCATGCGCGTGGGGGTCGACGGTCATTCTAGCCGAGGCAGTATGACTGGCGTTTGGATCATATTCGCTGATCAGGCTTGGTAGCTATACTTGTTTAGTGGTAGCTATACACATAGGCTGTTTTTGACATACAAACCTGGGTACTTACTTTGGGCCCGGGCAGTGGGTATGCTTAGCACAGGTTATGAGTGGCAGTGCAAATGACTATTGAAACTATCATGTGGTTTCTTTTGGATGGCACTGTTTTGGTAGTGCTGGTTTAATTTGTTTATTGGCAGAGAGGTACGGCGTAACCTTCTGATGGTGGTGGTTGATTGGTTGGTTGGTTGGTGTTTGTTAGTGGAGTGTATGTGTGCAGGTGTATGGGGTGTGTTGTGTTGGAGTTTGGTGTTGTGCAGGGTTTCTGTGGGTTATGGTTAGAAGGTAGGTGTTTTTGTTTTTGGATACATTTTGTACATGTTTCAAGTTACTTATAGCTAACAGCTTATTGTGGTGTTCTTAAGGTTAGATTTTAAATTATGAGCTATAGTTTTGATTTGCCTCCATGGCCTGAATGAGAGTGTGTTCCAGATGTGGCTTGATTTTGCCTAGGTAATTGTTGGCAAATTAGAGTGGCTTCATTGCCTGCGCGTGTTATGGTTTATCTTATGTGTATGTGTTTTGCTTAATTTTAAGGAGATTTTACTAAATATTGTTGGTATTGTCTTCATGACTTAACTTAATATTGTTGTTTTAATGTTGTTTTGTTGTTGTTGTTGATTGCCTCCATGGCTTGCTAAATAAAATGAAAATTAATAATTTGAATGCCTTCATGGCTAATGTAGGTT
>JAWNNJ010000795.1:0-22678 GCA_035045125.1 Hypselothyrea guttata | reverse complement strand
AAGATATTAGTTTTTTGAACTATCAACAACGATTTGAGGTGTTGTGTTAGATAAATTAACAGTGGGAAGCTTAGTAGACGGATGTTTTCTCTTTTTGGTTACAAATTCCTTGAATAAAACATGTTCCGGCCAGAAGTCTTTACTACATATGGTAGGAAAGACGTCTGGGGGAACAATGATTTTAAATGAAGAAATATCCCGAGCATAACTGAAATTAAATTTATCCACCTTAATATTGGCTTTTACTTTAGCCCGAATGTAGGCTGTAACATCGTCAGATGAGGTATCAGGGGCAAGCCTGGAAACAAATATTTGTTTTTTGGGTGGGATAGCTATAATGGGCCTATGAACAACAACAATTGATCTGCGTAAGATAACTATCTATCTATAGCAACCAAAACGGCTTCTCTAGCTTTTGTAGTTGCTGAGATCGACGCGTTCATCCAAACAGACGGACAGACGGACAGACAGACAGACAGACAGGGCTAAATCGACTCAACTCGTCTCCCTGATCAAGAATATATATAGTTTGTGGGGTCTGCCACGCCTCCTTATGCCTGTTACATACATTCTGACAATGTTATTAACCCTGTTTTTCCCATTTTTCAAATGGGCACAGGGTATAACCAGTAAGGACGGAGCTACAGTCGGACGCAACCGACTGTAGGAGACCCTGTACTTTGTGTTTTCTTCGCTGTTTCTTATCCGATCGTGACGTAATTCACAGTATTGGTGGAGATTGACATATACTACGTACATACTATATCCTAAGTCATTAGCTGTTAAACTGTAGATTTAAAAATGAAAACTGTTGCTAATTTGGTTTTTCGGTTAGCGAAAGAATGGAAGGAGTTATCAAAAAACCCAAACTATCTTGATCTGATGGCTGCATAGGAAAACACAAATACCAAAAAATGGTATTTATAGCTCTTGTAGTCTGCAAGATATAGGTGGCTTCTCTGTCTGCGCTATCTTCGCTGTTTCTTTTCCGTTGGCAATGTAATTCACAGCATTGACGAATAAAGCCAAAGGCTGCGTGCATGCCAAATCCCAAGTCTGTAGCTTTCAAACTTTGGCTATTGTGGGACTTACTTACATTTATAAAAAAATGGTCTGTTACATAACTTCGCTGTTTCTTGTCCGTTTGTAATGTAATTCACAACATCGACGGATTTTTCTGTAGGCTCCATACATGTCAAATTGCAAGTTTGTAGCTTTATTATTGTTGCTGCAGTGGCACATATACGCATTTTGAAAAAAATTGTCTCTTGCATATCTTCGCTAATTCTAACTCAAATCATAAATAAATTTATAGCATCGGTGGGGAATACCATAGACTACGCACATGCCAAATTACAAGTCAGTAGCGCTATTATTGTGGCTGCTGTGGCGCTTATCGTTTTCGAGATTTTTGAGATAGGTTTAAATATTTGATGATTCGCGGATGAAGGAGGCGAGATACCAAAAATCTGAAACAAACTCGTGCTGCTTACGATAATAGAGAACCTGCATGTCAAGAAATGGTGTCTCTATCTCTTTTAGTTGCTGAGATCTAGGTGTTCATACAGACAGACGGACAGACGGACATGGCTATATCAACTCAGCTCGTCGTCCTGAGTCAGAATATATATACTTTGTGGGGTCTACCACGCTTCCTTCTGCCTGTTACATACATCTGTCAGTTGCACTAAATTAATAGACCCTTTTACTTTTTTAAAGTACAGGGTCTAAAAACCCCTTGACAAAAGTAGTTTTTGCACAAAAAAAAATATATATTTAAGCTTGTCCAATCTACTTGCCGGGCTGAGCGTAAAAAATCGCGACTGCGCTGGCTGCGCTGCTTGCGAGTGCACAGTATCGGTTATAAATACTTCGAGTAGAGATATCGGTTTGAAATTTTCACCAAAAACCAAAAAAAAATATTGAAATATATTATAAAAAAATTGGCTACATCGGCTGACTATATCCTATAGCTCCAATAGAACCCTCTAAATCGCAAACACTCGAGTGTATCTATATTGTCGATCATTTAAATGCGAAATAGCCGACTTTACCTATATAAGGCAATAGATTTATGCATCCAGAATGTGGTTAACCCTCTAATGGGCAAACTCGAAATAATGGTCGTACGAAGATAAAGTCGGCCATTTCGCATTTAAATGATCGACAATATGGATACACTCGAGTGTTTGCGCGTTAGAGGGTTCTATGGGAGCTATAGGATATAGTCAGCCGATGTGGCCAATTTTTTTATAGTATATTTAAATTATTTTTTATATTTTTGGTGAAAATTTCATAACGATATCTCTACTAGAAGTATTTATGGCCGCAATTGTGCACTCGCAAGCAGAGCAGCCAGCGCAGTCGCGATTTTTTACGCTCAGCCCGGCAAGACCGTCTGTAGACGGTCAAAAGTTTTTTCCTCCTGGCGGGCGTTCTAATCAATATTTTGGGATGAAATTCAAAACTTAAGCTTTTGTAGACAATATTTACCACAAAAAAAATCCCAACTTCGTACGACCATTATTTCGAGTTTGCCCGTTAGATGGTTAAGGGTTGCCTCGAGTGCTTTGACGGAAGTGTCATTATCTGCATCTGAGTGGAGGCGAGGTTCCAATTCGATGTGAGTGCTTATGAATTTTTTATACATAAACCAGTTTGTTTTGTTAAATACTAGTCTGTGCGGAGGTGCGAATTGGAGTGGCTTTTCCGAGATGTTAAAAACCACTGGAAAGTGATCGGAAGACAGATCCGCTAGTGTTTCTGCGCATATTGTGGATCGTGGAATTTTTCTGGTGATAGCGAAGTCTATGAGATCTGGTAGTTTCCTTGGAACTGCTGGCCAGTATGTAGGACCGCCCGGTGAAACATAGTCTAGCTTATTGCTGAGCTTTGTTAAGTTTTTTTTAATGCAGCAGTACAAGTCGCTACTCGACAAGAGCGTCCTCACTCATCAATCTGTTACGTAAACAATCGCCAAATTGAAAATTTTATTCTCATCAAGCGACGTCTACGACGAGAATGGCAACAAAACAGATCCCCAGCTTCAAAATTGATCCTAAAAATCTCGCGGGCTATCGCCCGCAAGACATAACAGTCGGGCAAGCCCGACTGTCTTATACCCTGTACCGAAGATCAGCCTTGCTAGTACAGTATTCCATTTAAAATATATTTTGAATCTAATTCAATTTATATTCCGAATACCAACTTTCTATGTTGAATAAAAATATTTTATTTATATTATTTCGCCACTCGAATCCGCTAACGATTAATAAATATAATCGCGCACCACGAGGAGGGCAATGGTATATCGGGATATTATTATATGTTTAGCATAGCCTACTACTACTTACATTAATTAAATTACAAAAAAAAAAAACAAATATCTTTAATTAATCATAATTCTTTTAATAATGGACCGATATAATTGAAATTTGCAAAATTGGTAGATATTAATCATCTCCACAGTTCGTAGGAGAAAGAAGTTATTTAAATAGATTTATATGTCTTAAATTTGTCAATGTTTTATATTTATGGCTATTGCTCGCGGTAGGAGCGTGGTAAACAAAATTTGGAATAAACTTGTTTTGCGTATGGTATACACCTTTCAAAAATGACCAAAACGGCTGCTCTAGCTCTTACAGTTGCTGAGATCTACGCGTTCAAATTGGTCAATGTATTTTATTTATGCAGAAGGACAGACGGACAGACGGACAGACAGACAAGGCTAAATCAACTCGTCTTGTCTTCCTGATCAAGAATATATATACTTTGTGGGGTCTACCACGGCTCCTTCTGCCTGTTACATACATTCTGACAAAGTTAATAACCCTGTATTTCCCATTTTTCAATGGGTACAGGGTATAAAAAGAGCAACATGAAATCTAAGAAAAGCTTTAAAAAACGAGGAAAACCAAGTTTAACGCCAGTACATAGAACAACTAAGCCCAACAAATACTAAGCATCCACTCTGGAAAGCGCACCCCAGCCTAAGTGCCCCGACTGAGACGCAATCACCTATAAGGGACAACACAGGAAAGTGAGCCCGTAGCGACGAGGAAAAGGCAGCGGTGTTTGCACCCATCTGCAACACGTTTTCCAGCCAAATCCATCAACGAACTCTTTCGCACTACCATTACCATCATATATCCAACAAAGTATGACTCTGATTTTCTAACAAGAAGAGGTTTCCAAAGCAATTAAAGAAAAACTCAAGCCTAAAAAATCTCCAGGCCATGACCTAATAACATCCAAAATGCTAATAGAACTGCCCGATTGCGCTATAAACTATGCCACTAAACTATTTAATGCTATAGCCAAGCTCGGCTATTATCCTCAGCAGTGGAAGAAATCCATATTCGTCATGATCCCAAAACCAGGAAAGGATAAATCGCAACCGTTGTATAGGCCAATAAGCTTACTCCCAAGTCAATCCAAGCTTTTGGAAAAAGTAATTATACTACGCATTGGTCCATACGTCAAATCCCACAACATTATCCCCTCACATCAATTCAGATTCCGAGAAAAGCATGAAACAATTGAACAGGTCAATCGAATTACACTGGAAATCCGCACAGCATTTGAACGCCGAGAATACTGCACAGCCATTTATCTTTATGTCGCCCAAGCTTTTGACCGCGTCTGGCTGGAAGGTCTAATGTATAAAATCCAAACAATCCCATAAGTTACTGGCATCTTACCTCAACCAAAGGGTATTTTCAGTCAGATGCAATTCCCATACCTCGAACGAGTACCCAATAAAAGCTGGAGTTTCACAAGGTTGTGTACTAGGACCTTTCCTATATATCCTGTACACCTCAGATATCCCAACAAATACTCGCCTTATTGCATCGAAAAATGGCTTGCAGACTGGCGGATCTTGGTCAATGAGCAAAAATGCAAACATGTTACGTTCACGCTTAACCATGGCGACTGCCCTCCACTTACACTAAATAACGTGCAAATTCCACAATCCAATTCGGTAACATACCTTGGTATCCAAAGCGTTACACCTCCACTGGCTAATCAATCCGAGATCACCTCTTAGCCTAGAGTACGAAGTCCTTCTCTACAACTCCACAATTAAACCCATCTGGACATACGGTTGGGAGCTTTGGGGCTACGCAAGCAGCACGAACAAGGATATTATCCAACGAGTTCAATCGAAAATTCTACGAACATTAACTGGTGCACCATGGTACATGCGAAATGACAACATCCACTCAGGCCTCAACATTACATCCGTAGTAGCGGAAATTCAGCAACGTAAATCCAATTACTCCTTGAAACTATCCGAGCACCCCAACAAACGACTTCTACGACTAATAAATAAACATTCGAAAAAAAATTGTCTCTTGCATATCTTCGCTAATTCTAATTCAAATCATAAATAAATGTATAGCATCGGTGGAGAATGCCATAGACTACGTACATGCCAAATTACAAGTCTGTAGCGATATTACTGTGACTGCTGTGGCGTTTATAGTTTTCGAGATTTTTGAGGTAGGTGTAGATTTTTGATGATTCGCGGATGAAGGAGGCGAGATATTAAAAGTTTGAAACAAACTTGATCTGCTTGCATTAGCTGACAACCTAAATCCGGAAAGGTGGTATCTTTAGCTCTTATAGTTGCTGAGATCTAGGTGTTCATACGGACAGACGGACAGACACACAGACACACAGACACACAGACGAACAGACGGACAGACGGACATGGCTAAATCAACTCAGCTCGTCGTCCTGAGTCAGAATATATATACTTTGTTGGGTCTACCACGCTTCCTTCTGCCTGTTACACACAGCTGTCATTTGCACTAAATTAATAGACCCTTTTACTTTTTTAAAGTACAGGATCTAAAAACCAAGTTTCAGTACGAACTATGACATGAAAACCGAAAGATAAACTATTTACATACAGCATGCTAAGTAGTATTAAGGCCACGAACATTTTGTTACGCTACAGATATTAAGGAGGTTAGTTTTTTGCAATATTAGGAGAGAAAGAAGAAGAACAAGGAGTGTAATCGGCCGGAACGCTTATTTTGAAGGAAGACACATCTCGGGCTTATTTAAAAATAAATTTCTCCAACAAAATATTGGAGGCTTGTATTTTGGAATTAAGGTAGGCTTTAATGTCGTCGGACGTAGTGTCCGGTGCAAGGCGGGAAATTTTCTAAGAGGATTAGGTGAGTTGGATTGGGTGGGTACGGTAGGAGCTTGTACAGCCGTTGGTATAACGGTTTCTGGTACGTTAATCTTAACAGAGGATGCAGCTAAGATGTCGTTTCCAGAAAGCACGGCAGGCAGCGGAGAATTGAAAGACATTAATTTCGGCTGACTGTTGGATAACACGGGTGTAAGTGGCCAAGCCAAAGTAGACGGGATCTGCAGCTGATTCCGATCCCAAGACACAGAGACCTTGCGCTGAGTTGCTCCAGCAGGTTCATTTAATAGTTTTAAACTATTGAAACGCTCCTCCATAGAGTTGAACCCAGCGTTTCATTTTTTGAATGTTTTTCGCAATTCAAAAAATCCGTCTCTCGTATTTTGCCTCATGAACGAACGGAAGTCAAGCTCCAGATCACGGCAAGCTATCGCCGCCTGTTCCAGTGCACAGTGGTCCGGTTTGTATGGAAGTATGCGACATACTAAATAGTTATAGTGGAGATATTGTTATGAAATTTTCAACAAAAATCTATAAAAATATTTGTAATTTGTTATAAAAAAAATTGGCCACATCGGCTGACTATATCCAATAGCTCCCATAGGAACGATCGGCGCAAATATTATATGTGTGTCGTAGAGTAGTCAGTGATTATGTTAAGTTTGAATTCATACTTCGGTTAATTTAACATGTCCAAATGAGTAAAAGATGTTAATGTTAAGTAACAATGTTAAAAATGATATTAGTGTTGGAAAAAGATAAATAAAGAAAGAGAGAGACAAAAAGAGTGTGCGTGATGCATTGATAGTTGCGTAAAGGCGAGGTCCGAGCGAGACAGCTATACGGACTGAGCGTGGCTCGGTTGTGCGAACTAGTTCCGAACTGGCTCGGTGTGCGTGAGCGAACACATGGCAGTCGGCCATTATAGAAAAAGAAGCGGAACAATCCACAACTGCGCTAGCATATTCCAAGCTGAAGTATGCGCCTTGGGCAGGTGTGCTGACTTCAATCTTGATCGCGGCTATCGGAAAAGAAACATCGCAATCTTTTCCGATAGCCAGGCAGCCATTAGAGCCATAAGTAGCTGCACCATCACCTCCAGACTGGTGCATGAGGTTAGACTAAAACTAGATAGGTTGGGAAAACTCAACAACTTGTCCCTAAGATGGGTGCCTGGTCATAGGAACGTACCTGGCAATGAGCTGGCAGATGAGCTAGCCAGAACTGGTGCTAGTACCCAAATGGTTGGACCAGAACCTTTCTGCGGCATAGGTCGGAATGTGATATCTGAGCTTCTTCGAACAGAGGAAAGGCAGAGTAGGGCAAACAGCTGGCAGAACACCCCAGGTGCTCGGCAAGCAAAAGCGCTACTGGGTACTCACAATCCGGGAAGATTTCAGCAAAGCATACAGCTAGGCAAGAACTCCCTCAGGATTCTCACAGGTCTTCTGACGGGACACTGCAGGCTAAAGGGGCACCTAAAGAAACTAGGCATAGTCAGCGATGACAGCTGCAGGTTCTGCAATGCGGAGATAGAATCATCAACGCACATACTAACAGATTGCTGTGCAATAGCACGCAAAAGATACCTCAATCTAGGCAAATTCACAGTGTCAGAAAGGGAGATTGGAGTCCTCAGTCCGATGAAAATACTCGACTTTGTTCGGGACATCGGACTTATGGAAGTACTTTAAGTTCAGCAGGGGGTACAATAGATCTTATAGGTCGCGGTACAATAACCCACGAATAATAATAATAATAATCCACAACTGCGACTCGCTGCGTCTTTGAGAAAATAAAGTAAAATTATGGCAGACGATAACCAAGCTATTTCTCCTACATCAGAAGTGGGATCGCCACAGCCACAGCATCCTGAAATCATGCTGCAACTGTTGGAAGCGCAAAACCAAAAGTTTTTGGAATTGCTGAAGGCCATGCAGACACCGGCAAAAACAACAGCTCGAGAGACTTCAGTGACGCTGCCTACGTTTAACCCCGAATCTGCTGGTGCTGACGCTGCAGCATGGTGTAAAACTGCGAATATGATTCTGGCCGAGCATCCACTGGAGGGCAGTGCATTGGTGATGACCCTCAGTAAGTCACTAGCTGGAAGCGCGTCCCAATGGCTGTCGCAAATTTGCTACGTTGGAATGACGTGGCCGCAGTTCCAAGAACTGTTCACACACCGGTATGAGAGTGCAGACACGCCAGCCGCCATTTTGTTTAATCTACTAAACGGGCGTCCGAGTGCAAACGAGTGTTTGTCTGTATACTGTAGCCGCTTAGTGACGTCATTGATGGCAAAATGGAGTTCGATGACTGTCGAAGAGATGGCAGTGTCGCTTGTGATGGCACATGCATCGCAGATTGACACAAGGCTTCAGAGTCTGCTATATACAACAACAATAAAGACGCGCAGCGAACTGCAGCAGCAACTGAAGGCATACACATTTGGCAAGCGGGAAGAATGTCTTGGATTGGATTCTGGCCCAGAACGAAAGAAGCAGAAGATGCAAGCTCCAGTAAAATGTCATAATTGTGGCAGGCTTGGGCACAAAATCCGAGAATGTCGTAAGAGGATGGCAGACGAGAAGAGCGAAACCAGAACCAAGCAATCGCATGGCACGCCGGTGACTGGACGAGACAGATCAGGGGTGACGTGCTACAAGTGTGGCAATGTAGGCCACATTGCATCTACGTGCCCCAATGGTGCAGCGAATGGGAACAACGTGAAGCGTGTCGACGTATGCTCAGTATCAGGGCCACTGGGAGTGATGTACCAAAATGGTGAGCCGTTCCAATTTTTCTTCGATTCTGGCGCTGAATGTTCATTAATCAAGGATAAGTTAAGTGATAAGATAGCAGGTAAACGATTTAACAACATGGTTATTTTAAAAGGAATAGGAGAAAATGTTGTTAAAAGTAACTTGCAAATTTTGGCAAAGGTACAGATTTCTCAATTTCATTTAGAGATTCTATTCCACGTTGTAAATAATGATTGTCTTAAGTATGATGTTATGATTGGCCGTGAAATATTACAACTTGATTTTGGTATGACAATAGATTCGGATAAGCTAAGTTTGTTTAAAACGAAAATTGTTAATGTTGTCCAGAAAGAATCTACAGCAGAAATTATGTTAAAAGCTGTTAATAACAATGTTGATTTAAGTGAACAGGACAAGCAAACGTTAATAAACGTGCTGGAACAATACTCAGATAATTTTATAAATGAAATTCCGCAAAGACGTGTCACAACGGGGTCGCTAGAAATTCGTTTATTAGATAACAATAAGACAGTTCAACGACGCCCTTATAGGCTTAGTGAGGATGAAAGGCAACTTGTTAGACTGAAAGTACAGCAGATGTTAGACGCTGGAGTGATCCGTCCTAGTAGCTCGCCGTTTGCTAGTCCAATGCTCTTAGTGAAGAAGAAAGATGGCAGTGAGAGACTATGTGTTGACTATAGGGAGCTAAATGATAATACGGTGTCCGACAAGTATCCGTTGCCACTAATTTCTGATCAAATTAACAGACTGTCTGATGGAAAATATTTTACAAGCCTAGATATGGCAAGTGGCTTTTATCAAATTCCTATTCAGGCTGAATCAATTGAAAGAACAGCGTTTGTGACACCTGATGGACAATTTGAATACCTTGCCATGCCTTTTGGGCTGAAAAATGCCTCCTCAGTTTTTCAGCGATCAATTGTACGAGCTTTAGGTGAACTTGCATATTCATATGCGATAGTTTATATCGATGATGTTCTGATTGTTGCTAGATCAAAAGATGAAGCCTTTGAAAGATTGAAAATCGTACTAAAAGCTCTATCAACTGCGGGATTTTCTTTTAATATAAAAAAATGTGCCTTTCTCCAAACAGGAATTGAATATCTAGGGTACTTCATTAAAAACGGTGAAATTAAACCAAACAGTAGAAAAATTGAAGCCCTATCAGCACTATCTAAGCCAAATTCAGTAACACAACTCAGGCAGTTTATAGGACTAGCATCTTATTTTAGACAATTCGTTCCACGTTTTTCCGAACAAATGAAGCCACTGTATAAGTTAACAGCTAAAAATAGTGATTTTATTTGGAAAGAGGATCATGAAGAGATACGTAAAAATATCATTCGAGCATTGACCAGTGACCCAATATTAGTTATCTTTGATCCAAGGAACCCAATCGAACTACACACTGATGCTAGTGCAGATGGATACGGTGCAATGCTAGTACATAGAGTTGATGGCAAGTGTAGGGTGGTGGAGTACTACAGTAAGTGTACTTCTCCAGCAGAATCTAAATATCATTCCTATGAGTTGGAGACTCTGGCGGTGTATAATGCTGTGAAACATTTCCGCCATTACCTGCATTGTCGCAAGTTTGTTGTGCATACAGATTGTAACTCACTAAAAGCAAGTCGTAATAAAATCGAATTAACACCAAGGGTACACCGTTGGTGGGCTTATCTGCAATCATTTGAGTTTGATGTTGAGTATCGTAAGGGAACCCAGATGGCACATGTAGATTTTCTGTCCCGTAATCCAATTCCAAATAAATCCAGTTGCACAAATAATATAACTGAGGTGCGAGTGGACTTAGCTGAGATTTCGGACAATTGGCTAATTGCTGAACAACAGCGTGATGAGGATATAGTTGGCATAGTAGAACGGCTGAACAACGGCGAGATGCCGGAAGATATAGCTAGAACGTATGAGTTAAGAAGCGGATTATTATATCGAAAAATTCAGAGAAACGGCAAAACTCGTTGTTTGCCTGTCGTTCCTCGCGCCTTTCGTTGGTCCGTTATTAACAATGTCCATGAGTCGATTATGCATCTTGGATGGCAGAAAACATTAGACAAAGTTTACGAGCAATATTGGTTTGAAAATATGTCGAAATATACTCGAAAATTTGTGGATAATTGCATTACATGCAAGATTTCCAAGCCATCGTCAGGCAAGGTGCAAATGGAAATGCATCCAATTCCTAAAGTAAAAATACCATGGCATACTATTCACATAGACATTAGTGGCAAGTTAAGTGGCAAAAACGATAAAAAGGAATACGTGATTGTACAGATAGATGGATTTACCAAGTTTGTTTATTTGTATCATACCTTTAACTTGGACGCAGAAAATTGTATCAAAGCTATCAGATCAAGCATATCACTTTTTGGAGTACCTTGTCGTATCATTGCAGACCAAGGTAGAAGTTTTGCAAATAATAAATTTCGTGAGTTTTGTTTGGCTAGTAAAATTGAGTTACATTTGATAGCTACAGGCGCTAGTCGAGCTAACGGGCAGGTAGAACGTGTCATGAGCACAATGAAAAGTATGCTGACAGCTGTAGAGACGGGTGAGCGCTCGTGGCAGGAAGCGTTGGAGGATGTACAGCTAGCCATGAACTGTACAACTAATAGGGTGACAAAATATAGCCCATTAGAGCTTTTGATAGGCAAAGAGGCCAAACCACTAGGTATGGTAGTAGTAAATGAAGATAGTGAAGTTGATCTTGATGATGTAAGAATACGAGCCAAAGAAAACATTGACAAGAATGCCGTATATGAGAAAAACAGAATTGATTTAAATAAGGCGAAAATTGTGAAGCATAAGGTGGGCGATCATGTCTTACTAAAATCTGAAGAGCGGCATCAGACTAAACTGGACCCAAAGTTTAGAGGGCCATTTAAAGTAATAGAGTTGTTGGAAGGTGATAGATACCTATTGAAGTCATTGACAAACAAGAGAACATACAAGTATGCGCACGAAAGTTTGCGGAAAATGCCAGATAACTGTATTGTATCTGAAATAAATGAAGAAAATGATTGCGTTGAAAGAGACGTAAACCATGAGACCGGGATGATTGCGGTGAAAAAGACGTAGATCATCAGTCGATCTCTGCCACCGAGGGTGCAGAGAACATCTCACATGGGGGCTGGTCCAAGCAGCAATGTTCATGAGGAGATGAAATTGTCTGTGGCGGATGTTTGGTCAAGTGATGGATCAAGGCACTGCAGGTGCATAGCGTCGCAGAGTGGCGGCAAGAGCCCGAGAACCATGTAGAGAAGTATATCGATAGCCAAATGGGCGAGTTTCTATCGAAACTGACATTTGAAGAGTAAATCTAAGTTGTATGTTCTAAGGAATGTCATGATGTAAAAAGAAGTATTGGCAATGTAAGATATGATGCTACCGTATGCTTAAGTAATAGTTTGATAATGCACACGAGGACGTGTGAAAGTCAGGAAGGCCGTGTCGTAGAGTAGTCAGTGATTATGTTAAGTTTGAATTCATACTTCGGTTAATTTAACATGTCCAAATGAGTAAAAGATGTTAATGTTAAGTAACAATGTTAAAAATGATATTAGTGTTGGAAAAAGATAAATAAAGAAAGAGAGAGACAAAAAGAGTGTGCGTGATGCATTGATAGTTGCGTAAAGGCGAGGTCCGAGCGAGACAGCTATACGGACTGAGCGTGGCTCGGTTGTGCGAACTAGTTCCGAACTGGCTCGGTGTGCGTGAGCGAACACATGGCAGTCGGCCATTATAGAAAAAGAAGCGGAACAATCCACAACTGCGACTCGCTGCGTCTTTGAGAAAATAAAGTAAAATTATGGCAGACGATAACCAAGCTATTTCTCCTACATGTGCTTTATTTTTCAAGATAACTTAACTTTAATATTAACCAGTAAGGACGGAGCTACAGTCGGACGTAACCGACAGTAGTAGATCCTGTACTTTGTGTTTTCTTCGCTGTTTCTTATCCGATCGTAATGTAATTCACAGCATCGATGGGGATTGTCATAGACTACGTACATGCCATATCCCAAATCTTTAGCTTTAAAACTACAAACTGTTGCTAAATTGGTTTTTCGGTTAGCGAAGGAAAGAGAGGAGTTATCAAAAAACCAAAACAAACTTGATCTGATTGCTGCATAAGAGAACCTAAATACCAAAAAATAGTATTTCTAGCTATTATAGTCTGCAAGATCTAGGTGGCTTCTTTGTCTGATCTATCTTCGCTGTTTCTTTTTCGTTCCTAATGTAATTTATAGCATTGATGGATAATGCATTAGGCTGCGTACATGCCAAATTCTAAGTCTATAGCTTTTAAACTGTGGCTGTAGTGCAGTGTTGCCAGTTTAGCCTATTTCAGGATAGATCTAGCCTATTTTTAAGTGATCTAGCCTATAAATTTTGTAAATAGCCTATAGCCATAAATCTAGCATATTTTTAAAAATATTGTAGCATATTTTTTTACCCTGTACCCATTGAAAAATGGGAAAAACAGGGTTAGTAACTTTGTCATAATGTATTTAACAAGGTGAAGGAGACGTGCCAGACCCCACAAACTATATACAGCCATGGCCATAGAAATAGCACACTTAAAATTGACAACTTTGTCCGATCATAACTGGCTTGTTATACATCCAAAATTCATAATTTTGGTGTTAAATGATAAGTCTTGTATTTTATATCATTCACAAATATTACTTTTATGTTATGTTTACCGTTTTTTATTTATTTTTTTCGAGAGAGCTCATTTGACTTGGCCATACTTTTTAATAGGGGCATCTGATTCCAATTTTCGTGGCATTTTCACTTAAATATTGTTAAATTATTTAGGTATATTATAAAATTGATTTAATAACTCCAAAATGGGTAGTGGACGGCGAGCCGCGGCGTTTCCCAATTGCGAAGAAGAGTCTTGCTGTTATAATGAAATTTTCCAAGAATTTGGTATCCCAAAATTGATAGGCTAATTCCTCGTCCCAAAAGATGCAGAAAATTTGTCAACAACTTGGGACTAATACAACCAAAATATCTGTCTTAATAGAAAAGACAATTTTGTAACCTGTTTAATTGAATAAAGGCATTAAAATTCGTATAATTTGGTATATTTTCGTGCTTTTTAATATATAGCTTGTTTTTTAGCATATTTTTTTTTATTTTTGGCCTATTTTAGCCAATTTTTACGCAAAATCTAGCCTATTTAAGCGCTCAGTACCTGGCAACACTGTTCACCAGGTTACCGCTCCATGGATCGATCACCCGATAACCGATGAAAGCAACCCTGAATGCATCATAAAATTGCAGCGCATGGATCATAAAATTTTTCTGATCCATCGCTGCTTTTTCCGCTGCATTCATCGATAGTCGATAAAAACAGCTGATTTCAATTCAAAATGTAAAGATATAAATCAAAAAGAACTGTATGCATTTTAAAAATTAATTATTTGAAGACTTTCTGCATAAAAGACTGTTGCAAGTTGCAAATTGTATCAAACGCTTTCACCAGGTTACATGGAGCGGAGT
Organism: Hypselothyrea guttata; assembly: GCA_035045125.1. NCBI lineage: Eukaryota > Metazoa > Arthropoda > Insecta > Diptera > Drosophilidae > Hypselothyrea > Hypselothyrea guttata. The sequence continues at coordinate 8,200 of JAWNNJ010000795.1, read as the reverse complement.
GTTGCAATTCTTTAATCGATCCATGGAGCGGTAACCTAGTGAATGCAACCATTGTTTCGTAAAGATAATTTATTTAAGAGATGATTGGCATTGTTAAAAACTTAAATTTTTGATTTGGTTTTTTTTATTTTTGTCGTATGGGGCGGACCACTGTGCAGTGGGTTGTTATTCAACTTTTTATGTTGAATTCTTTTTATGGTTGTGTGGGTTTTATTGGTATTGGGCGTAACGGGGGCGTGGTACCCAGTTTTTGAAATATACATACATTCTTTCAAATTTTTTGTTAACCCTGTTTTCACCCATTTTTAATAGGTAAGGCTTTGAAAATATGCTTATTTACATTTAATAGATTGCATAGAATATCCCATTTAAAGAAACATATTTTTACACTATATTCTTACAGAGTTAATAACGGAAACTCAAAGAAAAAAATTTTCGCTTGGATTTTACTGATATTTGGCATTGGCATATGTATTATTATCTCTGTTACATGCATTGTACTATGGGTCAATAATCAGGATAATTCCGTTGGGCTGGATATAGATCGAGATATTAGCACAAGCCTAAGCGTAAATGATGAATTGAGCGATAACATGGACAACGGTAACTTCAATTTTACAGTGGAGACAATAGGGTAAACATATATACATACATATATATATATAATAACACTTTTACTAACCAAAAACAACAGCAAACTTTCAGAATCACCCTCAGTTTCAAATAAAAAAGGGTGCTATGAGGTATCATGTCGCATGGACTGCAATGATAATGTCAATGTTTATAAGGATGCCGCAGATGTAATGAGTGCTAGTGGATGCGATTTGATTACAAATTTTGTAGTTTCTAATCAGATACATCATTATCTGTACAACAAGTGGATTAATGTAAATGTCACGGTGCTTAAAATTATTCTAAGAAATGGCGAATATATGAAGATCAAAAGTGGAGTATTTAGCACACCGATGTTTGCTAAGGTGTTTCATATGACTTGGCTCAATTTGAAACTGAAATACTTAAGTCATGGAGCACTTCTGGGTCTCTACTCGTTGCGGAAACTAGAGATAGATTTTAAAATGCCTAGCATAAGCATGTCAATTTTACAACCGGTTCAGTTAAGTTTAACGCACTTGCGAATGAATTCGGGCATAAATTTCAATAGTAACTTAAGTGCTTTTGAAAACATTTGTCTGGAAAAATTATTGCACTTGGACTTGAGCCATAACAATTTTAATGGACCACTCAGCAAACGCATATTTACCGGCACTCCAAATGTAAGATATCTCTTTTTGAAATATTGCCTTATAACTGCGTTAGAGGATACTGTATTCGAAGATTTGTCGAATAAACTTATTTTGGTCGACTTGAAACATAATTTTCTTACACAAATGAGTGAAAATACATTACAAATTGGTGGAAACCGTCTTATATATGATCTTGAGCCGAATAATTGGTTTTGCGATTGCAAACTACGTTCAATGTTAGATTTCTATAAAGACAATAAAAGCGGCTTTGTGAGCGCACCCTACTGTCGCTTGCCTTACGCTATGTATGGTAAATTCTTTGATGAAATCAATGCACTTGATCTGAACTGCGATCCTGATAATATATTTACTGACACAGAGCTTTCCACCATTGATTGGCTTGGCAGTGGAATGGGAACTACTGAGAAACCCAGTGAAGATTCAATTTTCAATGAAGAATATGTGCAACATCCTACTGATGAAAGTACGTATGGTGCAATTCTCCAATTTAGTTGCTCGGAAGCAATCGATTTGGAGAAACCAATCAATTCAGAAACTAAGTCGCAGGACAAGACCGCCTTTAATACAGGAAATTTTATTTTTCAACCACCTACATACGATTTGCTTTTGGATTTCTTCGATAATAATAGCGTACGCGCCCAAATTGATGGCTATGACACATCTGATCAATTAAACATAATTTGGTTTACAACTCTGCCTGATGCTGACGGTGCAGATTTCAGAAATGATGTGGATTATAATTGTATGGAATATGAGGAACCCTACTTAGTTATTGATCCATTGTTGGAAAATCAGACGTACACATTTTGTATGATAAATAAAGACGATTTAGTTATATCTCCGCTATATTGTCAGCCCTGGCATGTACCTAAAGTGCAAACGAATATAGATCCAAATGAGATTTGGATCGATCGTAGTGAAAAACAATTTACCATTGCCATGCTCTGCTTAATATTCATTTTATCAACAATATTTGGAGCAATATTTGCATATTTTGGTATTAAATCATATCCACATCTACTGGAAGGCTCTAATAATGTATTAGTACTGAAGGAATCCGAGAAAGCGTGTTCTATATCAACAATAGCCGAGTCAAAATTTAGTAAGACTTCTTTGGATAACTCATTGATGAAGAAAGTATTTTAAGTGTTTTGTATTAAACGTAAATAATATATATATTATTTTTATTTATATTCAGATCAAAAAAAGCGACCACAGAACTTATTGGTTTTGATAACGTACATTCGTCGTCGAAACCTTTCGAGCAATACTTTTCAAATATGCAATATCAGGCTGTCGAATATGAGATACCCATGCAGTTCACTGGTACAGATATAAAGGAAACATACACCAATAGCAAGAGCCTGGACAGACCAGAAACTCCGCCGCCTCTCCCAAAACGAAATTCTAATGATTCTATGTATACGAGTCACTGATTTACATGCAAATTCAAACGGGAAGGCTGCAGTCGGATATAACCAGCCGTAACAGACCTGTACTTCATGTGCAAATGAATTTCACATTTTTTCTTCCCAAATTCGCTACCGATTACAATAAACATAACGTACATGCAACATATCCCCTCTATACAGATAATAGTTTGTTTCATTTTGACCTGATTCTTATCCGATAATATTGCATTATAAAACCAGAATGGGCGGAGCAGATCAGTCGGACGGGCCCGACTGTCTTATACCTTGTATAACAGAGTATATATTCACGGGCCCGACTGTCTTATACCTTGTATAACAGAGTATATATTCAACAATAACAACATTCTATGATTAATATTACGCTTGTTTTTGAACTTTTTAGTTTAACTATTGTGAATCTTATATCTCCTGTGTTTCTTAACCGATTTCAATGTGCTTTTCAGGATAGTTAAATATAATACAAGAGAGCTTATGTTCCAAATAACAACCTTCTATGTTTAATATTACGTTTGGTATTCAACATTTTATGTTCAAAAAATCTAGCGCGCTCTGCGCGCTCGACCTGCAGCAGTCGGGCAAGCCCGACTGTCTTGTACCCTGTGCCGCAGCTCGCGCTGCGCGCTCGCACATACGGTATATAATTTTAAATATTTTAAACATAATTTAATTTATTTATAAGCAATAGTACAACAATAATTGAACGCACTTACACAGGGCGATCGAACGAAGCGCACAAATCGGTCTAAGAATTGGCTATCGGCAGCGCCTATCGAAAGGTGAAGATTGTGAATGGCAAAATAGGCGCCAAATTTTCAAAGTTAAAATGTTCATATTTATTATGATTTATAATTATTAATATGCCTTTTATTCACAATAGTTTGTTATTATTAGATATATAAAATGTGTTTCTCCCCGATATATTATATATAAACATTTGTTATCTCTGATTAAGTAATTATTTAGCAAACGTTTGAGCAGCGGGCAAGCGGTATGGCAACGCCACTCGCAAACTACCGGCGGTCAAACAGCTGGTGAGCACTTGACCATTCACATATGTATACACATATGTACATACATACATACATATGGCTGCTACAAATGTACAAATATTTTAAATCATCATAATTCTCTTAATAATGGACCGATTTTGATGAAATTCACAGAATTGGTAGATAATTTTGTACTCGACCAACTAATAAAGATAAAATTGATGTATATCGATTCGTATGTCAATGAAATATATTTATGTTCATTGTAGGCGGCAGGGGCGTGGCATCAAAGATTTGAAATAAACTTGATCTGCGTATGGTATACACCTATCAAAAGAGACCAAATCAGGCTTTTCTAGCTTTTATAGTTTAGAAAATCTCAGCGTTCATCCAGACAGACAGACAGACAGACATGGTTATATAGACTCAGCTCGTCACTCTGATCAAGAATATATATACTTTGTGGGGTCTGCCACGCCTCCTTCTGCCTGTTACATACATTCTGACAAAGTTATTAACCCTGTTTTTCCCATTTTTAGACCCTGTATTTAAAAAAAAATAAAAGGGTTTATTAATTTAGTGCAAATGACAGCTGTGTGTAACAGGCAGAAGGAAGCGTGGTAGACCCCACAAACTATATATATTCTGACTCAGGACGACGAGCTGAGTTGATATAGCCATGTCCGTCTGTCCGTCTGTCTGTTTGTCTGTCCGTCTGTCCGTCCGTATGAAAATCTAAATCTCAGCAACTATAAGAGTTAGATATACCATTTTCGGTATGCAGATTTTCCTATGCTGCAAGCAGATCAAGTTTGTTTTAGATTTTTGATATCTCTCCCCATTCACTCGCTAACCGCGAAAAACAAAAAACAGACAACGAGATCTTGGAAACTAGAAGAGCTAGCAACACAATTTTTTGGTATTTAGGTTCTCCAATGCAGCAATTACATCAAATATGTTTAAGTTTTTTGATAACTCTTCGCATTGGACCGCTAATTGAAAAACAATTTTACAACAGTTTTCGGTTTTAAAGCTATGATTTTAATGGTAAAGATACGATATTTGGCATGAACGTAGTCTATGGCCTTCTCCATTAATGCTTTGAATTGCATTACAATCGGATAAGAAACAGCGAAGATATTAACAGATAATATATTTAAAAATATAATCACCTAGATCTTCCAAAGTATAAAACCTAAAAATACCATTTTTTGCTTTTTAGGTTCTCCTATGCGGCAATCAGATCAAGTTTGTTTTAGTTTTTTGATAACTCTTCACATTGGTCTGCTAATTGAAAAACAATTTTGCAACAGTTTTCGGTTTTAATGCTATGATTTTAATGGTAAATATACAGGATTTGGCATGCACGTAGTCTATGGCCTTCTCCATCAATGCTGTGAATTGCATTACGATCGGATAAAAAGCAGCGAAGAAAACACAAAATACAGGGTCTACTACAGTCGGTTACGTCCGACTGTAGCTCCGTCCTTACTGGTTTAAATGGGCACAGGGTATAAAAACACGAGGTTGTGTGAGTTTTATTGATTTTTGGTCGTAAAGGGGGTGTGGCATCCAATTTTCGAAACAAACTTAGTCTGCGTAGGATAATTACCTACCAATAGCAACCCAATCGGCAGCTCTAGCTTTAGTGGTTGCTGAGATCGACGCGTTCATACAGACAGACGGACACACAAACAGACGGACAGACAGACGGACATCGCTAAATCGACTCAACTTGTCTCCCTGATCAAGAATATATATAGTTTGTGTGGTCTACCACGCCTGTTACATACAATCTGACAAAGTTTTTAATCCTCTTTTTCTCACTTTTCAAATGGGCACAGGGTATAATTAATTGTTTGACTCAGATGTGCCTCCAAATGGATTTTATTTATTTTTTTTTTTTCTATGCCTGTTGGCCTCTGGCCAACAGAACTGCCCCGTCCGAATATTTATACCCTGTACCCATTGAAAATGGAAAAAAACAGGGTTAATAACTTAATAAACTTAATAATTAATATAACTTATTATATTAATATTATATTAACACTCTAATGCCCAAATCTAAACTAATGAGGCAAATTGAACCAAACAATTTTTTCTAGGGTAAAGAGTGGCTCCTGAGTTCTAAAATGAGCTCAAAAAGTTTATGAGAGCTTTCGTTTACCTGTAAGGTGGCAATATATGGATGCGTGTCTCAAGACACGCTTGGGCATTTAAGTATAATATATAAAATTTGTCCGGATGAAAATTTATATTTCGGAAACTATAAGAGCTAGAGACACTATTTTTAGTGTGTAAGTTGTCCTATGTTGTACGGTGATAAAGATTTTTTAGATGTTTAATATTTCCCCCCTTTACCACCCTTTTCACCTTGCTCTTACACGCTTTAAGAGCCACAGCAGGTACAATTTTAATTCAAGATGTAGACATCATTTAGTGTGACTTTTAATGCATTTTCAAATGTCAAAATTATCACTTTTCTCGTAATTTGACATGACAATTCATCGTCAGATATAGCAGAATCAAACATATAACAAACATATAATCAAACATATAACATATAACTGTTGATAAATAATTAATTCCGATAATTTAAAAGTTTTCTGAATTAGTTTTCATACATTGTTCTTTGCTATTTAAATGTTGTTTCCCGATTCTTTTTATAACAAAAAATATATGGACGGGGCAGATCAGTGGGACGGAGGCTACAGTCGGACGTAACCGACAGTAGAAGACCCTTTACTTTAACATTACGCATGTACAAACACAGTCAAAGGCACACACACTAACCTTCACGCGTATGCAAGGCACACCACCCCCCCTCTGCATAGTGCGGCAAATTGTCCGTTCCATATTTTCGCTGTTTCATATCCGAACGAAACGAAATTCACAGGGCAAATAGAGAATGTAATAAGGTAGTTACGTACCAAATTACAAATCAATAGCTTTAAAACTGTGGCTACAGTAGCTTTTTGCGGTTTGCGGGGGAAGGGGGGCAGGTATTCAAAATCTAAAACAAACTCGTGCTGCTCGCGAAATAGGTGAATCTAAATCTCGAATATGGTGTCTCTAGCTCTTATAGTTGCTGAGATCTAGGTGTTCATACGGACGGACAGACAGACGGACAGACAGACAGACGGACAGACGGAGACGGACAGACGCAGACCATGGCTAGATCACTCGTCTTGTCGTCCTGATCAAGAATATATATACTTTATGGGGTCTGCCACGCCTCCTTCTGGGTGTTACACACATTTCCTCTTTGCACTAAACTAATAGACCCTTTTTACTTTTTTAAAGTAAAGGGTCTAAAAACCATCATTTTGTATGGGAAAATTGCATGTAAAAGTTCGCAAAAAAAGTACACCTGGAAGCCCAAGCGTGTCTCAAGACACTCATAGGTTTTTCACTGCTGCACAGCACAATTTTTATACATTCGCATAAATAAAACTTCAATTAGTTAGTAAACAAACATACGTTTAAGGAAAAAAGTATCAACTTAATTAATCTGACTAAGGTCTGTTTAAATAAACCAAACAAATCGCACTCTGCAGCCACTACGTTTCATGCGAGCAAAAAAACAATTTTGTGTAAATGCCAAAATAAAAGTACCGCTAAAGCTCAAGTGAGCTTAATGAGCTTTTGATCATATGTTTGGCGTAGTGTTGGCTTACCGAAAAAAATATTAAATTTAAATTCAAATAAACCGATTGTGTCTTGAGACATTCTTGGGTATTAGAGGGTTAATATAATTAATAATAAACTTAATAACATTTGTGCGAATGTATGTAACAGGCAGAAGAAGGCGTGTCAGACCCCACAAACTATATATATATTCTTGGTCAGGATGACGAGCCGAGTCGATTGAGCCCTGTCTGTCTGTCTGTCTGGCCGTCTGTATGAACGCGTTTCGGAAACTACAGAAGCTAGAGCAGCCAATTTTGACATGTAGGTAGATAAATAACGAACGCAGATCAAGTTTATTTCAAATCTTGGTTTCCACGCCCCTGCCGCCCACAATAAATAAAATAAAATGCATTCGCCTATCTCAGAGACACTAAGCTATTTACATAAATCTTGTTTTCAATATTTGGTAGGTCTATATCATACGCAGATGAGGCTTTATTGAAATTTTGGATGTCACGCCCCTTTTAACGCCTTAATCGAAAAAACCGAATAACAAGCGTAATATTAAACAAAGAATATTGTTATTTGCAATATATACTCTCTTTCAGCCAGTTCTAAACCTTCCAGACTTCAATAAATTACAGCCGTTTTAATTTTCGCACTTCTGTTTAATTTCGTGTCCGTTCAGTTGGAAATATAATATATTATGCAAGTGTGTGAGAGTTGAAAAGTGCAAAGGCAAAAACGCGCCAAAAGATTTTCTCTCTCTCTCTCTCAATAACAGTATTGTACAAATTGATTATTCAAGTTACAATGTTGCCATATGGGCAAAATATCAAACATTCTAACATTAGTATTTTATGTTTCAGTAATTAAATGTATA
>JAWNNJ010000794.1:0-16131 GCA_035045125.1 Hypselothyrea guttata | reverse complement strand
CAAGCTACTGCATATCGGATTAAACTATTAAACCACCCTAACCAGCTAGCAAAAAGACTCCTGCGAGCGAGAAGAAACCACGGCATAACGATGAGGAGAAGACTGAAAAGAATACACCCAACTGACTTACCAAACAGACGAATATAAGATGAATATAACTTAATATTTGTAAAAACCCTATTCTTTAGGAGTAAATATATACAATTGTATATATAAATTGAAATATTACACATCACTATGGTGCAAATTACTACACATAACAGTAATAGTATACCATAAAATATAGTACAATAAAAAAATTTTTATATTTTCACAAAAAAAAAAAAAAAAAGTCAACTGTTCGTAGTTGACATTAAATAAACAAATAAATAAATAAATCTTAACAATGAACATACTAAAAGGGTGTAATAACCAGCGTAATAGAACGTTATGCACAGAAAATTGTCTGGCATATCTTCGCAGTTCACAGATAATGCAACAACCTACGAGCATTCCAAATTACAAGTTTATAGCTCGATTTGCTTACTGCATAGGAGAATCTAAATACCGAACATTGTGTCTCTAGCTCTTATAATTGCTGAAAACTAGGTGTTCATACAGACGAACGGACACGGCTAGATCGACTTGGCTCGTCTTAATAAAAAATATAATTACTTTGTAGGGTCTGGCACGCCATCTCCTCTTTGCACTAAATAAATAGACTTTTTCTACATTTTTAAACGCGTCATGATGCTGCATACTTACTAACGAAGTTAAAATTCGCAAAACTAATCGAAACATATGGAAATAGAAACGCAAACCTCCATAAATACTTATAAAATCTATTATCTCTATATGGGCAATAGTATATTGATTTTAGATATTTTTGTAGAATTGCCAGTTGTACAAACTGAACAGAAGTAATCTCTATTCCGTCCATATCAAAAATATTCACCTGTCCGACTCGTGCTCCTTAGAGAAGTCTTCGTAAATTTGATTTCGATTTTTTGCCGTCATTTCAATAGTAAAACAGTGCATCGACTATTCAGCATTTGCCAAATGCTAAATATTATATGAATTAGACATACGATGCCTTATCAAGCGCATGTAATATATTTGCTGATAATATTTAATGATTATACATTGCCAATCTATACTGATATGATTATTTCAATATAGGTATTTACATAAGCTTGATTACTAAAAATACATTTACATTCATTGAGTTGCATAGATCAAGTAAGCTCTTCATACAATTCAAAAGATTCGTAGGTGTAATTATTCATAGGTGCGGCAGGTGCACTTTCTTTGGGTGGTAAGTTGTATTGATTGGACTCCCTTTGATAGAGTTTAGCTTGTTCCAAGTGCCGAAAGTATTGAATGTATTCATCAATGGCGCTAGTGGTTTTTGAATTCCTAGAAAAACATTTTTGTTTTTTGTAATTATTCGAAATCTAATGACATATTACAGTCATTGAATTGGTAACTTACCCAATCAATCGATATTTATTGCTTTTAAAATCCTTAGGCAATAGAACCATGGTAAAGGAGTCACGAGATGGGCGAAATAAGCGTTTGCTGCCGTATAGCCAGTTTGGCCGTAAACGCAACGTACTATACATTAAAAATAATCCGCAAACCACAAACAATAAAATGCCAATAACTGCACTAATTACAATTATTGAAATATGTGCTTTAAACCAACGTTGTCGTGTATCACAAGCATTTGTGCGAAGTGATTGGCAATCAAAGGGTGAGGTTATGTATTGATCTGACAATAAGCAGAAAATATAGGAAGTATCGCAATGCAACTTTTTAATTGTTATTTTTATTCTATCTACTGTTTGTTCTGCGTGTTGCTTATCCACCAAACTGACAAGTGCATAATGCGAAAAGTAAACTATGTCCCACAACTCAGAGTTTAGATGCGACAAAGCGATATTTACATCATACTGTGAAATGTGCAAAATTTCAATCGATCTGCTGTGGTGAACAGATGAATTGCTAATTATCTCGTGGGTAGCATTAAGGCATACAATATAAACTATATTGATGGAATCTGAGTTGTTTATTTCAGTTGTTGTACCGTCATCAATGGTAAAGTTATCGGTGAATCCTGGAGTTGTAGGTATTGCAGTGGTTGTTCTGCCTTGTATAAGGCTAATTGGTGATTGTGCTTTCATTGTAGTTGTCACATCAGGTAAATAATTTGAAACATTATTATTGGAAATATTAAATAAATTTATGACGCTTGCATTTGTTGCAGGTTGATTATTCAATAGCAATAAGGTAAGCCTTTTAAATGCACCATTTTCAGTACCAGCTTCAATTTTAAATTTAAATTGTATTTTTGCGAAATTCTCAATATTAAGATTAACTGCCACGCTTTCACTAAAATTAGCATATTGGAGTTCATCGATTTTTTGGCCACTTTTACTGCATTTTTCCCAAACTGTCAAAATGAGAAATTGCATTAAAGCTTTGAATATATTTGTTATTCCATTAATGTCGTTATCACCTTTCCATACAAATTTGAGTTCGTTTTTCAGTAAATCTTCCATATACCGTATGTCGCAAATTTTTTTTAAAATTAACGTAAAACACTTTCCACTCTTGTTCATATTTTCAGTGCACTGTGCGGGTATACTTATTGCTAAAATGGTTTTAGTTTTTTTTTCTTTAGTATTATAATTTATCACACAGTAATCCTGGGATATATCAAAATCGCTTCTTGAATATTCTTGGTGTTCGGTCGAAAAGTCAACGTTGCAGGCAATTAATAATATAACGAACATTACACCTAAAGGGATTACAATGTATTTCATCCAGCGCAATCTCCTTGGTTGATAGAGCCTTTCCTTCTTCTTTATTTGCTCCTCATTATTTAAATCGAAGGACTTGGATTTGAACATATTCAGTCTAATAGAACCCATCAAGTTAACAAGCTATGGGATCTGAACGTACTAATCATTATTGCAATTGGCGTGGTTAATTTAACAAATGATGTGCTTTATTTATCTTTATTTATCAGCGAATAAATTTCTATTACTGATAGTAATATTCATAAAGCACAATTGATTAGATTATACGAATATTTGGCAAGCGAAATTAAGCAAGTTTTGAGACCCTGTAATTTAAAAAAGTGGGTCTATACAATTAGGAAATGTGTGTAATATCTAGAAGTGGACGTAGCAGATTCCTCAAAGTATGTACATATATTCTTTAACAAGACCGCGAGTCGATTTAGGTATTTTCATCTGGCTAGATCTCGTAAGCTATAAGAGCTAGAAACCATGTTTTTTAGACAGTGTACTTTAAAAAAGTAAAAGGGTCTATTAATTTAGTGCAATTTTTATCGATGCTGCCATAAGAAACAGATGAGGAACAGCGAAGATATGCAACAGACAATATATGTAAAGTACAAGGTCTTCTACTGTCGGTTACGTTCGACTGGAGCTTTATTCTTACAGGTTGTATGTAGATTTTTGTTGTCGCTTAAATGTTAATATTTAAATTCACTTGCACTTGAACTTATCGAAAATACGATGAATAACAATTCGATAGTTTGTAGTAAGTTGGCAGGGCTACTTTATTGAATACGGCCACTTTTAAGTTTAGCGCTAATGGGCAGTATCAAGCCAGTCGAGGAAAAAGCCGCGAGAGAAAAAGAAGTGTAAGCGGTATTTTATTATAATTAAACATTGTTTAACATGTATTCTGTTTTAGAAAATAAAACACTACACTACATTACTCACACATTATACACGACAAACACACGAAAACTCTAGTGTTCTTATATCATCTCTCGGGGCGGCAAAAACATCTTTTATTTTATTTCTGCGCCATATTGACGAAGCAGACTTGGATTGTGGAGCACCGCCGGGTAACATCGAAGTTACTTGGCCAAGCGAATTTAGGAATGAATATTCAGTTGTCGTGACCGGCTAAAGAAGACGCCAAATTCAAAGAAATCGATTCTTTTTAAGGTGTGGTAAAATCCAAAATACCAGAAGCGCCAAATACAGCGAGACAGATATTTCGCAACGTGGTGAAATTCAGCGGCAAAGGATAGAGCGAGACAGCAAGAGACGCGCAGATTTTTCACAAGGTGGTAAAATTCAGCGTCCTAGATTGATGTCTACGAGGCTTGCGAGGTGAATTTCAACAACGAAGGACGGAGCGGGAAAGCAATAGACGCGCAGTCGTGTATGGTGATTTCGGGTGAGTGCCTTATTGAGATTTGATTGGGAGGTTGTTGGCTTTTTCTGTATAATGGTAAAAACACGGGCAAATATAAATATGGAACAAGAGGGGCAAGCTGAATCTAAAGTGTGAAAGATGGTAAAGCGTTCACAGGCACCAGATGTATCCATGTGGAATAATATGATTGGCTTGATGAATCAAATACAGGAGCAGCAACAACAGGCTGCAAGATCTCATGCCGCGCAAATTGCGGAAATCATAAGGGCAAACAGTACTCAAATGGAGATCGTGCAGACATTGGCGCAGTCAATGGTTGTATTCACCAGGTTACTGCTCCATGAATCTATTAAAGAATTGCAACCCTTCGCTCCATGTAACCTGGTGAATGCGTTTGATACGTTTTGAAACTTGCAACAGTCTTTTATGCAAAAAATCTTCAAATAATTAATTTTTAAAATGCAAACACTTATTTTTGATATATTTGTTTACATTTTAAATTGAAATCAGCTGTTTTTATCGACATTCGATGAATGGACCGCAAAAAACAGCGATGGATCAGAAAAATTTTATGATCCATGCGCTCCAATTTTATGATCCATTCAGGGTTGCTTTCATCGGTTATCGGGTGATCGATCCATGGAGCGGTAACCTGGTGAATACAACCAATAAGTAGCCTACAGAAGAAGGACGATAGTAAGCCGTTGGTGGACATGGAGTTTGTACCAACATCACCTGCAGAATCGGCAGGTGCTGTTGGCCCGACGGTGTATGGGGCACCAATAAAGAGAATCTACGATCTGCCAGAATTTGACGGTACCCCGGAAAAGTGGCCCATGTTTAAGGAAACTTTTGAAATGACTACGCGAGAATTTGAGTACAACGATCGACAAAATCTGATGCGCTTACAGAAGGCTGTAGTAGGCAACGCCAGAGAGACAGTCGAATCTCTCCTTATACACAGTCAAAATGTTCCCTGTATAATTAGGTCGCTCGCACAGAGTTTTGGTAGGCCAGATCAATTAATAAAAAGTCAGATAGGTCGAGTAAGTGCGTTTCCAATTATTTGCGAGACAAAATTAAACCAGTTAGTAGATTACAAGGTCAAGGTTCAAAACTTGTCAGCGTTCCTTACGGCAGCAGGCGCAGGCCAACACTTGGCGAATCCAACGTTAATGGAGGAGTTAGTAAGCAAACTTCCAGCTGAGAGGCGTATTGAATGGGCTCGGTATTCCAGATCCCATGGAGGCCAGAACATTGGGGATTTTAGTAATTGGCTAGAAGAGTTAGCAGAGACCATTCAGGATGCACATCTGGACAGCAATCAACCTAATGAATCTAAGGCAAAGAAGGAGAAACATAATTTTTTCCACGCTGAGGAAACACACAAGACAAAGGCTACTGAGTGCTGTATATGTAAATTACCGCATGAATTAGCAAAATGTAGAATGTTTGCACAGCTGTCTCTGGATGATAGATGGCAGATTGTTAGGAAAAACTCGATATGTTTTAACTGCTTGATAACGGGACACAGAAGCCAGAAATGCAAAGTACGACATGAATGCGATACAAAAGGATGCGGAAAACGAACCCACCGGCTACTTCATGCACTACCGAAGATGGCAGCTGTGGCAATGAGTGCTCCAGTGGAAGCCAGTTCGTTTTCAGGAACAGTAGCCAAGTCGTCTGGTAATACCTTGCTGTTTCAAATTCTTCCAGTTAGATTACACGTCAATGGTCATACTGTTATGTGCTATGCCTTTTTTGAGAAGAGAAAGTTTGACACTCCAATGGTTTGGGAATAAAAGGGTAACAGAAGTGACGAGCCGTTTTGACATCGGTATCTCTGGATTAAACGGGAGCATAATATACGACTTAAAAGGAGTCAGGACTGTTCGGAATTTGCAATTGCCAAAACAGACTATTAATGTTTCCCAATTACAGGCTAAGTACCGTCATCTTAAAAGCATTCCTGTAGAGAATTTCACGAACGCTGTATCGGAATTGCTGATCGGACTAGATAACGTCCATCTTGGTATGCCAAGGACCATAAGATCATCCGGCTGGAAGGGGCCAGAAGTGGTTAAGACGAAACTGGGATGGATCATTTATGGAAACCAACAAGAAGACAGCGAAGACAACGTAAACGGCGTGTATATGACGAATGAGATACACGACGAACAGCTGGAGAAGTTGGTGAATGAATTCATTGTAAACGCGGAAATGGGTGTCAGGAGCACAAAGAACTGTATAGAAGGATGAGAAATTACGTTGTCAAAACAAATTTTGGAGAGAACAACAAAGCGTATAGGAGATCGGTTTGAGACTGGATTGCGGCAGCTAGCACTGGAGAGGAAGTTCAAGCGGGATCCAGAGTACCAATCGCAGTATAGGCTTATGATTATGGCGTACGAGCAGAAAGGGTACATGCGGAAGCTTACAATGGATGAACTTCAAGTAGTGCAGGCAAAGGAATGGTATCTACCACACTTTGGCGTGACGAATCCAAATAAACCCGGAAAGCTGAGGATCGTGTTTGATGCAGCAGCTGAGGTCGAAGGAGTATCGCTGAACTCGATGCTCATGAGTGGACCAGACGAGTTGCAACTACTAATTCACGTGCTGATGAGATTCCGCCAAAGGCCAATTGGCGTATGTGCGGATATTGCGGAAATGTTCCACCAAGTCCGGATTCGCCGTGAAGACAGATGTGCGCAACGCTTCCTTTGGAGAGACGACTGCGAAGATGCAATAGGTGTGTATGAGATGGTCGCCATGACATTTGGTGCAAAATGTTCTCCAGCATCGGCGCAGTTCGTGAAGAATACGAATGCATTGGAGCATAAAGAGCTGTACCCAATGGCAGTTGATGCCATCATCAGGAACCACTACGTAGATGACTTCGTTCATTCTTACTCATCTGAGGAGGAGGCTTTAAGAGTTACCAAGGATATCGTTTCGATTCACCAGCGTGGCGGCTTTGAACTAAGGAAGTTCGTGTCCAACTCAGTCATCTGCTGCGACCACTTTGCCGATGGAAAACCTACCACGTTGCTAAGCCTGGACAAGGATGACTCGGCTAACCATGAGAAAGTTCTGGGAATGGTATGGAATACAAAAAAGGATCAGCTTGGATTCCAGTTCTCATTTGGAAAAGTAGAACCATTACTGCTTTCAGGTCAGAAGATTCCGACAAAGAGAGAAGTACTACGTGTAGTGATGTCAGTGTTTGACCCCTTTGGCATCATAGGTGAATGCACGCTAATGGCCAAACTTTTGTTGCAATCCATTTGGCGTAAGAAGACGGAGTGGGATCAGAACATTAAGAAGGACGATCACTCAACATGGAAGAGATGGCTCGAGAAAGTGGTTGAAATAGAGCACATTAGAGTTCCCACATGTTATGCAGCCAATTTTTGTAAAGGACTTGTAGAATTACATGTATTTGCAGATGCTAGCGAACTGGCGTACGCAGCGGTTGGATACTGGCGTATTAGTATGCAAACACACTGGACATTGGCATTCATACAGGGAAAGACCAAATGTGCACCAATGAAGCTATCTACGGTACCTCGTTTGGAGCTACAGGCAGCTGTAATGGCGGTTAGACTTCGCCAACACATCTTGGATGGCCACGATGTACAACCCCAACGAATTTGGATGTGGACGGACTCAAAGACGGTGTTAGCGTGGATTCAGTCTGATCATCGGAAATATAAGCCATACGTCGCCCATCGAGTAAACGAAATCCTGGACGGTTCTAAGATTGATGAGTGGCATCATGTACCCGGAAAACACAATCCTGCGGACTTTGGAACTAAAATCAAGTCTAACACAATAAACTCGTCTTGGATTACCGGACCGACATTTCTACAACAGGAAGGCCACGAATGGTTATCTGAGACTGTTGAGAGCGCTTCTACCGATCTTGAATTACGAGCTAAGTTTTCGCTTGTAGTTGAAGAAGTCGATGGGTCCCTATTCCAAAGGTTTTCAACTTTTAAACGAATGGTAAGAGTTATAGCTTGGATACTTCGAGTTAAAGGAGCTGAAAGAGACGACTATTTGGGCAGCCATGAGATTGAATACGCACAAATTGTAATCTGCCGATCTATTCAAATGATGGAGTATGCTGACGAGCGGAGTGCCTTGGAAAACGGAGAGATCATTAAGAAAGGGAGCAAACTATGGGAGTTGTCACCTTACATGGATCCAAATGGTTTATTGCGCTTAAGTGGACGTATCGACAATGCTGATGTCAACGAATACACCAGACGCCCGTTCATAATGCCACAAAAGAATTATGTGACCAGACTCATCGTTCAGCATTTTCATTTCGAGTGGAAACACCAAAATGAGAACACCATAATTGCAGAGATTCGACGCCAGTACTGGATTCCGCATCTAAGAGCCGAGGTACGAAGAGCCTCACGAGAATGCCGGGTCTGCAGGATTGGTAGAGCACAGCCGTGCACGCCTCTGATGGGACAGCTGCCTAAGGACAGATTGACTCCTTACGTACGGCCATTCTCATACGTGGGCATAGATTATATGGGACCATTCTTTGTGATCAAAGGAAGGAGTCTGGAAAAACGCTGGATATGTATCTTCATGTGAATTACCGTTAGAGCGGTACATACGGAAATAGCAAATGATTTGTCTACCGATACATGCTTGATGTGCATCCGTAATTTTATGAGCCGCCGTGGAACGCCTGTAAGAATTCGTTCAGACAATGGTACGAATCTGATTGGAGCTGAACGTGAGCTTAAGAGACAGTTTGACGATTTCAACCATGGAAAAATAGCCCAATCGCTTGCCACTCAGAAGATAGAATGGCTCTTCAATTGTCCACTGAATCCTCATGCTGGCGGCTGCTGGGAGAGACTAGTCCGAAGTGTGAAGCGGGCTATGGGGCACGCGCTGTTAGATCGCAATTTGAAGGAGCACGTGTTGTACAATCTGATGTGCGAAGCAGAAAACATCGTGAACGCCCGACCTCTTACACATATAAGCCTAGATAGTCCGAACGATGATCCAATAACCCCTAATCATTTTCTCTTAGGCACACCTAATTCTAGCCAGACACCGCATCCACGAGAAGAGACGTATCAACCGACTAGGAAGCAGTGGCGCATTGGGCAACAGCTACAATACTCGTTCTGGAAGAAGTGGTTAAATGAGTATCTGCCGGATTTATGCCGCAGGACAAAGTGGTGTCGACCCGTGAAACCGTTGGCAGTCGGAGACATTGTCCTGATTTGTGACAGTGCGCAACACCGCTCACACTGGAAGAAGGGAATGATCCTAGCCGTGACGACAGGACGAGACGATCAGGTTCGATCTGCAACCATAAAGACCGACTCCGGGGTGCTGCGACGACCGGCCTGCATGCTGGCAAAACTAGATGTCGGAGTTGATGTTGGTGAATCTGGGTAGATCCACGGTGGAGGGGATGTTGTCGCTTAAATGTTAATATTTAAATTAGGCGCGCACTTATCGAAAATACGATGAATAACAATTCGATAGTTTGTAGTAAGTTGGCAGGGCTACTTTATTGAATACGACCACTTTTAAGTTTGGCGCGAATGGGCAGTATCAAGCCAGTTGAGGAAAAAGCCGCGAGAGAAAAAGAAGTGTAAGCGGTATTTCATTATAATTAAACATTATTTAATCTGTATTCTGTTCTAGAAAATAAAACACTAAATACTACTGTGTGCACACACACACACACACTACTCACACACGACAACATATGAAAATTCTAGTGTTCTTATAACATCTCTCGGGGCGGCAACAACAGCACTCATTACATTATTTACGTTTAAAAAACAAATAAAAGCTCTTGCATTTTTATAGCAGTTACCCCGTGGCGCAAATTGCCATTACCGAACCGATTACGCATCGATTACTTTTCGCCAGTATGTCGGAAATCATGGGCGAAATAATCGATTACTTTCCCATAGACATGGCCGCTTTGTATAAAGCGCCGGCGACCTGTCGATTACCCGTAATGTAGGATGTATACCACAGCCGAATGGTGTTCGGCTATGCATTACGATGCAATGTACATTAGATGAATCGTAATGGACAAATTCTGCGTTCATTCCACAAGCAGCATACGTTGTAATGGACGTATTCTGTGGGCACTCCACAATGCAGCATACATTGTAATGCAGACGTAATGCACGTGCATTACGATTCAATATACCTCTCCATTACATCGTAATGCACGTGCATTACGATTCAATATACTTCTCCATTGGACCGTAATGCACATGCTTTACGATCCAATATACTATTCCATTAGATCGTAATGCACGTGCTTTACGATTCAATATACCTAGTAATAACCAGTAAGGACGGTGCTACAGTCGGACGTAACCGACTGTAGTAGACCCTGTATTTTGTGTTTTCTTCGCTGTTTTTTATCCGATCGTAATGCAATTCACAGCATTGATGGAGAAGGCCATAGACTACGTGCATGCCATATCCCGTATAGTTACCATTAAAATCATAGCTTTAAAACCTAAAACTGTTGCAAAATTGTTTTTATCAATTAGCGGACCAATGTAAAGAGTTATCAAAAAACTAAAACAAACTTGATCTGATTGCCGCATAGGGGAACCTAAAAAGCAAAAAATGGTATTTTTAGGTTTTATACTTTGGAAGATCTAGGTGATTATATTTTTTTTAAATATATTATCTCTGAATATCTTCGCTGTTTCTTGTCCGATTGTAATGCAATTCATAGCATTGATGGAGAAGGCCATAGACTACGTTCATGCCAAATCTCGTATCTTTACCATTAAAATCATAGGTTTAAAACCGAAAACTGTTGGAAAATTATTTTTCAATTAGCGGTCCATTGCGAAGAGTTATCAAAAAACTTAAACATATTTGATGTAATTGCTGCATTGGAGAACCTAAATACCAAAAAATTGTATTGCTAGCACTTCTAGTTTCCAAGATCTCGTTGGCTGTTTTTTGTTTTTCGCGGTTAGCGGGTGAATGGGGACAGATATCAAAAATCTAAAACAAACTTGATCTGCTTGCAGCATAGGAGAATCTACATACCGAAAATGGTATCTCTAACTCTTATAGTTGCTGAGATCTAGATTTTCATACGGACGGACAGACGGAAAGACGGACAGACGGACATGGCTATATCAACTCAGCTCGTCGTCCTGAGTCAGAATATATATAGTTTGTGGGGTCTACCACGCTTCCTTCTGCCTGTTACACACAGCTGTCATTTGCACTAAATTAATAGACCCTTTTATTTTTTTAAAATACAGGGTCTAATAAAGTAATACAGCTGCTTTGAATTTTTCGTTTTATTTATTAAAACATAATCAATTTTTTGTCGGTATTACTATTTGAACATTATTATTTACGTCTCGTTTGTGGCACCGTGGCATCCTCACACGTTTACTCCTCATAGCAAGTCGTAAGCTTGCTGCCTGTTTATTTCGCCATGATCTTGCAGCAACTGGGATTGGCCTTCCAACATCTGCATCAATTTAATATAGCGCTAATGAAAGAGTTTAATAATTATTAAATTATAAATAATTTATTATTTATTTAAATCGCACAACTTACTTGTTTATGGCCAACGCTTAAAAAAACACGTGTTTTGCGCGTAGAAAAAAAAAGTGTCTGTCGTGTGTCAAGTGTCAAAACGAACTAACACGCACTTACACCGGCAAAAGAGAATTAACCAAAATGAACACACTATTCACGAACCCACCCCGAAGGCAAATGGAATTGACAGAAATGAACACACAGAACACGAACGCTACGCGAAGTTTTGACGTACAACAAAAACAACGATTCGTAAATTTTTGCCGTTTACGATGCAGCATACGAATTCGGCATGATTACTAAAATTACATTGTAATCGAGGTATTCTCCACAATACATTCAGCTGTGCGCCATTGGGTAAGAACAAACGCCAAAATACTTGTAGAAGCTTTGAAAGCTCTCAGGAGCTTTTAACGGTACTTGATATTTTCTTTTGCGGAGCACATGCGTTAGATCACGTTTTAAATTTCACATACGCAGAGTTGTGTTTTTTTGTATTAATTAAAAAAATATCTAAAACTAATCGAAATGATTATTTTTTTGGCTGAAGTTATGTGTAATACTGGCTGGCAAAAATCCTCTAGCTGAACCGTCCACGAGGGTGCCGGCTGGGCAATAGGCACTGTATGTACCTTGAGCTAATGGGTACCACAGCGTCACTTGTTTGGGCCTAGGGGATGCAGTGTCTAGCGAAGGGAAGGTGTGCAATTTCTTATATTGTCTGTAAAGCGTTGCATAACTAACCCATGGCTAGAGGTAGGCATAAAACGCTAGGGTTGATCACCCGAATTAAAAATCGCAATGGAGGAGTTTAAGGATCAGACAGGGACTGGGATGTCAGTCCAAACGTCGGTGGGAGCCCATACCGCTACTACCGGTGGGCACGGGGAGGAATGCTCCTCTTTACGTGTCGCCAGCGGTCACCCCTCTAACGTGGTTGGAGCAGGCCACGGTAGTTGTAGTACTACTGCCACAAAACTTATACGCAGCGATGCCATCGCAGAAGATGGCTCCATCGATGGACCCTCTACGTCTAAAGCCGCCAATATCCCTAGAAGGACAAAGGAGGGCATGAAGGCGAAGGCACAATACAAGGCGGCCCTGAAGATACGAGCGTGCCTCGCCAGTAAGACGGATCTCTCTAAGGATGACAAGAGGAAGCTGGAGTGGGCTGAAGCTCGTATTGAGGAAGGGCGCAAACACTTCGCGACGCGGCCGCAGATGCAGGCCACCAACGACAAGTTTGCCAATAAAGTTGAGGAGATGGCCGCCACCAAACGCCAGCGCTCTGCGGAAAGCGCCAAAGCAGAGGTGCCTGTTCCTAAAAAGAAGAGGCCGACTGCGAGCGATGTGGCGAAGAAGCACCTCATAGTCGCGTTAATTGACCACAATGACCCGAATGGCAAGATGTTCGAGCAGCAGTGGGGAACGGTGGAGGTCCTTCTGCTTCGATGGCGCTGGTTGGTTCAACGGTGTAAAAATCATAAAATGCCAGGATGATCCGACCTAGGAGTGGATCACTAAGACTGTGACCACTCTGGAGGGCTCTGGGAAGGAGCTAAGCTTGAAGTGGTTGACAGATCGATGATCCCATCCGTACCCAAGGCTAAAGTGCTCTTCCCAAGAGTAATCCCTGCTGAAAAATCTCTCCAAATTCTGCAATATCAGAATCCAGGCGTGCCCACTGATGACTGGAAGGTACTACACATTGTCAATCCACAGCCGGAAGGCATTGTGGGGCAGCAAGTGATCCTTCAGATCAATAAGAGGGCTGAGGATATACTGTATCCCAGATTTGGTAAGATGGCATGGGGGATTGGCTGCGTATACCTAAGATTGAAGAAGCGCCACCCCACAGACAATAATGAAAATACTCTGGAGTTAGGCGAGGTGGAGAACGACTTAGGTCTGGACGCTATCACCGAAGCCGCCAACTCAATGTGGCTAGAAGAAGAGGAGTTAGAGGAGACCCGACCCAGCGTCGACGTCGCACAGTGGCTCAATCGGCGAATTTGGGGTGCCAAAAATCATAGCTCCTAAACGGGTGAACATATCTTCATGAAACAAATTGCGTTTTACAGAAAAATGTTCAAATTTTCATAGAAACTAAAATTTATTATGCAGCGACTTATAGAAGCTGCGCTATACGCGGTCAAAGTTGAGTTTTGTTGCAAATTTCACATCAAATTTAGCGGCAAAAGAGCTAAATTTGTTTTCCTTGTTTTTCAATAAAATACTTAATTTATATAATAAAGATTAATTTATTTATGTTGACTAATATATTATAAAGCTGATTACAGTAAAAGATTGTTCAACAATGTACGTTTAAAAACCCTATTTTTTAGGAGTAAATATATACAATTGTATATATAAATTGAAATATTACACATCACTATGGTATAAATTACTACACATAACAGTAATAGTATACCATAAAATAAAGTAAATAAATTTTTATATTTTCACAAAAACAATGTACGTATTATTTTTATTCATTTTTTTGAATATCATCAATATTGCAATAATTGGCTAGTAGAGGCAGCGTTTTCGAAGAGTAAGCGAAAATCCACAAAATCTACATGAAATTTGTATTTTTAAGACAAAAAACTATTAGATAAATATCATATTGTATAATTCACTAATTTTAACTTACATAAAATATTAATATATTTATATATTTTGTCATTTTTAACGTAAAACAATAAATTTAACATAAAACCAGTAAGGACGGAGCTACAGTCGGACGCAACCGACTGTAGGAGACCCTGTACTTTGTGTTTTCTTCGCTGTTTCTTATTCGATCGTAATGTAATTCACATCATCGATGGGAATTGTCATAGTCTACGTACATGCCACATCCCAAATCTTTAGCTTTAAAACTTGAGCTTTAAAACTGCAAACTGTTCCTAAATTGGTTTTTCGGTTAGCGGAGGAATGAGAGGAGTTATCAAAAAACCCATACTAACTTGATCTGATGGTTGCATAGGAGGACATAAATACCAAAAAATGGTATTTCTAGCTCTTATAGTTTGCAAGCTCTAGGCTGCTTCTCTGTCTACGCTATCTTTACTGTTTCTTTTCCGTTGGTAATATAATTCACAGCGTTGATGGATAATGCCATAGGCTGCGTACATGCCAAATCCCAAGTCGATAGCCTTCAAACTGTGGCTGTAGTGGCGCTTACATACATTTATAAAACAATTCATTGGTGCATAACTTCGCTGTTTCTTCTCCGTTTGTAATGTAATTTACAGCATCGATGGATAATTCAATAGGCTACGTACATTTCAAATCACAAGTCTGTAGCTTTATTATTGTGGCTGCAGTGGCACATACATGCATTTTAAAAAAAATTGTCTCTTGCATATCTTCGCTATTTCCAATTCAAATCATAAATAAATTAATATCATCGGTGAAGAATACCTTAGGGTACGTATATGCCAAATTACAAGTCTGTAGCGCTATTATTGTGGCTGCTGTGGCGTTTCTAGTTTTCGAGATTTTTGAGGTAGGTGTAGATTTTTGATGATTCGCGGATGAAGGAGGCGAGATATCAAAAGTTTGAAACAAACTTGATCTGCTTGCATTAGCTGACTACCTAAATCTGGAAAGGTGGTGTCTCTATCTCTTTTAGTTGCTGAGATCTAGGTGTTCATACAGACAGACGGACAGACGGACATGGCTATATCAACTCAGCTCGTCGTCCTGAGTCAGAATATATATACTTTGTGGGGTCTACCACGCTTCCTTCTGCCTGTTACATACATCTGTCAGTTGCACTAAACTAATAGACTCTTTTACTTTTTTAAAGTACAGAGTCTAAACAGTCGAATATGCATGTAACACACAAGCTGCATGTGGTACAATTTCTTCTTCTTATACCATGCATCGCATGCATTTTGCTCTAGGTTGCTTGGGTTTTTCTACTATAACTCAGTTTCCCGCAATTTCCCGCAGCTGAACTTTTGGAAATATGTAAAGGAATATTTGTAGAATATGATGTCACCCAAATGAATAAATCGAAATAGTTTTTGTTGTATAACATTCAAAATTAATGTAGTTGCAAATATAAATTTACACATGAATGATTTGTCTTATACTTTTTCTGTTTATCGCCATTAAAGTTGGACAAGTTTCACGTAAAAAGGGGCAGTTGTGCAAAACGAAAAAAATTTCTCAACTTTGAGAGCCTGTAACTACCAAACCAGTTATCCAAATTCACTAAAATTTCGGTTTCCCCAGTTTTAAATATATATCTATCAGATGGCATTAATTTTATCCCGCAACTCGTCTAGCGGGAATTCATTTTTGGCACGCCAAATCTAGCTATTGAGCCACTGTGCGTCGGACGACGGAGGAAAGCAATAA
>JAWNNJ010000793.1:0-34329 GCA_035045125.1 Hypselothyrea guttata | reverse complement strand
AACATAAGAAGCTTGCATGAGTTGGGAAGTTCACTTGACTAATATTGCTGCTAGAATCAACGGAATATCTAAACTATCTTCCAAGCTCACATTTTCTGAACAATGCGATGAACCTTGTCGATGTTTTCGTTCTATCTGAATATCTCCGGTTATTGCTTACTCAATAATATTTGTTCCACACCCAGTTTCTGAAAGACCACTCCCCTGTTCTACCTCCCACTATCAACCGTTTCCGTCTCCCATTCTCATGCTCCCACATCTCACTGCGCATTCAGGTTATTAGAATATTGTTTCGCCTATATTGAAAACGACGAACAATCACATGCCCTTATTATTTGGCACTATATGGAAAGATCATATGAATAGTAAATCGCTGTGCTGCAACTGCAAAGTAGATCAATAAATATATCGCACTTAAAATACACTTTGCAGTCAATAGCAAAATGTAATTTAATCATAATTTATCAATAAAATTCAATATGTACATTGTAGAGTATCTTCTAGTCGAAGTCACGCAATTTACCTCGTTTTCTTTCTCATTCGCGAGTTTTTATGAGCATCGAGTGGCAACCAATAATATAAATGTGCAATAACTATAAACAAATAATGAAATATTGATGTTTATAATCTGAGTATGTGGTTACCGCTGATAAACCTTATCAATATGAACTCTCGATATAAATAAAATTGCATTTCCAATGTTGTTATACTGTTATGACCTTATGAAATTGAGCAAATCTAATCTGTAGAATTCCTACTCTCGTCGTCTTATTTTAGCAATATTTCTATACTCTTTAAACGATTTCTAAACGAATGCTGCTAGTATCGTAAACCAATATTTTTATTCAAATTCCATATATTGATCTAAAGTGTAAGTTAGCCTGAAGCTATAATTTTTGTGGACTACCTTCTTAATACCATCTGTAAGGGTGTTTCGGCGTCGATTTGCAACACATAGTTACATTCTCTCTATCAGTTTCGCTAAGTTCTCTCGTCCAGTCGGGGGCTCTTATAATTGGTGAGCAATTGTTGAACCACATTCAGATTGTAGCTGTTATTCGAACGACATCATGTTGGAGGTGACATTGACTTTGATACTGCTATTAGCGGGCCTTATCTATGTGTTCATGGCTTGGAATTTTGGCTACTGGCGGAAGAGAGGACTTCCTGGTCCAAAACCGAGCCTCTTTACGGGCAATTATCCGCATATGTATACGATGACGAAACATGCCATATACGATTTGGATAGCATATACCGGTGAGTTTAAAAATTTCAATTGTTTTATAATAATTTAATTTATTTATACATATTTTCTGCTAAGTCGCTATAAGCAGCAGTATGATGCGGTAGGCATTTATGGAGCAAGAAGTCCGCAGTTGTTAGTGATTAGTCCGGAATTGGCTCGGCGTGTTTTCGTATCCGACTTTAAGCACTTTCATGATAATGAAGTTTCCGTTATGGTGGACGAGAAATCCGACTATATATTTGCAAATAATCCTTTTTCGCTGACTGGTGAAGAGTGGAAGAGCAGACGTGCTGATGTTACGCCTGGACTAACGCAGAGTCGCGTAAGATACTCACACGTTCATATATATTTGCTGGCATTCAGAATTCTCCATTGCAGATTAAATCGGTGTATCCCGTAACCAATGAGGTATGCCAGAAGATGACAAATTGGCTACATAAGCAGCAAAGCGTGGGTAGTCCGGAGGGCATCAATGCTAAGGAGGTGAGTATAAAATAGATGTTAGTACATAACAATGAATTTCTATTTATATTATATTTAAACTATATGTATATCTTACCTGCAGATGAGTCTACGCTTCACTTCCGAAATGGTCACGGACTGCGTGCTGGGCCTTAAAGCAGAAAGCTTCTCTGATAATCCCACTCCCATCATGGGTCACATAAAAGATCTTTTCAATCAGAGGTGGTCCTTTATATTTTACTTTGTTTTAATTAGCACATTCCCAGCATTGAGGAATTTCTTCAAACTACGATTTCTGCCCCTGCCCACAGAGCGTTTCTTTGTGGATCTCATGCAGACTGCGATTGATGCTCGACGTGCTCAATTGACCGCTGGAAAGCAGTTCGAACGTGTGGACTTTCTCGATTACATACTGCAATTGGCCAGTAAAAGAAATCTAAACACTCGCGCTTTGACCGCCCATACCATGACCTTCTTACTGGATGGTTTTGAGACAACTGCAGGAGTTTTGAGCCATCTACTGCTGTTACTGGGCAGGGATAAGAAAATACAAGACCGTCTGCGCGAAGAACTGACAGCCCACCTTAGCTCGCAGGGAGTCATAGAATTCGATAAATTAAACGAGTTACCCTTTTTGGATGCCTGTATACAGGGTGAGAAGATTTTCAATTGCCACATGAAGCATATTTAACTACGTATTGCCCATTTCCTTAGAGAGTATACGTATATTTCCACCTGCGTTTATGTCTAATAAGTTGTGTACCACGCCGCTGGAGTTACCTAATAAAACGGGGGGAAGCTTTACTGTGGAACGTGGCACCGTCGTTATTGTGCCCCATTATTGTTTCATGATGGACGAAGAGCATTTTCCCAACCCGGAAGTTTTCCAGCCAGATCGCTTCATGCAGCCCGATGCTGCTAAAATGTATCGTGAACGTGGCGTCTTCATGGGCTTCGGTGACGGTCCACGCATCTGTATAGGTGATTATTTATTTAGAAATATTGTTCGGCTGTTCTCTTAACATAACTGCGTCTTTTCACGATTCTAGGCATGCGCTTTGCTTTGACTCAGATCAAAGCAGCTGTAGTGGAGATACTGTCCAAGTTTGATATTCACGTCAATCCCAAGACACGTTCCGATAATCTGCTCGACCCTACTGTTTTTCTTACGTGCTTGAAAGGTGGCATTTGGTTGGACTTCAAGGCACGCCAATCAAGTCAATAAAAGCTTTTAAAATGGTGTATGTGTTATAATTTAATTTTTCTGTATAGCTTGCCCGATTCTATTAGTGGTGCGCCTATATGCATAGCTCAGTTTTCAAGTAGAGTTCTTACACAGTTCACGTCGAACTTGACGAAAGTATATATCTGATTACAATAAAATGAATTAATCATTTAAACCAAATTGTTTATAATAATTTTACTACCTCTTAAGTAAATTACATGATTTGTTTCGCATATTTGTGTTTTAATTGGCCGAAAATAGCTGGATTCGTTATATAAAACATAAATTCTTCCAAAGTTATTAACCCTGTTTCTACCCCATTTTTAATGGGTACGGGACAGACGGACAGACAGACAGACATCGCTGAAACGACTCAGCCCGTCTCCCTGATCAAGAATATATATAGTTTGTGGGGTCTGCCACGCCTCCTTCTGCCTGTTACATACATTCTGACAAAGTTATTAACTCTGATTTTTCCATTTTTAGACCCTTTACTTTAAAAAAGTAAAAAGGGTCTATTAGTTTAGTGCAAAGAGGAAATGTGTGTAACACCCAGAAGGAGGCGTGGCAGACCCCACAAAGTATATATATTCTTGATCAGGACGACAAACCAAGTCGATATAGCCATGTCCGTCTGTCCGTCTGTCTGTCTGTCCGTCTGTCCGTCTGTCCGTCTGTCCGTCTGTCTGTCTGTATGAACACCTAGATCTCAGCAACTATAAGAGCTAGAGACACCATATTCGGGATTCAGGTTCCCCTATTCAGTAAGCAGCACGAGTTTGTTTTAGATTTTGGATACCTTCCCCCCTTCCCCCGCAAACCGCAAAAAGCTGCTGTAGCCACAGTTTTAAAGCTATTGATTTGTAATTTGGTATTTAACTAGTTCATCACATTATCTATCGACGCTGTGAATTTTGTTTCTATCGGATAAGAAACAGCGAACATATGCCACAGACAATTTGCCGCACTAGGCAGAGGGGGGGGTGGTGTGCCTTGCATACGCGGGTAACTTAGTGTGAGTGCGTCTGATTGTGTTTGTATGTACATATACTCAAATTAAAGGGTCTCCTACTGTCGGTTACGTCCGACTGTAGCCTCCGTCCCACTGATTTTTTATAGATACAGGAAATAATTAGTATTGCGTGGCATGCTCGGCATGGATAAAATAAGTCGTGGAAGAACAACCAACCTGGTGTCCTCGTATGTTGGCAAATGGAAGGAAAAACAAGCCATTTGTAAAAATTATTTGTCCACAAAATATACGATAGTATAGAGCCTACAGACGGTGTTTGTGTAAGGGCATTGCAGACTTTTCCATCTACCAATGTAAGTTGCAAACAATGTTGAATAGTTATGGTTTGTTTTGATGCATGTTTGTACATGGAACTAGGTTATCAATTTTAGTTTTAAAATATAGTTCCTTGTCGAGGGTCAACTGAACGGTTTCCTTTTTAAATTGGAATCTGATGGGACGGCAGTAGCGATTGGACGATGGTCGAGGGTTTTTCCATATTATTTTGTTTTTTGGATCATTCGGCGTTTTTGAGACCAGTTGTAGGGAGACATATGACGTACCAAACAAATTGTTTTCTTCCATATAAATATAAGAAACAGAGTGTGCGAGCGAGCAACGTCTGCAATATTGTTTCGTCAAACCCGTTTTAATCGGTTATTAAGCTCAATAAACTGTTTATCATAGCCAAAGGCACTTTGTTTTGATCGACACACTGGAATCTAAACAAAAATCAACGCATGTAATTGAAGAAACATTTTTTACTTTCGGCGCGGTCTGTGACTCTCACTTACTGTGCTATACGAGAGCTTTTACTGTGAAAGCAAAAGCAAACAACAACACAAGTTGTCTTCACTATCAAACATCGAATATTGCTCATCGAACATTGTCCTTCGCACATCCAACATCACACTCGAATTGAACAGAAACTACGATGGCTCCACAACTTTGGTTGCGTTCCCGAGAAAACACCACTACTGATCTGAAGTCCCGAAACTCTGATGCCTCTTCCCCACAACTCAGGGAGCTGCTAAGCCTACAATTTGCTGATCTGGCGGAACTTATCCGCTTATCTGAACAGCGTATTCTTGGCGAGTTGTTAGAGCGTATCGGGAATGTGAGCCAAGAAGTTCAGAAGTTGTCCAAGCGTGTGCAGGGGCTGGAGACAGAGGTGGGGGAGGTCCGTAATTTGAAGGCGAATTGGCTGCTGATATAGCTATGTCCGTCTGTCTGTCTGTCCGTCCGTCTGTATGAACACCTAGATCTCAGCAACTACAAGAGCTAGAGACAATATATTCGGTACTTAGGTTTCCCTATTCAATAAGCAGCATGAGTTTGTTTTAGATTTTGGATACCTCCCCCCTTCCCCCGTAAACCACAAAACGCTTCTGTACCCACAGTTTCAAAACTATTGATTTGATTATTGATTGGTATTGATTTGGTGCTTCACTAGTTTACGACATTCTCTATCGACGCTGTGAATTTTGATTCGATCGGATAAGAAACAGCGAACATATGCCACAGACAATTTTCCGCACTAGGCAGAGGGGTGGTAGTGTGCTTTGCAGGTAGGTTAGTGTGTGTGCCTCTTATTGTGTTTGCATGTACATATAGTAGTACTACTTACTAGTAAAATAAAGGGTCTCCTACGGTCGGTTACGTCCGACTGTAGCCTCCACTGATCTGCCTCGTCCCTATATTTTCCACTTGTAATTGTAAGCTAATGGTAGTTATTTTTGGATTTAAAATTTTTGTTGATTCTCTTAATATGTCTTGTTATGTTCCTTTATATGCGCTCCTTGTGGTTACTTTATTTTTATAAATGTTTACCACGTTCTATCCGGCGTGTACCACCGGTGGTACAAAAGGAAGTTCATTTATCTGACGGCGTGTACCACCGGTGGTACACAAATGTTTATACTTTTAATTCAAAAACTATACTACAAAGAGACATACTAGAAATAAATAAAACAAAATAAATTGGAAATTATAAATTTATATTTATTGTAGGCGTTTTCAACATAAGCAAACTTTTTTTTTCAGTTCATTCTGAAGCAAAACAAATTGTAGTTATTTAGTTATTTTCAAAAGTAAAAATAATAATTTTTCAAACTTAGTGTCTAAAATGAAAATAATAATAATAAATGAAAATAAGGATAATAATAATTATAAGTTATTTATGTACTTTTTCAAAACATTGGAAACAAAGCGTGGGTTTATCTTTGCAGCCTGCGCAATAGGTGTTGACCTAGACAGATCCAAAGCTAACAGCCATGATATGGTTCAAATTTTAACGCAGCAGCATAAAGTCTTGCACATTTGTCACATAAATGCCCAAAGCTTAACCAGAAAGACAGACGAGTTTAGATATTTATTTGTTAATTCTCATGTGGATGTTATCAGTGTTTCCGAAACGTGGTTTGTATCTAATCTATGTGATTCGTTATTTGCTTATGAAACCTATAAAGTGTTTCGTTCTGATCGGACAACTTATGGAGGGGGTGTGGCGATATTTGTTAGCAAAAAATTTAGAGCCAGAATTTTTTCTAAGCAATCAATTGATTCGCCTTTGGAATACTTATTCCTCGAACTGAGCTCTAAGTATGGTCATAAATTGCTTTTAGGTTGCATTTATCGTCCTAATAAATCAACTGATTTTTCGGATTTACTCAATTTGCTGGCCTCTCTTACATTTAAATACACAAATATTGCAGCCTTTCCAATTGTTTTTTGGCGCTTGGCCTTGATTTAGTCAATACGCGTACACCCACACATTACACTGAGACAAGTAATACGCTTTTAGATTTAGTTTTTGTTGTCAAAACAAGACCTTATTTTTATGACGAACGGTTTTATCCCTGACACTACTGACAATACCATATTTTACTATGATTTTAAACGTATTGACTATGAAACGCTGAACTTGGAATTTAATTCATTAAATTGGAGTAGAGTTTGCTACATTACTGTACCTGACTTGTAGCTTAGTCTGGTTAATCAAAATCTACTTAATCTAATGAAGAAATGTATCCCACTTCGCCGCAAAATAGTTAAGCCATAGCAAAAACCTTGGTTTAGCAATGAAATTAAGTGTGCAATGCTATTGCGTGATAAAGCCTATGCTTAGTGGGTAAGATACAAAACGACTGATCATTATGTGCAATTTAGGCATTTAAGGAAAAATGTAATGCATTTAATTACTTCTGATAAGAGATTACTACTTGACATAATTTAATAGTGCTATAAACTCTAGTCAAACCTGGAACAAGATCCGCTCCCTCGGGATTGGTAGACAGCAAACTGTTCAAAATGTGGATGTTGACCTTAATGAGTTGAATCATAAACTTTCCAACTTAACTGTACCTGAAGTTACAAATAATATGTACCTGGATTTCTCGAGTACTATTAACTGTGATAGTAGTTTAAGTTTTTCTTGTGCAAATGTATGTGAAGTTCTTATGCCTTTCTCTAAAGTCAAATCAAATGCCACAGGTCTTGATGAGATCAATCCGAGATTCTTAAAATTATTGCTACCCAAGTTGGTCCCTTTCATAACCCATATTTTCAATACAATATATATGTCCTCAATTTTTCCGGATGAGTGGAAAGTTGCTAAAATAATTCCAATACCTAAGCCAAATGGGGAATATCGACCCATCTCGATACTTCCTCATTTGTCGAAAGTCTTTGAGCAATTAATAGCAAAGCAAATTAATGAATTTCTGTTTACCAATGACGTCCTCAATGATCTCCCTAATGTTCTGTCTAATTGGTATGTTTATATGTATGCTGATGATGTTCAATACTACGTTGGTCGTCCAGTCCATTTAATAGATGAATATATTAATGTCTGCAACAATGAACTTTCCTTGATAAGTGATTGGGCAAGTGGAAATGGATTTTGTTTAAACCCGCTAAAATCCAAATGCCTCATAAATTACAAAAAGCCATTGAATTTCCAAAACTTACCCAAGTTGAAAATCTGTAACATGGCAATAGAATATAATTCAGAATGGGCGGAGCAGATCAGTCGGACGGGCCCGACTGTCTTATACCCTGTGCCAAAGCTCGCGCTGCGCGCTCGCAAATACAGTATATAATTTAATTTAACATTTTTTATATATAATTTAATTTATTTATATTTTGTTTATTAAACGATTTAAATGCGTCTTTTCAAGATAGTTAAATATATTAAAAAATATATGGACGGGGCAGATCAGTGGGACGGAGGCTACAGTCGGACGTAACCGACAGTAGGAGACCCTTTACTTTGTACTACTATGTACATACAAACACAATCAGACGCACACACTAAGCTACGCGCGTATGCAAGGCACACCACCCCCCCTCTGCCTAGTGCGGCAAATTGTCCGTCCATATTTTCGCTGTTTCTTATCCGATCGAAACGAAATTCACAGGGTCAATAGAGAATATCATAAGCTAGTTACGTACCAAATAACAATCAATACTTTAAAGCTGTGGCTGCAGTAGCTTTTTGCGGTTTGCGGGGGAAGGGGGGGAGGTATCCAAAATCTAAAACAAACTCGTGCTGCTTACTGAATAGGAGAATCTAAATCCCGAATATGGTGTCTCTAGCTCTTATAGTTGCTGAGATCTAGGTGTTCATACAGACAGACAGACGGACAGACGGACAGACAGACAGACAGACAGACGACAGACGGACAGACGGACATGGCTATATCGACTCGGCTTGTCGTCCTGATCAAGAATATATATACTTTTGGGGTCTGCCACGCCTCCTTCTGGGTGTTACACACATTTCCTCTTTGCACTAAACTAATAGACCCTTTTTACTTTTTTAAAGTAAAGGGTCTAACAAAATATTATAAAACTGTCATATGCAGCGTAGGAGCAATGCTTTCTCTGCTACGTTTCCTATATGTGCCGCTTAATTGGCCGCGCTGCTAGTGGGCGAGCGAGGCGTTCCCTGCAATATTGTTTCGCCTATAACTCCTGTGTTTATTGATCGATGTTAATGCGCTTCTCAAGAAAGTTTAATATAATAGAAGAGAGTATACTATATATACCGAATAACAACGTTCTATGTTCAATATTACGCTTGTTATTCAGTTTTTATGAATTAGGGCGTAAGAGGGGCGTGGCATCTAAAATTTGAAAAAAGCCCTATCTGCGCCTGATGTAGACCTACAAAAAACTGAAAACAGAATTTATATAACTCGCTTTGTGTCTCTTAAATTGGCGAATGAATTCTTTTTATGCTCGTTGTGGGCGGAAGGGGAGTGGCATCCAAGATTTGAAGTAAACTTGATCTGCGTATGGTATACACCTTTCAGACGCCTTTCCACGCCTCCTTCTGGCTGTTACATACATTCGCACAAAGTTATTAACCCTGTTTTCCCATTTTTCAAATGGGCACAGGGTATAAAAAGTAAGCAATCTAGGTTTCACTTTAAACCAATCATTTACTTGGACTGATCATGTCAATAAAAATCTTGGGCGGACATACGGAATTCTTAGGCAACTAAGTATAACACAGCATTTCCTACCAATGAATTTTAGAATGCTAGTAGCGAAATCTGCCTGATACTCTGCCTATTTTATGGTGTCGAAATGTATGCTAGCTGTAGTGCTGAGTGTTAGCAACGCCTTAAAGTGGCTTTTAACAATATAGCTAGATACATATATGTATAACATAAAACGAATAGATCAAATATCGCATCACGCTTTAAACATTTTTAACTTAAGCCTTTCTTCATGGATGACACTCCGCGTGGTCATTCTACTACATAAAATAATATCTACTGGTGAGCCTGGGTACCTATTTGACAAAATTAAATTTAATAATTCAAAAAGGACACATAACATAATACCACTAAGCACTCAATACATAGCACAGTGGTTGCGCCCATAGGCCATAATTCAAAAAATTGAAAAAACGATTTTTTTGCGAAAAGTAGCGAAATCGTCTCTAAAATATCAAAGTTTCTTAATGCTAAATGGATTTTCCCTGGAAAATTATGGCTCTCGCTAAAAATAGACTTAAACGCGGTAAATGCGTGTTCGATTTCTCAACGCAGCTGCGCGTAGCTTGATTTTGTCTCTTCTTTGATAGCCGCGTTCCAGGTTTATGTCAGCACATCTCCCTAGGGCGCATACTTCAACTTGGAAGATGCTAGTGTGTTGGCCCAGGGATTCATGATATCTGACTTGTGGGCCAGTCACTCCGAGACCAGAACCTTGGTTAGTGAGGGACCCGTCAGTATACCATTGTATGGTGTGCTTCTTCATAGGGTGGTTCTCTTCCAGTGCCGTCCACTCCTTTTTAGTGCATACGTGTACGTCAAAGTTTCTATCGAACACGTGTTTTGTAGTCATTACATCCCTGGGAAGTGCCATCAGGGGAAGTTCTTCAGAAATTTTATCAGCATCTCTGCCGCTGATGATATTGTCCCCATCTTGTGTCATAGCCGTCAGTCTTAGTAGGGTGGTGCGCGACGGAGAACGTCACTTTAAGAATAAAGTATCCACCCTCAAGCTGAATGAATATACCGATATGCCCAACAAAAAATTATTCATAAATCACCCTCTCCAACTTACTATAGTAGACGGTGAAGTGTGCAACGCGTTAAGCAACACATCTCCAATGAAATGCTTTATATGCGGAGCAAACCCTACAGAAATGAATGATTTAGAAAAATGTCTTATAAAAGAAGTGCAAGAGAAATATTTTGAATTCGGCTTATCACCACTTCATTCTTATATACGGTTCTTTAAGTACTTTTTGCACATTTCATACAGATTGGACATAAAGGTGTGGCAAGTAAGATCAACAGAATAAAAGCTCAAAGTATCGGAAAGAAAAGAACGAGTTCAAGCGGAATTTCGGTCTAAAATGAGATTAAACGTTGATAAACCAAGGGATGGAGACAGAGGAACTTCCAACGATGGAAACACAGCCATAAAATTTTTTTTAACCAAAGTTTGTCATCTGAAATTACCTGTATCGATGAAGCATTAATAACCAGATGTTCAACGATACTGCAAGCCAATAAATATTATTAATTCGAAACCTAAGCATTGGATACTGCTAAGCAGTTGATCAAAATATATCCATGGTACTATTTTCCAGCAACAGTGCATAAAATTTTAATCCACGGACCGAAGGTGATAGAGCACGCGTTGTTGTCGATTGGAGAGCTCTCAGAGGAAGCTGCAGAGGCAAACAACAAGGAAATAAAGAAGTGCCGACTGCAACATACTCGGAAAATGTCTCGCATATTGACTAATACAGATTTAATTAAAACACTACTTTTAAGATCAGATCCTTTTATAACAGGTCAAAGCAAAAAATCAAAGAAAAACAAATCCAAATTGTTACTGTTCACACCAGATCACTCCATCCCTTGTATCGGGCATTGGTACTAGTGAGACTAAGTTGTAAGCCTTACAACTTGGTTTCCTAGTCCATTGTTATCGATAACTTCCCCCCCTCTTCTCTCTACTTAACTACTTATTATACAAGCAATTGCTACACTTCACTGTGGGCAAAATGTCTGTAATTTTGGCATTTTTACATTTTTTTGTTGTTCCGTATTGCCAAAATTACCGTTTATGTTCAATTAGAATACCTAAAATATCCCAAAAATGATTTTTATACATTTTTATTTGGTATATTTTGGTATTTTATTATTTGTCAAAGTCGATGGATTGACAACTGGTCACATGTGCATTATATGCGCGTTACACATTGTGGTTTTTGCATCGTTGTTATTGTGAAAAATGTAAACATAACAAAAAATTATAAATATGGAAAAGAAGAGTCCAGGTATGTACTATAAATTATTAACATTGAATGTTTCGTACATGTGCTTTGTTCCCCAACTGTTTAATGTGTTGTTGCTATGTTTTTAGGTCTTAACTAACAATCTTATTAATGCTTTCTGTGGAATGTAACTTTCGAAGTGACAGAGTGTGAGATGAATTTAATACTGTATGTTATTAAACAAACTATTCTTTTTCAATATATATTAACATTTTTTGCTCATTTTTGCTCCGCTAACGGTAAAACTCCATGTTGTAGGTGCGTACGTGATTTGTCATTCTACGTTGTTGGATGTATGGAGCGACAATAACCGGCAAAACGATGCAGTTAATGATTTTATTTTGCAAAGTATTGGCGAATCCGACATAACAAATGCCCAACACCGCTTAATTAAGCAGAAACTTCATAACTTTTTCGCTTTTATAAACCACAAAATACCAAAATGCAACAGATTGCTTGCGCGCTTTAAGAAAAAACATTTGCAGTGGCTTGCATCAAGCTTAACAATTGGATTTTTGGAAGAAAGCATGCCACACAATAAATGTGGTCGAAAATGTTTAACATATAGAGGCAGGACCAAGGTTAAGGAGAAAATTAGCAAATGAACTGGCGTCAAAAAATGGGAATCCATTGTTGTTGCATGCTGCTTTTGTGTCGGCAAAAAACAACAAACAAAAAGAAACTGTAGTTATGCTACGAAATACATTGAGAGGCGAAAACGAAAAAAAATGGTGTTTCAAAAATAAGTGCTGATCAGGCTTTAGCATTTTTAATAGAAAATGGGCTTACAAAGCAGCAATACATGAACATCAAATCCATTAATAAGCAGCATGGATGCGATATTTATCCGCCGTACGCGGAACTGGTTAAGGTAAAATCAAAATGCCGACTGATCTTATATTAAGTGAAAAAAGGAATTTGGAATCCCAAATACAAAATCTTAATGAACACATTTTTATTTACAATAATCAGAAGATAGTAGTTAAATATGAACTACATTTAACTTTAATAGATGGTAAGGTTTTGAATATTTTGACTGGTACAAATTCATGCCAATCGTGCCCATTATGTGGTGCTAGGCCAAATCAACTTTTGAGAACGAAAGACATTGACTCGCAAAACTTTCAAGTTAATTGTGATAATTTGAAATACGGAGTAAGCCTTATACACGCATGGATACGATTTCTGGAATTTGTTTTAAAAGTATCGTACAGGATTACCCTAATGAAATGGCGAGTTACGGGATCTGACAAACATTAGCTTCAATTAAGAAAGAAGGACATTCAACGCAGACTGTGGGATGAAATGGGTCTTAACGTAGATAATCCTAAACAAAATGGTAGTGGAAACACCAACGATGGAAACACTGCGAGAAGAGCCTTTGCAAATGTTGAAACATTATCAAATATGTTAAATTTTGACTTACAAATTTTGAAAAACTTTTCTACATTATTAATTGCCATATCTTGTGAGTATAAGGTATGCCCTGGAAAATTTAAAGACTTGTGTGTAGAGACGTTTAATTTATATGTTAAAACATATGGATGGTACCCAATGTCCCCAACTGTCCACAAGGTATTGGTACATGGTCATCAAATTATGCGTAGTTCTGTACTTCCTCTAGGAGTTCTTGGAGAAAATGGGTCGGAAGCTCGCAATAAGTTATATAAGCGCGATAGACTATTTCATGCAAGGAAATGTAGTCGATTAGAAACTATGACAGACACATTTAATAGATCATTAGATTCTTCTGACCCATTGCTGTCCACTCTGAATTTAAAGGAACGCCAAAGAACTGCACATAAAAAAAGTCTGCCAAAAGGTGTCATAGCTCTTTTGGCATCTCCTGAAGTTGAGCTTGCAAAAACAAATATATGCGAAGAAAACAATAACATTGAAGTGGAAGAACCCGAGGAAGATTACGTCGAAATTTTTGAACTGGAGTCCCTTGTGTTAGAAGAGGAATGTTATGACAACTAAATCATTCAACGGGCATCAAGGTATGACATTTATAAATTGAATGTGAACATATTTATAATATAAATATGATTTTTTTATCCTACTATTAAAACTAACGTTTTTTTTTTCATATTTACAGGTATCTCGATAAAGCTGAAATCCATTTCAAAATATATGTCAATGTTATTAACGTCATTAAATTTATATCTGTAAACATAATTGAATGTGACTTTAATTTGAACATTTTAGCTATAAAGTGGCGGGGGCGGGCGAAGGCGTGGACCAATTACAAAAAAAAAATCCGAAATTCTAGCTTGATGTTATGATTGTACGTACAAAGTTTCAAATCTCTATCTTTAAAATTGACAATGATGCCAAAAAAATCATTTTTTTGCCCATAGTGCACTTGTAAATTACTACAAATTATTACTACACACGATACTCTTGAATACGAATAAAAACACTGAAGACATCTCACATCACACGGACTTTTCACTTCAACATTTGGTTACCCCGCCCACTACAACAGTTACCGTCTGATTATGATTTATTAGAAGTTATTTGTTAAACCTTGCTAGTATTTATAGTTTTCATTTTTAGTAATTTAAATACATTTATTTTGATATATGATCACGAAATTAATTTAAAACATTTTTTATTTAAATTTCTACTGAATTGGAGAGGGGGAGGGGAACATAAATTTCAGAAATTTACCAAAATTTGCGGCAATTGCTTCTATGGGAGCTATACGAAATAGTCGGCCGATCTGGCCAATTTTTTATATAATATTTAAACTATTTTTTTTTAGATTTTTGGTAAAAATTTCATAACGATATCTCCACTAGAAGTAATTATGGCCGCGGCTCCATACAAGCCCAACCACTGTGCATAGAGGCGTAAATAGAGGTTGTAAATAATAAAAATAAAATTAATAATTATGTACATTATTAACAATAAAATATGCTAAAAAATGAATATAATATGTCCATATTTATTATTTACAATATATGTATACATTAAATAAAAAAACACAATACCATGGAACAGATGCGCTTAACACGCAAAAGGAATCCACTGTGCGAACGCAAAACTACGAACTACCGTGAGAACTTCCCAACAGCAAGCAAAGCGACAAAGACAGCAACATCACTCAAAGGCCGAGCCACAGCCGAACTCTTCATACAAGCACAAGCGAAACAGAAATTCCCAACAACAACTTTGACTAAGACCAAACGTCAACGAACGTCGCAAGTTGATACCCTATTCATGTAATTGCTTAATTCTAGTGGCTGCGGAATATATCGCTCGTTTACCAGAAGAGTGTCATAACTCAAAAAAGTGCGTTTCGAGATAAACGCGTTTAAAGTTTTCAAGCGCCATGTATCTCCATACAAGGTGGAGGGACATATTCTCTTCTCACGCTGTGTGTATTGAAGATAGGATAATGAAATTTTGACACAAGATAGATTAATATCCAACGAAGATTACTGCATCATTAACTCAAAAATCGCGACTCTCAATGTGCGCTGAGCGCCGATGCCCAGCAGCCAAACAGAAAACTGAAACGAGAATCAAAATCAAAATCGCTGGCCAGCATAGCAAACTGACACGAGCGCATGGGACGGAGAACACGAATAAGTCCGTGCGCTCAGTTCAAATGTCGGCAGTCGACTGACGTGCGTTTGAAGCGCGTTCGTAGCGAGCTCGCTTGCAACCATTCCTATACATTTTCAAGGCGGCTGTTCGGTTGCGTGTTCGACTCGCACAGGTTGTATGTTGCTGGGACGCGATCGTCGAGATTTTTGTGAAACCACTTTTTGGCTGTTTGACGCCTCTATGTATTGAGTGCTTAGTGCTACTACTATAAAGAAAAAAAAATTAATAATAATAAATAAAAAGAAAAGAAAAAAATGATAATAAATAAAAAGAGAAAAAAACAAATAATATATAAAAATAAAAGAAAATAGAGAGAAAACAAAAAAGGGAAAAAAAATAATAAGAAGAAAAATTATAAAAAAAAATATAAAAGAAAAAATTTCAGAAAAAAAACAGGATATTCAAGGGCTCATCAAGAGAAAATGTACAGAAGAAAAGAAATGGGCAAAAAGGAATGTAAGGCAAAGGAACATTTACAGTACCTTAGAATAACGGTAGATGAAAAGAAATGCAAAGAAAACGAAATGGCTTTCAGCTATAAAAGAGGCTGGTGACACACAGACAGTTCTTTTAAGAAAATTTTTGCAACGAGTTAACATGGCAACACGCATGGGCAAAAAGAAGACTAATCCAGCAACAGCGGTTAGTCGGCGGTGCTCGCAGCGATTGCTGCAGAAGCGAGCCGACGTGCTGGAGCTGGACGCGTCACCTCTACGCCCGGAAAGCATTATTAGTATCGATAGCAGCATAGAGCCCCCCACAACTGCATGGGACTCGGACATGGAAGAGATGACCGACGAGTGGATGTCGTGGCAGATGGGGCACGACGACTCGGAGGCAGAAGAAACCGCTGCTTTCATGCAACAGGAGTGGGATAGACGGCCTACTCCAACCATAAATTTGGTAAGCGAAGATGATGAGGAAGAAGAAGATGAAGAAGAAGAGGAGGCGGCCATGCCAAAGCCGCAGTTTTCCTGGAAGGAGCCGGCAGAAGAGGATGAGCAGATGGCAGAGGTTGTGCAGACGGCGGAGGTGGAGCAGTTGGTAAAGAGTGAGCAGCCAGCAACCAACTTGAGGACCACGGAGGCGCCCACCATAACGACTGAGCGCACAAAATCAATGGTACACGGGAGATGGGAGCACACGGCCAACATCAAGGTGGAATGGGCGGAGGAAGCCGAGGCGACCCAACAACAGCCAACCATACCACCATGGGTGCTGCCACCCACATCACCGTCGAAGGAGGACAAAAACTCACCGGTACAATTTGTGTGGCCAAGTACGGAGACGGTGGCGCGAAAAACGAAGGTGTTGCGGGTGACCTCCGGGTTGCCGACGCCACGCTGGCAGGAAATCTCCAAAAACCAGTGGCCAGTCAGGATCGCGAAGATTGTGGACGAGATGCCGGCACACCGAAGAGCAAACGTGCTTATATACGTAAACGGGCAACGCTATAGGATCAAGGTCAACATGGCAGGACCGAAAGTTTTCAGGCATCAGTCTGCCTCATACATGCTGAAATAAAAAATGTATAAGTAAGTTAATCAACGGAGAAAAGAAAAAAAATGGAGGGAAATAAAAGAAAGAAAAAAAACTGAAAACGAAAATAGGACTAATTGGGGGGGGAAAGGCAGAATACTTACCCAGTGGAGGGTATAGATGCAGGGGGTCCGTTAATAGCGAAATAAAACCAGGAAAATATATAAATGCAAGAAATTTTGCAAATTTTTCCCGGCATCTTAACAAAATTTAAGTTTTTTCGCGTTTGTTTTGGCCGGTGTCTGCGTAAGGCAGCGAGATCAGGGATGCCAATCGGTAACACCGGGCCTTTAACAGAAGGGAAATTTTAACAGTGGGGGGCAAATACGAAAATGTTAACAGAAGGCGGGAAGCTTGAAAGGTAAATGTTAAACAAACCAAAGGGCGGGCAATTTAAAAAGTAAAACACTGTAGAGGGCGGGGGAAAATTTTTTTTTAAAGGAACAAAAATTTATTTTCCGAAGAAAGGGGGGAGTGTGAGAATAGATATAAATACATATATGTTCTCACAACAATATTAATATAAATGATAATAATATTCATAATAGTAATAATTAATAACAATAATAATTAATAATAATAATAATTATAATGGAGGATCACTGGAACACGGGGCCTGCCAACAGCTT
This sequence comes from Hypselothyrea guttata, assembly GCA_035045125.1. NCBI lineage: Eukaryota > Metazoa > Arthropoda > Insecta > Diptera > Drosophilidae > Hypselothyrea > Hypselothyrea guttata. The sequence continues at coordinate 16,796 of JAWNNJ010000793.1, read as the reverse complement.
ATAAAAGGAGCAGCAACGACCAAGGGAAGTCAATTGAAGTGAAAGCGAGTGACCGCGAGCGATATCAGCCGGAAGTGAATATACCGTCAGAGTCCAAATCAGCGATTGTTGGCGTAAGCGAATAGTAGCAGTGAGTGAACGAGCGTAATACCAACGAGATCTGGACGTGGCTTGGCGCTTGCCCAGCGAGTCAGAACATCTTGGTGGCCGTCGTACATTGCGGTTTTCTTGCCAATAGTGCTGAAAAGGGCGAGAATAGGGAATCGCAAGATCAGCGGAGTTGGCGGATGCGAACGGAGGCTGGCTAGTAAGCGTGCGTTGTGCCAACGAGTATCTGAGCGAGGCTTGACGAGTGTCAGGCGGGCCAGAGTTTCTTGGCGGCCGTACTACGGGTCAGGGTTTGTGCCAAACAGTGCTGAAAGTACGAGCAGCAGCCAAGTATAAGATCTAAGGTCATGTTTTGCGGCCAACATGCTGCAATAAATCCTGTTGGCCACCTAAGCGAGTTGTGCAGCTTACATTTTGGCGCAAAAAACATTATAATCAAAAGTGTTTTTGTGGAACTGAAGATGTCCCAGCCCTCATTAATTTCAATTAAGTGCGTCTGCCATTCGGTGCAGTTGGCGGTTAATTCAGCTTGTATGCAGCCTTTGCCAGAATGCTTAGAATTTATTATAAGCGAAACCTATTCTTAGTTTTCCAAAAGTGCTACAGACAGATTGCCCATAAAATGTTGTATCGGGCCATAAAAAGTGATTTTTTATTCATATAAACAAGTTTTTTAACACTAGGTCGAGATTATTTTTAAGATTATTAATGTGTGTATGCTTGTCAAACTTATGTTATATAATGTTAAAAAAAAAACAACTAATTTTTTATTTTAAATATATTTTTTATCAAGGTTCCTTTTAAAATACCAATAGTAAGCGACACCAGGTGGCTTTCAATTGAACATGCTGTCAAATGTATTTTAAACCAATGCACTATGGGCAAACAGCGACATAAATACGAATTTTTGTGTGTCTCATATTTTTATACCCTGTACCCATTGAAAAGTGGGAAATACAGGGTTATTAACCCTCTAAGGGGTAAGACCGTCTACAAACGGTCTCCAGTTTTTGGCGTCTAGCGATCAAACTGTTGACTTTTTTTAATCAAAATAAATTGATATATCTTTAAAATTAAATTTCCATTCTTTTAAGGTATATTTAACCACATTTCACCCACGCGTTCAATCACAATCATCGTCTGAACTTGAAAATTTGAAAAAACTCAGAAAAAAATACCCCTTGACAAAAGTAGTTTTTGCACAAAATAAAAAATATATTTTAACTTGTCCAATCTACTTGGGATTTTTTTTACTGATAGCTCAGACAATATATTTATTGAAATAAATTTGTAATGCGTAAATTAATATAAAAGTTGATTTGCATAAAAAATTCATTGACCGTCTGTAGACGGTCTTGCCGGGCTGAGCGTAAAAAATCACGACTGCGCTGCCTGCGCTGGCTGCGCTGCTTGAGAGTGCACAATCGCGGCCATAAATACTTCGAGTAGAGATATCGGTTTGAAATTTTCACCAAAAATCTAAAAAAAATAATCGATTAGAAATTATAATAAATAAATATTTATTATAATCAGCACACTCCCCACTCCACTTAAGCGCCCTTGACACGTCCTAACCACTTGACTTCACTGCACTGTGATCAGCAGCTTTGCAGCAGCAGTATTTATAGTGCTTGCAGGCTGCTCAGTCGCTGGCTCTTATCAGTTACCGAGAAAGAGAAAAAGAAAGAGACAAGAAAACCCACCCACCAATCTGCAGCTGTGATGAGATCGACCGCTCTCTATACATAAGATGTTAGGCAGCGCTTAGCCGGTCTCCATGCTGGCTCTCCAAGCATACCTCCTGCATTACAAGTAATGCAGCGGGTAGCCGGCTCGCATCCTAGGCAGCGCTTAGCCGTTCTCCTCTCTGCTCGCTCGCGCTTGCTGGCTCTCCAAGCATACATCCTGCATTACAAGTAATGCAGCGGGTAGCCGGCTCGCCTCCTAGGCAGCGCTTAGCCGTTCTCCTATCTGCTCGCTCGCGCTTGCCGGCTCTCCAAGCATACCTCCTGCATTACAAGTAATGCAGCGGGTAGCCGGCTCGCCTCCTAGGCAGCGCTTAGCCGTTCTCTTCTCTGCTCGCTCGCGTTTGCTGCCTCTCCAAGCATACCTCCTGCATTACAACTAATGCAGCGGGCAGCCGGCTCGCTTTCTAGGCAGCGCTTACCCGTTCTCCTCTCTGCTCGCTCGCGCTTGCTGGCTCACTAAGCGTACCTCCTGCATTACAAGTAATGCAGCGGGTAGCCGGCTCGCCTTCTAGGCAGCGCTTACCCGTTCTCCTCTCTGCTCGCTGGCTCTTGCTGGCTCTCCAAGCATACCTCCTGCATTACAAGTAATGCAGCGGGTAGCCGGCTCGCCTTCTAGGCAGCGCTTACCCGTTCTCCTTTCTGCTCGCTCGCTCTTGCTGGCTCTTCAAGCATACCTCCTGCATTACAAGTAATGCAGCGGGTAGCCGGCTCGCCTCCTAGGCAGCCCTTACCCATTCTCCTCTCTGCTCGCTGGCTCTTGCTGGCTCTCCAAGCATACCTCCTGCATTACAAGTAATGCAGCGGGTAGCCGGCTCGCCTCCTAGGCAGCCCTTACCCATTCTCCTCTCTGCTCGCTCGCTCTTGCTGGCTCTCCAAGCATACCTCCTGCATTACAAGTAATGCAGCGGGTAGCCGGCTCGCCTCCTAGGCAGCGCTTAGCCGTTCTCTTCTCTGCTCGCTCGCGTTTGCTGCCTCTCCAAGCATACCTCCTGCATTACAACTAATGCAGCGGGCAGCCGGCTCGCTTTCTAGGCAGCGCTTACCCGTTCTCCTCACTGCTCGCTCGCTCTTGCTGGCTCTTCAAGCATACCTCCTGCATTACAAGTAATGCAGCGGGTAGCCGGCTCGCCTCCTAGGCAGCGCTTACCCATTCTCCTCTCTGCTCGCTCGCTATTGCTGGCTCTCCAAGCATACCTCCTGCATTACAAGTAATGCAGCGGGTAGCCGGCTCGCCTCCTAGGCAGCCCTTACCCATTCTCCTCTCTGCTCGCTGGCTCTTGCTGGCTCTCCAAGCATACCTCCTGCATTACAAGTAATGCAGCGGGTAGCCGGCTCGCCTCCTAGGCAGCTATTAGCGGTTCTCCTCTCTGCTCGCTCGCTCTTGCAGGCTCGTCAAGCATACCTCCTGCATTACAAGTAATGCAGCGGGTAGCCGGCTCGCCTCCTAGGCAGCGCTTACCCGTTCTCTCGCTTACCCGTTCTCTCTTACCCGTTTGCTCGTTAGAGGGTTCTATAAGAGCAATAGGTAATAGCACTAAGCACTCAATACATAGAGGCGTCAAACAGCCAAAAAAGTGGTTTCACAAAAATCTCGACGATCGCGTCCCAGCAACATGCAACCTGTGCGAGTCGAACACGCAACCGAACAGCCGCCTTGAAAATGTATAGGAATGGTTGCAAGCGAGCTCGCTACGAACGCGCTTCAAACGCACGTCAGTCGACTGCCGACATTTGAACTGAGAGCACGGACTTATTCGTGCTCTCCGTCCCATGCGCTCGTGCCAGTTTGCAATGCTGGCCAGCGATTTCGATTTTGATTCTCGTTTCAGTTTTCTGTTTGGATGCTGAGCATCGGCGCTCAGCGCACATTAAGAGTCGCGATGTTGATACCCTCTCTAATTTGCATATATTCCGCTGCCGCTAGAATTTAGCAATTGAATGAATAGGGTATCAACTTGCGACGTTCATTGACGTTTGGGCTTCGTCAAAGTTGTTGTTGGGAATTTTGGTTTCGCTTGTGTGAAGAGTTGCGAACTTCGGCTGTGGCTCGGCCTTTGTGCGATGTTGCTGTCTTTGTCGGCGGCTTTGCTTGCTGCAAAAAAGTTCCCACGGTTGTTTGTAGATTCTTGTAGGTGCATGTGCAGCATATGCACCTGTGTGTTTGTTTTTTTTTTTTATTATTTTTATATATATTATTCATAATAAATATGGACATATTATATTCATTTTCCAGCATATTTTATTGTTAACAATCGTAATGCTCGTATACAATTATTCATATTATTTTTATTTTTTACAGAAGTGTTTGCAGCAATTAATTTTAAATTATGGATATCATACATTTTTATTTTGTACAGCATCTTACAAATTATAAATTATTCATACATATGTAAATTTTCTACAGCACTTTCTGAATAACAAAATTCTTTTAATAAAAATTATAAATAAATAAATATATTTTACAGCGTAATTATTCATATATATATGTATATATTTTAACACCAATCTTTAATAAACAAAATTCATTATATATTTAGTAATAAAAAATATATTTAATAAATTGTTTTTAAGTGGGAGAACCAAGAATTTTTATATTTAGTATAATAATATAATATAATATATTTATATAAGATGCTGTACAAAATAAAAATGTATGATATCCATAATTTAAAATTAATTGCTGCAAACACTTCTGTAAAAAATAAAAATAATATGAATAATTGTATACGAGCATTACGATTGTTAACAATAAAATATGCTGGAAAATGAATATAATATGTCCATATTTATTATGAATAATATATATAAATATAATAAAAAAAAAAAACAAACACACAGGTGCATATGCTGCACACGCACCTACAAGAATCTACAAACAACCGTGGGAAATTTTTTTGCAGCAAGCAAAGCCGCCGACAAAGACAGCAACATCGCACAAAGGCCGAGCCACAGCCGAAGTACGCAACTCTTCACACAAGCGAAACCAAAATTCCCAACAACAACTTTGACGAAGCCCAAACGTCAATGAACGTCGCAAGTTGATACCCTATTCACTCAATTGCTAAATTCTAGCGGCAGCGGAATATATGCAAATTAGAGAGGGTATCAACATCGCGACTCTTAATGTGCGCTGAGCGCCGATGCTCAGCATCCAAATAGAAAACTGAAACGAGAATCAAAATCGAAATCGCTGGCCAGCATTGCAAACTGGCACGAGCGCATGGGACGGAGAGCACGAATGAGTCCGTGCTCTCAGTTCAAATGTCGGCAGTCGACTGACGTGCGTTTGAAGCGCGTTCGTAGCGAGCTCGCTTGCAACCATTCCTATACATTTTCAAGGCGGCTGTTCGGTTGCGTGTTCGACTCGCACAGGTTGCATGTTGCTGGGACGCGATCGTCGAGATATTTGTGAAACCACTTTTTTGGCTGTTTGACGCCTCTATGTATTGAGTGCTTAGTGGTAATAGTCAGCCGATGTGGCCAATTTTTTTATAGTATATTTAAATTATTTTTTTTAGATTTTTGGCTAGCTCTAATAGTTGCTGAGATATACGCGTTCAAATTGGTCAATGTATTGTATTTATGGCCGTTGTTCGCGGTAGGGACGTGGTATCCAAAATTTGGAATAAACTTGATCTGCGTATGGTACACACCTTTCAAAAATGACCAAAACGGCTGCTCTAGCTCTTATAGTTGCTGAGATCGACGCGTTCATACAGACGGACAGACAGACAAGGCTAAATCAACTCGTCTTGTCCTCCTGGTCAAGAATATATATACTTTGTGGGGTCTACCACGCCTTCTTCTGCCTGTTACATACATTCTGACAAAGTTAATAACCCTGTATTTCCCATTTTTCAATGGGTACAGGGTATAAATATTTGAAATTTGTAATCAACATATTACTAAACCAACTGTAGAGAATCATATAGTATCAACTTTTTTTGCGACCGTTTGCTCCTTTTCGAGAAAGCAGTCATATTATACGAGGTTTCCTTCTATGCGTCGCTCGACGTCTAATGCAACAATTATCGCCAAGAAATGGCATTGTAATGAATAAGGGGAGAGGGGTAGGAAATGTTTGCAGCTTTAATGCAAAACAATAAGTGAGTTTTATTTGGCAATTTGCTCTCCTTTTATAGGCTAGTTAACAGAATTATGTTGAGCAAATTTGAGCTATGTTAATCAATGCAACGGTGATACAAAAGGGATGCACCGATTAAGCATGGATTGAACTGGATATATCCAGATTGCATTAGATAACGATAGCTCAAGTTTGCTTTCACATCGTTCCTTATCTAATACATGTGTTGTTGTTGTTTTCGCTTTATGCTTTGTTCTTGTGCTATGATCATGCGCGCACACCATGCGCTTGTTGCTATTCTTAATATACCCTAGCTTATTTAAAGTTTTGTATAGGGGTAGTTACATTCATTGATACAATTTAGTATTTTCGATAAAAAAAAGTGACATATCGATAGCAAACAGCTGTTTATTACAGCTAATAAATTTAAAAACGCCCGCAAATATGAATGGGTGAAAATTTATATTTTATTTTACAATTTGTGACTATACTGAAATGCGCATTCACATCAAAAAAGATAATAATGTAGCAATATCGTAGTTTTTGTCTAGCTCGCTTTAAAAATGCACATAAATTTGCGCGTTTTCTTGTTTGTTTACGTTTTCGGTGGCCAAACAGCTGATCCAAAATTCTATTTAAGTGTGACAAATATTTAAAATTGTACTCAACCATACTATACTATACTTTATATATATTTATGCCGCAGTTGTTCACGGTTTTGCCCATAGTGCAATGGCTCGAATTAATGTTGTATTTCAATACCACAAGAGGAAAATTATCTATACTTACTATTTTTAAAGCCAATTCTGGAAGTGATGCAGCGAATCAATAAAAACATTCAATCGAATCAATCCAACTCGACAAAACTCTTGAAGGACTTGACATAATGTCATCACCTTTTTATGAACCAAAATAATAATAATAATAATAATGATTTTCAAGAGGAATTTAAAAGAGATTTGTACTTGGGCTACGAGTTTAAGTCACATCTAAAGAAAACAAAACATGAAATTAATGATTTAACTGAGCTAAACATCCGCCAGCATTACACTGACTTTGTTGTTGAACTCATTACTCAGCTAAAAAAATGGTAAGTGTTTGCATTATGTATATACATACAGCCACTGTCTAACAAGAAAAACCATTGCAGTGAGTATATTGCCACAACATTAAAAAACATAGGCGATGAGTTCGAAATTAAAAAAGAAAATGGAGACCATTGTAACCGATAACGCAGCTTCAACGAAGAGAGCATGCGAAATATTAAGCAAAAAACACATTGGTTGCTATGCCCACTCTTTAAACTTAATTGCTCAAGAGGCACTGGCATTAAGCGAAGTGAATGCGATTTTGAAATGTGTGAAAAACATTGTTACTTATTTGAAAAACAGCACGATCGCTTATGTCAAATTTCAAGCCAATTGAAATTAAAAAGGCTCAAAATGTAGCTAAGCTGTTAAGCTTGATATAAGAAGTTCCAACACGTTGGAAAAGTGCGTTGCATATGCTAAAGCGAGTGCTCCTTATATGGGAACACCTTTGCACAGTCCTCTTAAATACATCAAAGGCACCATTGCCCTTAAACGAGGATCAATTTGATTCCATGAAGGAGATATGCAGCGTATTGGACCATTTTAAAGCAGCTACATTAAACACTTCGTCTGCTAAATCCACCACAGTAAACCTAATTATACCCACGACACTTGGCCTTATGATTAAGCTGGACAGTGATCTCCCAGGTATGGAAATTTGCAATTTTCTACAAACTCGTCTAAGGGCAAGACTCGCACCTTATGAAACCCGAACAGGTACGCGACTGGCGACTATGCTGTATCCACGCTTCAAAAAGGAGGGATTTCTCGAGCAGAGTAATGCAGAACAAGCAGCAAAAATATTAGAGACTGACGTTGCGTATGTATTGCAAAATGTGCAAAAATGCAATATACTATCTACTAGACATATACGCCGCCGAGCCACGCCGCCGCCGCCGCCGATTTTTGCCCATTTTTGAGCGCCGCCGCCGAATCTTAAATATACAGGCGCAAAACGTTTTTAAACAGTTTAAAAAAAATTATAAAATATAGGTAAAATGTATAAATATCGAAAAAATGATTTCACTGTTGCCAAATCCGTTTTTATACCCTGTGCCCATTGAAAAATGGGAAATCAGGGTTAATAACTTTGTCAGAATGTATGTAACAGGCAGAAGGAGGCGTGGCAGACCCCACAAAGTATATATATTCTTGATCAGAGTGACGAGCTGAGTCGATATAGCCATGTCCGTCTGTCTGTCTGTCTGTCCGTTTGTATGAACGCGTCGATTTCGGAAACTATAAAAGCTAGAGCAGCCGTCTTTGTTGCTATAGGTAGGTATATACCATACGCAGATCAAGTTTATTTCAAATCTTGGATGCCACGCCTCCTTTACGCCCAAAAATCAATAAAACCCACACAACCTCGTGTTTTTGAACATAAAAAGTTGAATAACAAGCGTAATATTAAACATAGAAGCACTAAGCACTCAATACATAGAGGCGTCAAACAGCCAAAAAAGTGGTTTCACAAAAATCTCGACGATCGCGTCCCAGCAACATGCAACCTGTGCGAGTCGAACACGCAACCGAACAGCCGCCTTGAAAATGTATAGGAATGGTTGCAAGCGAGCTCGCTACGAACGCGCTTCAAACGCACGTCAGTCGACTGCCGACATTTGAACTGAGAGCACGGACTTATTCGTGCTCTCCGTCCCATGCGCTCGTGCCAGTTTGCAATGCTGGCCAGCGATTTCGATTTTGATTCTCGTTTCAGTTTTCTGTTTGGATGCTGAGCATCGGTGCTCAGCGCACATCAAGAGTCGCGATGTTGATACCCTCTCTAATTTGCATATAGTCCGCTGCCGCTAGAATTTAGCAATTGAATGAATAGGGTATCAACTTGCGACGTTCATTGACGTTTGGGCTTCGTCAAAGTTGTTGTTGGGAATTTCGGATTAGATAGATAGATTATTCATATCTATATATATTTTTTACAGTAATTCTTAAATATAAAAATTCTTGGTTATTAATTAGAGATAGTCAAAGCAAGCAAACAGATATATTCACCATGTTGTTTTTAAGTAGTAATCTATAATAATTCTCTCTTATTTTAAGAATTTTGTTATAAATAAATTGCTGTAGAAATTTTACATATGTATGAATAATTTATAATTTGTTATTTAAAGATGCTGTAAAAAATAAAAATGTATGATATCCATAATTTAAAATTAATTGCTGCACACACTGCTGTAAAAAATAAAAATAATATGAATAAATATATACGAGCATTATGATTGTTAACAATAAAATTTGCGGGAAAATGAATATAATATGTCCATATTTATTATTTATAATATATATAAAAATAAAAAAATAATAAAAAAAAAACAATAGGATCACACAGGTGCATATGCTGCACACGCACCTACAAACTACCGTGTGAACTTTTTTGCAGCAAGCAAAGCCGCCGACAAAGACAGCAACATCGCACAAAGGCCGAGCCACAGCCGAAGTTCGCAACTCTTCACACATGCGAAACAGAAATTCCCAACAACAACTTTGACGAAGCCCAAACGTCAATGAACGTCGCAAGTTGATACCCTATTCATTCAATTGCTAAATTCTAGCGGCAGCGGAATATATGCAAATTAGAGAGGGTATCAACATCGCGACTCTTAATGTGCGCTGATCGCCAATGCCCAGCATCGAAACACAAAACTGAAATTAGAATCAAAGTAGCAATCGATGACTCATCATTGAGAACTGGCAATGCGCATTTTGCGGAGAACACGAATAAATCCGTGCTCTCAGTTCAAATGTCGGCAGTCGACTGACGTGCGTTTGAAGCGCGTTCGTAGCGAGCTCGCTTGCAACCATTCCTATACATTTTCAAGGCGGCTGTTCGGTTGCGTGTTCGACTCGCACAGGTTGCATGTTGCTGGGACGCGATCGTCGAGATTTTTGTGAAACCACTTTTTTGGCTGTTTGACGCCTCTATGTATTGAGTGCTTAGTGATAGAAGGTTGTTATTTGGAACATAAGCTTTCTTCTATTATATTTAACTATCCTGAAAAGCGCATTACAATCGGTTAAAAAACAGAGGAGATATAAGCTACTCAATACTGCATGTATTGCTTCGCACGGGCCCAGCAAGTGTATGTGTGTATGTATAAACAGAAACACACATACATGTAGAATAGACGAATACCATACATGTATGTGTGCATGTACGCATGTAAACAACACCAATTGCAAGGTGCCAAAATAAGATTGCGCAAAATAACAAAAGTCTGTGACGCGTGACGTCAGAGACCAAGCGACAAGTGTTCGAGCGCCACCTTCATCGCCATACCATGTGCCAAATTGAGTTTTGGCGGTAGCGTTGCCACCTCGTCAGATCGTTTTAATCAAGATAGATTAAATTATATTTAAAGAATTTTATTATATACTGAACGGGCGAGCGCGCCAGAGCGCGCGAGATTTTTTGATGTTTGTGTCTTGGTCGGTTACGACGAAATTTGATCCCATTTGCAAATTAAACATTTGATTAACATCTTCGAGCTTTGTTAAAATATTGCTTGACGTATGAGATGTAGTCATGTTTTTTGTTTCGAGCGTTATATGTTTCATTTCAAATTTTTCAGAAAGAAAATGAAAGATAAATCTAATGTAGCTTCGTCTTCTGTAGTTATCCGTCCACAAATCGAATGTCAGGGCAAAGTTTTTTTTTCGTCCTGACACCATTTGTATAACTGCTTTTAAAATGCACTCATACACATTGTCCAATGCGGTAGTTGAAAGCGTTTTGTCATGTGGAATATCATCAGCAGCTACCACAACTTTATATATTGTCCCTAATTCCATTGTTGCTTATTATATGGAACGGTAGCAGATCTCTAGCCATCCACAAAGCTAGTTCTCCTGCCAGCGCCCATTTAGTGTTCTTTTGCGATCCAGTTACCGTTGATTTGTTGAAGAAAGTCGATAGTTTACCTTGTGCAGACAGTGAAATAGTCGAAGAATCGGTATCACGCACATTGTGGTCATTTTTAAGATGACTTAAATTCCCCGTTGAACAGTTGTTGGAATACGACTGAATTTTATTACTGATTGAATTTACAAAATGTTATTTAAATATTCAAACAGTAATATAAATTATCACCATGAAAAGATTGTCGTTTCGTTGTAATTATTTTGTTCATCCAAACAAAGTTTACAAAAACCCTTGTCTTCTTCAATGATTTTATTTTCCGATGTGAGTTGTAATGCACCAAAAAACTCCCAAAACTTAATTACTTTTTTAAATAATTTAGCAAATTTTTTTATTTGCCATCCCGTTAAAACTAGCTTTTTTCCTTTAAAAAAAATTTGGCAACACTGGCTAACACATAAATTGGGTATTTTGCCGTCGCAAAGTGGGGCATTTGCCGAATCTATGGTGCCAAAATGAATAACTTTTGAACTAGTTAATGGATTTGCATGAAACAAACGGCATTTGTTAGATATTTATCCAAGTTTATATAATAATCAAGGTTTATAGCGCTTCTAGAAGCTGCGCTACAGGTTGCCAAAGTTGAATTTTCTTGTCAATTTGAAAATTTTTCCCGCTAAACAAAAGCTACATTTGTTGTGGTTGAAAACAGACATAAAATAAAACATTTTTTAAATATTTAATAGATTACATTTATTGATTTATTTAAAGGCTATTTGCGTTAAAATAAGTTCAAAAAATCGAATCCAACAATGTAGTGGACTTACACCATATTGTAAATTTTCCAAAACAGGAACAAACTGGAGGCACTTAAAATTTTTGTTTCCCAGAAAATCTTTTGGGGTCGCTTTGTAAATTTGGCAAGCTTGAAACGACTTTGTATTTGTTAAGGCATTTAATACTTTTCCGTCTATTACCGTTAAGTACAGACTGAAACTTACATATATGCATTGTTTCTCATTAAGGGATATTTTGCATGATAACAAATTTTCGATTTCCATATGTAATTTCTCTCAGATAATAAATTTTTTAGATTCTTTGCTCAAGTTTTAACGGTCGACAAAATCGAATACTTTGGGGAGTTTGATTATTCCATAAAATATTGCCCGAAGAATAAATTAGGCCAGTGGTGCCCAAACTGAGAATACAAAAGAGCACGCACTAATACACACAAATAAAAACACCAATACATAGACGCAAGCATTTTTTTTTCAGTTTCAATTTGCTGCACTGAAAAAAATTAAGTGCAAAAAAAACAAACTTAAGAACTACTACTACTACTACTACCCAACATATTGTCTATATTTAAATTAATTTTACTTAATGATAATTTTAATAAGGCTTCTAAATTATAGTTTGTGAGAAGAGATCTTTTTTTTTGCTTTTAATAAGTTTTAGAGTTGGAAAGGCACTTTCGTAAATATAAGTACTTCCAAACATAGCGTAAACACGTAATATTTTTTGGTGAAGTGAAGGGTATTTATTTGCACTTATGGCTTTCCAGAAGTCAATACCCTTTAAGTTTGATGTTTTTAGCTCAATGTCGCATTGTAAACCAGAAGGCTCCAATTGTACTTACTTTGGGCGCTTGGTTGCATATGCTGCGAGATGAGTGAAATAAGAAAAACAAAGGCAAATTGTTTTTGTAATTTGCTTTGCATACGAGAGAGAGCTCTCCCCATAAGCAAGAGCAAGAGCCCTATCTAAAGAGCAGCGAGAGCAATGGCGTGGGCACCTCTGCTCTAAGCACTTAATACATAGAGGCGTCAAACAGCCAAAAAAGTGATTTCAAAAAAATTTTCTATTTAAAGATTGCTCTAAAAAATAAAAATTTTTAATATGCATTACTGCACACACTGTTGTAAAAAATAAAAATAAAATTAATAATTATATACATTATTTATATAAGTATATTATTTACAATATATACATAAAATAATAAAAAAGAGACGATCGAACAGGTGTGCTCAAGACGGAAAAGGAATCCACTGTGCGAACGCAAAACTACGAACTACCGTGGGAACTTCCCAACAGCAAGCAAAGCCGACAAAGACCGCATCATCACTCAAAGGCCGAGCCACAGCCGAACTCTTCATACACACACAAGCGAAACAGAAATTTCCAATAACAACTTTGCAAAGCCCAAACGTCAATGAACGTCGCAAGTTGATACCCTATCCATTCAATTGCTTAATTCTAGTGGCAGCGAAATATATGCAAATTAGAGAGAGTATCAACAACGCAACTCAATGTGCGCTGAGCGCCGATGCTCAGCATCCAAACAGAAAACTGAAACGAGAATCTAAATCAAAATCGCTGGCCAGCATAGCAAACTGACACGAGCGCATGGGACGGAGAACACGAATATATCCATGCTCTCAGTTCAAATGTCGGCAGTCGACTGACGTGCGTTTGAAGCGCGTTCGTAGCGAGCTCGCTTGCAACCATTCCTATAAATTTTCAAGGCGGCTGTTCGGTTGCGTGTTCGACTCGCACAAGTTGCATGTTGCCGGGACGCGATCGTCGAGGTTTTTGTGAAACCACTTTTTGGCTGTTTGACGGCTCTATGTATTGAGTGCTTAGTGGTATTGCCCATAACATAAAATTATAATAAATATTATAATAATAATTCATAATGCATAGCGACATAAAGGCGGCATAGCTGTCTGCAAAATCTGTTTGCAAAATCTAACGGTGCTTTAACTACAAAAAATTTCGCATCGCATTACGATTTATAAGAAGTTACGAAACACCAGAATGGGCGGAGCAGATCAGTCGGACGGGCCCGACTGTCTTATAACCTGTGCCACAGCTCGCGCTGCGCGCTCGCAGAAACAGTTTATGATTCAAATATTTTAAATATAATTTTATTTATTTGTAGAGAATAGTATGGGCGCGCTTCGTTTCGTTTATATCTTTTTTGTTTATTAACCGATTTCAATGCGCTTTCAAGATAGTTAAATATAATAGAACAAAGTTTATGTTCCAAATAACAACATTCAATGTTCAATATTACGCTTACTATTTAACTTTGTATGTTCAAATGTTCTCACAATCGCACAATTGCCCAGCAGCGTGCTTGGTATCGCCATCAATCTCGCACACTATTCCAAGCGTAAGGCTGCTGAGCTGCAACGGCGTGTGCATGCAGTATTACGGCGCTTATATCTCCTTTGTTTATTAACCGATTTCAATGCGCCTTTCATTATTATACTAGAGAGTATATATATAACAATAACAACATTCTATGTTTAATAGTAAGCTTGTTTTTAAACTTATAAGTTCAACTATTGTGTAGCTTATATCTCCTGTGTTTATCAACCGATTTTAATGCGCTTTGCAGGATAGTTGAATATAATACTAAAGAGTTTATGTTCCAAATAGCAATCGTCAATGTGTAAAATATCGCTTGTTATTCAACTTTTTGTGCACAAAAAGTTGAATAACAAGCGATATTTTACACATTGACGATTGCTATTTGGAACATAAACTCTTTAGTATTATATTCAACTATCCTGCAAAGCGCATTAAAATCGGTTGATAAACACAGGAGATATAAGCTACACAATAGTTGAACTTATAAGTTTAAAAACAAGCTTACTATTAAAACATAGAATGTTGTTATTGTTATATATATACTCTCTAGTATAATAATGAAAGGCGCATTGAAATCGGTTAATAAACAAAGGAGATATAAGCGCCGTAATACTGCATGCACACGCCGTTGCAGCTCAGCAGCCTTACGCTTGGAATAGTGTGCGAGATTGATGGCGATACCAAGCACGCTGCTGGGCAATTGTGCGATTGTGAGAACATTTGAACATACAAAGTTAAATAGTAAGCGTAATATTGAACATTGAATGTTGTTATTTGGAACATAAACTTTGTTCTATTATATTTAACTATCTTGAAAGCGCATTGAAATCGGTTAATAAACAAAAAAGATATAAACGAAACGAAGCGCGCCCATACTATTCTCTACAAATAAATAAAATTATATTTAAAATATTTGAATCATAAACTGTTTCTGCGAGCGCGCAGCGCGAGCTGTGGCACAGGTTATAAGACAGTCGGGGCCCGTCCGACTGATCTGCTCCGCCCATTCTGGTGTTTCGTAACTTCTTATAAATCGTAATGCGATGCGAAATTTTTTGTAGTTAAAGCACCGTTAGATTTTGCAAACAGATTTTGCAGACAGCTATGCCGCCTTTATGTCGCTATGCATTATGAATTATTATTATAATATTTATTATAATTTTATGTTATGGGCAATACCACTAAGCACTCAATACATAGAGCCGTCAAACAGCCAAAAAGTGGTTTCACAAAAACCTCGACGATCGCGTCCCGGCAACATGCAACTTGTGCGAGTCGAACACGCAACCGAACAGCCGCCTTGAAAATTTATAGGAATGGTTGCAAGCGAGCTCGCTACGAACGCGCTTCAAACGCACGTCAGTCGACTGCCGACATTTGAACTGAGAGCATGGATATTATTCGTGTTCTCCGTCCCATGCGCTCGTGTCAGTTTGCTATGCTGGCCAGCGATTTTGATTTAGATTCTCGTTTCAGTTTTCTGTTTGGATGCTGAGCATCGGCGCTCAGCGCACATTGAGTTGCGTTGTTGATACTCTCTCTAATTTGCATATATTTCGCTGCCACTAGAATTAAGCAATTGAATGGATAGGGTATCAACTTGCGACGTTCATTGACGTTTGGGCTTTGCAAAGTTGTTATTGGAAATTTCTGTTTCGCTTGTGTGTGTATGAAGAGTTCGGCTGTGGCTCGGCCTTTGAGTGATGATGCGGTCTTTGTCGGCTTTGCTTGCTGTTGGGAAGTTCCCACGGTAGTTCGAGTAGTTTTGCGTTCGCACAGTGGATTCCTTTTCCGTCTTGAGCACACCTGTTCGATCGTCTCTTTTTTATTATTTTATGTATATATTGTAAATAATATACTTATATAAATAATGTATATAATTATTAATTTTATTTTTATTTTTTACAACAGTGTGTGCAGTAATGCATATTAAAAATTTTTATTTTTTAGAGCAATCTTTAAATAGAAAATTTTTTTGAAATCACTTTTTTGGCTGTTTGACGCCTCTATGTATTAAGTGCTTAGAGCAGAGGTGCCCACGCCATTGCTCTCGCTGCTCTTTAGATAGGGCTCTTGCTCTTGCTTATGGGGAGAGCTCTCTCTCGTATGCAAAGCAAATTACAAAAACAATTTGCCTTTGTTTTTCTTATTTCACTCATCTCGCAGCATATGCGACCAAGCGCCCAAAGTAAGTACAATTGGAGCCTTCTGGTTTACAATGCGACATTGAGCTAAAAACATCAAACTTAAAGGGTATTGACTTCTGGAAAGCCATAAGTGCAAATAAATACCCTTCACTTCACCAAAAAATATTACGTGTTTACGCTATGTTTGGAAGTACTTATATTTACGAAAGTGCCTTTCCAACTCTAAAACTTATTAAAAGCAAAAAAAAAGATCTCTTCTCACAAACTATAATTTAGAAGCCTTATTAAAATTATCATTAAGTAAAATTAATTTAAATATAGACAATATGTTGGGTAGTAGTAGTAGTAGTAGTTCTTAAGTTTGTTTTTTTTGCACTTAATTTTTTTCAGTGCAGCAAATTGAAACTGAAAAAAAAATGCTTGCGTCTATGTATTGGTGTTTTTATTTGTGTGTATTAGTGCGTGCTCTTTTGTATTCTCAGTTTGGGCACCACTGGCCTAATTTATTCTTCGGGCAATATTTTATGGAATAATCAAACTCCCCAAAGTATTCGATTTTGTCGACCGTTAAAACTTGAGCAAAGAATC
>JAWNNJ010000792.1:0-14710 GCA_035045125.1 Hypselothyrea guttata | reverse complement strand
TCTGGGTGTTACACACATTTCCTCTTTGCACTAAACTAATAGACCCTTTTTACTTTTTTAAAGTAAAGGGTCTAAAAATTAAAAATAAGAGTTATTTTTCAATTTGTATACAAAAAGAAACATTTTTTTCGATTTGTATAAAAATGAACAATAATTGAATTGCAATATCTTTTGAACCAAGTATTTGAAAAATTTAAATATATTTGTTATCAGTGATTCAATACCTATTATTCCTTGAAGAATGAATATTATGGATTGAAAATATGAATATAATATAAATACAAATATTGAAAAATAAAATTTATTTTGAAATTTTGTTCAATACAAATTGTAAATTAAAGCTTTCATTTAATTGTTTGGATAAACATCTTCGAATAAATTTTATTTTATAGTTTAACATATATTTTAAAAATTATAAGACTATTTCTGGTTAAAACACGACTAAAGCAATTAATTATACATTTTTTGTGATGCTTATGAATGTTTATTTATATCTATTGCAAGAGCCAAAAAGCTTATCTAACCTCACTTTAGCGTCGGCAGAACACGTGTTCTGTTAAGCGACGCGCCTAACATTCACCGACGGCAGCGACAGAGCGTTAACAGCGCGCGCACGGCGACTCGACTAACAGTGCGCTGGCCAGAGCAGCAAAAGAAGGACGCAGCGTTAACAGGGTGTCTGGTGACTGAGGGCAAAAGCACAGGGTTGTTTGCGCTGGCAGC
The DNA here is from genome assembly GCA_035045125.1 of Hypselothyrea guttata. Taxonomy (NCBI): domain Eukaryota; kingdom Metazoa; phylum Arthropoda; class Insecta; order Diptera; family Drosophilidae; genus Hypselothyrea; species Hypselothyrea guttata. The sequence goes on along the minus strand of JAWNNJ010000792.1, from coordinate 13,987 downwards.
GCTGGCAGCGCTGCCTGCTGTGCCATTGGCCAATCGGCGAGCGTCTGGCGGTCCTGTGCGCAAGCGAGATGGCTAGCTGCAGCAAACAAAATGGCTAACGTTAAGCGGAAATTGCACTTGTCGCTGCGTGCAAGCGAGACGGCTGCTTGCTTGACTTGGCGAATTTAATCATGGCTAAATGAGATGTTAACTTGAGCAATGGCAGTTGCCGGGAGAGGGGTGGGGGTGGGGGGAGGGAAAGGTTGTTTGGCTTGCCATATGGCAGTGGGGCGAAAGTGGGTGTGGCAGGTGGTGGTGGCGACTGCCGGCTGTGCACGTTAAACTGTCCCGTTTACAGCAACAAATCGCGTAATTCACTTCTGTGCATGTATGCGTATCTGTGTGTGTGTGTGTGTGCATGTGTGTGTGTGTGTGTGTTATCCTGACGCTGCGCTAAAAGGATTAATAAACGCTCGCATCTCAGTTGTTCATTTGACTTTGCGCTTAACGGTTCAGCTGCTGCCAGGCGTTGCACGTTGCACGTTGCATGTTGCACGTTGCAAATTTATTTAAATAAAAAAAAAAAATGCAGTTTATGCCATCAATTGCCTGTTGCCGTTGCCGTTGCCGTTGCCATTAGCTTTACCGTTATTTCTGCCGTCGGCGTTATTATTATTACTAGCATAAGTACAACATTTTTTTGAACAGTGTGTGCCGTGCTTTATTATGTCATTGACAGCATTGGGAAGTTACAGATCCCATATACAAATCGAGTAATACGTGTAGCATATGAAATAAAGCATTTGCTTTTGCTGAAAAAATTTCATAGAATTTCAATAGTATTAAATAATAGTATAAAATAATAGTATAAAATAATAGTATATATAATAGTATATCGTATCTAAAATGCAAAGCTCCAAGTCGTTTCTTATACGCGATCTGCTCGGCGATCTCATCAATCAGCCGCAAACGGATTCAGGTGAGTTCAAATTTCAATGCCTAGTAACTCTTAAAAGGTCCATCTAGAGCACAGCTGCTCTATCTATAGACCTATGTAGATCGATCCAGAGTATATAGCATATATTTTAGGGAATATTCAACGCTTCTTATTGTCGATTCCTTTAACCGCTTTTCTTCTTTCCACATGATAACTGCATTTATTGCGCTATTCCGATATAGGGGGATTATCACTTCATTTTTTTTAAACTTTGAATGCGCATAGCTTTACCAAAACTCAACCCATGTCTTAGCGGTGTGGTTTTTTCTTATTCATTTGAGTTCGAAATTAAAGTTTGAGTAATAAATCAAAGAAAAAAAATTTGAAATTTTTGGTAAAGTTTTAATTTATCCCTTAAAAAATTTTCAATTAAAAAAAAAAAAATTATTTTTACAATTGCTAGAATTGATGCGTAATCGAATTGTATTGCAAAATTAGGCAGAAAATCCCAAACATGACAGTATTTGATCGCAAAATGTAGTTTCTTGGGTCAAATTGGTATCATTGGGGGGATTATCACTCCTTATATGAAAAAGGCCATTTTTGTTAAACTTTGAATGCGCATAGCTTTACCAAAACTCAACCGATTGTTTAGCGGTGTAGTTTTTTCTTATTTATTTGAGTTCAAAATTTAAATTTGAGTAAAAAATCGAAGGAAAAAATATTGAATTTTTTTGCGGAAATTTAAAATTTTAAAAAAATATGAAATTTTCGGGAAAAAAATTATTGTTTTAAAATCGTAAGAATTGATGCGTAAATGAATTAATTGTATTGCAAAATGACGCAGAAAAAACCAAACATGACAGCATTTGGTTTAAAATTGTGGATTTTGGGGCCAATATTGGTATTACGGGGGGATTATCACTCCTTACAGGCTTGACATATGTACATACAGACATACAGGCGACCTACTGCATATGTACCCTATACTTACTGCAAGTAAGAAGCGTCAAACATAGATCTTGACAATTAAACATCTATATATCGTACATATCGGACGATATATCGATAATATCGAATTTGCAGCTTTACTGCTCCGTTCTAATCCCCATTTGAATTATGCATATGGAGCACAACGAACAACAATTAACTACTAAATAGTTGTAATTGTTGAGCTAAACTTTGCCTAATGTCAGGCATAATTAGAAGACAATTCTGGGCCTACGCACACAAACAAATATGCCAACAATTATTCATGCAAGGGCCACAAATGAGTGCATACCTGAGGCTGTTTGCATACCCTACAATTTGACTGCACAGAGTATATTACGCAGCTTTGCAAACTCAACATGGCATGCAAAATATATGAATGTAATTTATTATTCAAAATATTTAATCTTTTAAGAATTTATTCATATAATTTAATCAATTCCATTTCTACATAATTCCAAATGCGATTTGTTCCATTGCAATAATATTCATTTAGTTTAAATAGTATTGAATAGAAAATTAAAATGATAAAACATGAAAATGTTAATAATTAAAATATGGAATTCTCGATTCTAGGGTTCTGTTCGTTTGTCCGTCTTTCCGTCTGTCCGTCTGGATAAACGCCAAGATCTCGTTTAAGCTGTATACTGTTGGAGGAGCGTAGCGCGAGCTGTGTATAGGCCTGATTGCCTAATTACAGGGTAAATTTCGCCTGGCATGTCTGCTGTAGCAAGATCTCGTTTAAGCTATATACCTAACGTAGGAGCGCGTAGCGCGAGCTGTGTATAGGCCTAATTGCCTAATTACAGGATATTAACCGCGTGGCATGTCTGCTGTAGCAAGATCTCGTTTAAGCTATATACCTAACGTAGGAGCGCGTAGCGCGAGCTGTGAATGAGCCTCTGCTTAATTACAGGGTATTAATCGCCTGGCATGTCTGCTGTAGCAAGTCTATTGTTTACATAATTTGCATATTGGCATTGTTTGTGCTTCGGCTGTTGTTGTGGTTGATGCGAGGCTAAAACAATCGCATCGTGAGCAAAGTTGTTGTACGTGACAAATTGCTCAAGCGCAAGTTACAAGCAGCAGCAACAACAACAACAACAACAACAACAAATTAAATTATTGCCCTGAGCACTTACTGCCACCCCGGCACCCCGCCCCTTCTAGCCACAGCCCCTGCCCCTGCCCCAACATTTGTTGCTAAAAGTTTTGTTGTCGTTTCTAATTGCGACGAGGTGTGAGATTCAAATGCCTGCGGCCAGTTGTCAGTGGTTTATTTTAAAGTGTGTGTGTATCTGTGTGTGTGTGAGAGTATCTGTGTGTGTGCTTAAGGGCATAACCGCTAGAATGTGGCATGCAAAGTGCCGCCTAATTGGCCGCTGCGCCGCAAAAGTAATGCGAGGCAATTAGGCATTAGCCAAGACAATATCAAGAGCATGTTGGCGTTTTCTATTCCGCTTTGCGTCCCATTCGTAAACGTTTAACCACCTCAGATAGTTTATGGGGTTTACCACGCTTCCTTCTAAGTGTTACACGCATTTTTCATTTGTGCCTTTTTTAGGAAGAATTTTTTCAGCCCCAGCGTATGCAACAAAAAATATAATTTTGCTTAAATCCAAGCCGTTTGATATTCTCGGAAGCTAAAATAAATGTTTCTTATGATAATTCCCCCAAAGTTTTAACGTTCTTGAAATATTGAAGCTCAAGCTCTACTTTGTTAATGTCTCAAGCTTTGAGAATTTATTTTTGGCAAATTATAAATTAAATTATACTTAAATTTAACTTTATTTGTGGCAAATTATAAATTAAATTATACTTAAATTTGAATTTATTTGTGGCAAATTATAAATTAAATTATATTTAAATTAAAATTTATTTTTGGCAAATTATAAATTAAACTATACCTAAATTTTAATTTATTTGTCGCAAATTGTAAATTAAATTATACTTAAATTTAAATTTATTTTGGGGTGCAAGATATTTATATAATTTATATTTATTTACATTAAATATTTATTGTCACATAAATAAGTTTATTATTTGTTAAGAATATTTTTTGCTTACTTTAATTTTATAGGTATATTCTAGTAATCTAGGTTAGTTTGTAGACAATACTCTTCAAACACATATTTAGGCTTAATTTAAATTAATTTAATTTGGAGCGATTTACCTAAAAATAAATCTTATACAGATTCTACAGGCTTGTATTTATGATTTTCTTATACATATCTCTCCGGGAATTCAAGTGCCTATTAAATGGCAATTGTGCCGCAAATTGATACGACGTGACTTTTCATCCAAAAAATACGAAATGCAAAAACAGAAGAGGAAGCACAAACTCTTGAGACGCCCCATGATGGTGCACACACAGACACACAGGCACACAGACAATCATATAGGGATTCACACACGTGCATAATTGAATCATCATTCGTACATAGGTCTTGAGCCGCTTCTTTGGGTGCTCACAAAAATAGAAGTCAAAATCATTTGGGGTTAAAATATATAAAAATAATTTCCGCAACAACAAAACATGCTAAACTTGGAAGTTACACTAAATCGAAGCGTTGCTTGAATAATGGCAAGACAGACTTCAAGCTACCCTGTAAAGCTAAGCAAAATTTTCCATTTATTAAATTTTTAAAATTTTTTTTTGGTTTTTTTGAATTTTTTGTAATTTAAGTGTATAAAATTTTAGAACTTAAAGCTACAAATTGATGTGAAAAATTTTTTTTTTAGTTTGTAGTAAGCAGATCAGTCGGACGCGCCTAAAATATAATTTAGACACATTTAGAAAATAAACAAAGTGCAGCAGCAATGCAGCTTCTTACTTTTTTGTTGCTACACAAAATTATTAATCCTGTTTTACCCATTTTTTATCTAGGGTATGAAAGTATATATAAAATATAATTCAGACAGATTTATAAAATAAGCAAAATGCAGCAGCAATGCTACTTCTTAATTTTTTGTTGTTACACAAAGTTATGAAGCCTGTTTTTACTCATTTTATGAGTACAGGGTATAAAAGTATATATAAAATATAATTCAGACAGATTTATAAAATAAGTGAAATGCAGCAGCAATGCTGCTTCTTACTTTTTTATAGCTACACACTGTTTTTACCCATTTTATGAGCACAGGGTATGAAAGTACGAGTGTATAAAAAAGTAAGAAACCTTGCTGCGCACACACACACACACACGCACACACACACGTGAGCTCTGGTCTAACCGTGGTGGTTGGTTTTGTTTTTTTTTTTGTTTTTTGTGTTTTCCGTTTGTGGGAAATGCCGTAAATTCCAATAGGAAAGAAACAATCGGGCCTTGGTCTCGAGTCGACACGTGAATTTAATCAGTTTGCCCCCGCGGCGCTGGATATCGTGCATATGTGGCACATCCATAATGTATATAAATAACAAATGCTGTTGATCTCGAAATCAGAAATAACTCTTGACGTTTTTGTCTTGTTAATGGATCTGAGCCAACGCCCACTTAAGGCGCCACAGGATGATAATGAGTCCATGCGATGGTCCAAAGTGCCTGCACGCGCTCATCTTCGCTCTATTTCTGATTCTGGCTGATTCGGGCTGATTCCTGGAATCCCCAAGTCTCTTCAAGCGTAGGACGCATTAACGCCACGCTGCGCTTAAAAGCATGCTACAAATTATTTTTAACTCGTTTTCCATTCCTAACCTCAACTTATTGAGCGCCAGTCTATAAAGTGATGCTTGAAATTTATTGAATTGTACAAGATTCTATATAAATTAAGTATGGCATATTTTTGTATTTTAATACATACATACTTTTATTACAATTTTCAATTGAGAGCAATACCACAATTCAGCTTTAAAATTTAGATATAATAGTAGAACTTAACTTTTCTTTCTTCAACAATTGATTGAAAACATGAAAAACAAAAAAAGAAATTCACTTTTTTTAAAGTACATATATATTTAAATAGTCGAGTCGCTTTAAAATCTGAAAATAAACAAGTAAACTTCATTGTAAGAATGTTTCAAATTTTAACTGAATATTTTGATTAGTAGTATTTTATTGAAAAAATTTAATTATTTCTAGCTCGATGAACTCATTTATTTATTGTCCACTAAAGCCATCGACAGTTAAAATTATATATTAAAAAAAGAAAAAACCGAAATAAAATTAATTTACATTAAAATTTAAGATAATTAAAAACAAATATTGTTATCTTAATGGTATTAAGCAGATCTTAAAATTTATAATACAACTTTTAGTTATACAAACAAACATTTGAAAACAATATATAATATACAAATTCAAATTATAATTAATTATGATTAATTGTTGTTAGATGTTTAAGGTATAACCTGTAAAAAAAATTTACACATTTAAAAAAAAAAAAAAAACAATAAAAATTAAATTAAAACTATTAAAGTCGGAGAATAGATCTTATCAGGTTGCAGTACACTTAATCCCAACGCTAATAATAAATAAGTTTGGAGCAAATCAGTCGCACTTTACGGACAGTAGCAGAATTTTTGCTTTTCATTACACCCTAAGCGCATGCACCCTCTACGCAATTGTCCGTTACATATCTCTGCTGTTTCTTCTGACAGACAGACATAACTATATCGACTCAGCTCGTCGTTATGATGTAGAATATATGTACTTTCTTCTGAATGTTACACAGATTTTCCATGATAGACCCGTTTGTACGTTTTAGAGCAGAGGTGCCCAAGCCATAGCTCTCGTTGCTCCTTAGATAGGGCTGTTGCTCTTTCTTATGGGGAGAGCCGCACCGTATGTGTGAGCGCTCTCTCTCGTAAGCAAAGCATATTACACAAACAAATCGCCTTGGTTTTTCTCATTCCACTCGTTTCTGCCTGCTCTCCCGACTCAGCGTCGCCACGCGTCGTCGCTCCACAGTGGGCCATTTGGCTTTGCTAGCGGCATTTAAATAATAACTTGTAAGAAAAATCAAAATATTATTAGGTTTATAAAATGTTTTTACAAATTTTTTTTTATTGTCTTTTTAATACTTTTATTTTTTAAAATGTTTTGTTATATTTTAATTTTTTATATAAATATTTTTGTACATTATTATTTTATAAACAAATTAAAAATAATATTTACAATTGATATAAAAATGATTGACACATTTTTGCTAAAAAAATAAAAATTTCTTTGCATAAAATATCATTAATAAAATGATTTTAAAATTTGTAATTAAATGCCGCAAGCGAGGCTAAAACCTCCACTGTGTGCTCTCGCAAGCTAGGATTTTTTTCTTGGAATTTTATGCGCTTTGTTGTTGTGTTGCCGAAATACATGCAGTGAACGAAATCAATTCTGTTTATTTATTTCAATCAGAATGTGCGCAATCGCAGAGCACATTTAACTAAAATTAATGAAAATATAAATAATTTGTTGTGTGGATTTTAAGTTGATATTTCTTGATTGAAATGAAAATGTTTATTCTCGTTTCAAATTGGATCTTCACGATCTTTTCATTAAAAATTTCACATAATTTTTTTTTTAGTGCAGCAAATTGAAACGAAAAAAATGCTTGCGTCTATGTATTGGTGTTTTTATTTGTTTGTATTAGTGGTTGCTCTTCTGTATTCTCAGTTTGGGCACCACTGTTTTAGAGTATAAGCTCTAGAAATCCTAGTATTATAGCATCTATTTTTAGCATTTTTCACTGTTTGCGCAATTTTATCTGTATTTACAGAGCTGGAGCTATCGAACGATGCGTCGGACATCGACATCGAGGACCGTTCGACACCAGATTCGACCCTAAATGGCTGCCACCGGGAGCTGCTGCTGTCGCATCACTATCAACACAACGACGAGTCCAGCGTGGAGTCGTGTGGCACGGTGGCAACTGTACCTGGAGCTGGGGGCTTGAGTGCAGCCGCCGCTGCCGCTGGCATGGCGGCGGGTCTTTTGGCTGCAGCTGCTGCTGGCGGCGCTGCTGTTGCCGTGGCAGCTGCTGGTGGCACAGAGCATGGCGCCACCGATGGCGGTGGCATGGTGGGCGGAGGCGGAGGCACCTATGCGGAGCACAAGCTGCAGCTGAGCAAGAGCGGACGCAAGCCGCGACGCCGACGCACGGCCTTCACGCACTCGCAGCTGGCGTATCTGGAGCGCAAGTTCCGATGCCAGAAGTATCTGAGCGTCGCGGATCGCAGCGATGTGGCAGAGACGTGTAGTCTGTCGGAGACGCAGGTGAAGACCTGGTATCAGAATCGGCGGTGCGTATAAAAAAAAAATACAAATTATTTCTGTACTAATTTTGATTTGCGGTTGTTTACTTACCTACAAAATTATCCGCATTTTTTAAAAATCAGCCGTTTTGTCCACTGTGCGATGGGTGGAAAAAAGTTACATATCTTATTTTTTAACGGCAAAGTTGGATATAGTTCAAACTTTTATTGCCAATATTTATTTTAAAATTGTTTTAATTCTGAAATTCAATTTAAATAGTAAAAATTGAAAATAAGAGTTATTTTTCAATTTTTATAAAAAAATATTTAAATAAAAATGCATTTTCTATTTATATATTATAAAAATAAAATAACATTTATTTTCAATTTTTTTTTTTAATACAAATTGAAATTTCAAAATTTTTTTGTGATAAAACTTGACAAATAACTTTTGTATTATAATTTATTTTTTCAAACTTATAATAACTACGATAATTACCTCCCAAAGGATTGAAACTAGTGTTGGCAAAACATCGATAGTGCTTGCTATCGATCATTTCGTCAATCGATAAAAATCGATTTGCATATAAATAGTATTTGGCATATTATTTTAAAACATTTTTAAATCGGTAAAATCAATTATGAAAATAATTTCCTTATTTAAGACTAAGGCAATATGTATCATAATTAAAATATTTCTTTTTCCTGAGCTTCCGAAATTATGGTTATACTTTAGCTGATTTTCAGGAATGCAAAAAGTGAGCTCATTTTGGGTCATTTTGGATGACGCTCATTTGACATTTTCATTAACGACCACAAGGGATACTGATATCATGCAAATGATAGGATAGGATGAACTGGCTTATCATCTGGATGAAGTAGTGCATCATTTGGATGAAATATTATGTCATTCGGATGAAGTGGTTCATTTAAATGAACTATTTCGTCATTTAAATGAAGTGGTTCGTCGTTTGGATAGGGTATTTTCGTCATTTGAGTAAACTGGTTCATTTGGATGAACTGGATAAAGTGGTTCATCAACAGATTCGTCATTTAAATGAACTGGTTCGTCATCTGAATGATAGGGCACATTTGTACTCGTGGAAAAAGGCTATTAGATGAGCAAAATTGTTTGTTTCAATTAATCGATTGTGAGATTGAACAATCGATGATCAGTTATCAATAATATTTGTATAGCTATCGATTGTTTTGCCAGCACCAGTGGGAAATCTACACTGAGAAGTTTCTTCAACGCGGTTTCCTCTTATCTCTTTGCAGCACCAAGTGGAAGCGTCAGAATCAGCTGCGCCTGGAGCAGCTGCGTCATCAGGCAACGCTGGAGAAGGATTTTGTGGTGCAGGAGAACGGATCGGCTGGTCCACTCGGCTGCTGTCCCAGCGGACTGTCCGCTCCCTTTGGCGCCTCGGCTGCGGCCACGCCCTTCAGCGCTGCTGCTGCCGCCGCCGCTGCGGCAAGTAATCCGTGCAACTTCCTAACTTCCGCCGCTGCAGCGGCCATTTTCCGCAACGTAGGCTATGTGCATGGCTGCCCGATGTAGACGACCGGATGTCCCACACTTGCCACATGCCACATGCCACACGCAACGTGACATTCTATACCCCCGCTTGCCTATGTACATACACACTACAAAACAAATCCACGTTTGTTCTCTTTGTGCAATACTATGACTCTGTGCTTCAAATGCTCGCCATTGAGTTATCGAGTTTATCGGTTGATCGGTTGATCGATTGATCGAATTACAAAAAAAACCCCAAGCCCACCTGCAGCAACGCCCCCAGATCCAATCACACATACGAATTTTAGGCCTAGACAAATTAACTGTAATATATACACACAGATACAGATACAGATACAGATACAGATACACACCCATACAAAAGAAATGTAAACAGAGCGCACTATAAAATTTTTTTGTGAATAAATATTAAAAATTATTACTTTATTTGAAAGAGCTTTTTATTTCACGCCTGTAATATCAACAATGATCTATTTAGCTTGTACAACTGACGAAAAATTTAAGTTATCAATGGCCGAACTGCAGTTCGAACACTGTCGGTTGCGTTCGACCCATTTCTTTCTTTCAGCTAGAAATTTTGTGGAAATGCGTGCGATAAAACTAGAAACGGATTAGTACCAAATACAAATGAAAAACTAAATAAAAATATTTCGAAAATTCTTCCAAAATTATTAATTTATTAAATGGCGAATAAGGTCGGTTGCATATCTTCACTGTTCCGATCGTAATGCAATTCGCAGCATCGATGGTATGTTTGATCAGGAAGATCTGTCTATATGAACGCGTACATCTCGCAAACTACAAGAGATGGAGACACCATTTTCGGTACATAGGTTCTCCTAAGCTGTTACTGATCAAGTTTATTTTGAAATTTCGAAAACTTGCACCCTTTATTCGATAATTGCAACAGAAAAAAAACAACATTCACAGCATTTTAAAGATATATGTAGTTCTGTAAATCGATAAATCGATGCTGTGAATTTCGTTATGTCGATTACGTCCGACTGTAGTCTGCCACCCTACTAGTCTGCTCCGTACTTAATAGTTTTTGGCTGAATTTCGACAAATCGATAAAAATACAGAAAGCGGGAACCAAAGCGTAAGTTGAAGACGCTTAACGCTATTTTTGGAACAAAATATCTTTTTTTGCAGAAAAATAATAATAAAATAATATGAAAAATAATAAATAATGATAAATAAAGCTTAAATATTTAGCTTGATTGTGACGTCATCGAACAGTTGAGCTGCTTTGCAGGCCTTTGATGGCGTTTTCCAAAGCTCTGGTTGCAGAGGGCAGGGGGAAGGGGAGGAGGGTGGGGAGTGGGGAGGGGGGAGGGTGGATGCTTAAAAATCAACTTGAGCGAATCATACAAAACGATATCAATTTGTCGCTATATAGTAGTAAATGCCCAGCTATACATATATATTGATATTAATACACACACACACACACACACACACACACATTGAAGTGAGTGTATGTGTGTATGTGTGTGAGCCAACCAACCGGAAGACAAGCAAGAACTTGGCATATCAAAGTGCATGGTATGAAGCGAGACCGCAATAGTAACAAAAGCCAAAGAGTAAATCAGAGCAGAGCAGCTGGTGTGAGAGAGAGGGAGACAGAGAGTGTGGGTCGCTGTCGCAGTCGCAGTCGGCGTCGACGTCGCCGTCAACGTTCGCAACGTTTGCGGTTTGCGGTTAGATTTTCATGCACATTTAGCTCGGCAAAAAAAGGACGAGAAATGTTTAGCTACAAATTGAATCTGCAGCGAGTCAGTTAACTCGCAACAGAGACAGCGACAGAGTCAAAGCTACGTCTCTATATATGTATGTATTTATGCTATATAAAGTGGGCGGGGGGCGGGGTGCGTCAGTAGTTCGAGTGCCCGCAAACGGAAGCAGCGCACAGAACGCTAATTAAAAAGACACTTCAGCTTTTTTTCTAGCTTTTTATGCCCTGTACCCATGAAATGGCCAAAAACAGGGCTAATAACTTTTGTGCAGAAGAAGGCGTGGCAAATCCTAGAATGCTGAAAAGCATCGATATGTATGTCTATCTGTCCGTCTATATTTATCGTATATATTATACATATGTATGTATATCATACGCAGTTCAAGTTTAATTAAATGTTGGATGACACGCCTTCCTTACGCCCTAATCTGTCAAAATCGTATAACTATCGTAATATTGATCATAGAAAAATGTTATTCATAATATATACCTTCTACCATTACCTATTTCTATCCTGAAAAGCTCAACAAAATAGGCTAATGAACACAGAAGTTATTAAAGAAACAATATTGCATGGTTCGGACAAAAAAATAAGAATAAGCATTGCTGCTGAGCGACGTATGATATTTTATGAATTTTTTTTAAATTTATTCAAAATATATTGTGCTGGGAATATAGAATATTCGGGCACATCCGACTGAACGGCTACGTTGTACGGACAAAAAATTAAGAAGTTGCATTGCTGTTATGAGTTTCATATTTTATAAATATTTTAAAACTGTATTGAAAATACTATATTGTGACGGGTTTTCTACAGTCGGGCGCGTCCGACTGATGAGGAACGGACAAAAAAGTAAGAAGCAGCATTGCTGCTGCGCGTCTTATGATATTTTATAAATATTTTAAAATTACATTAAAAATGCTATATTGTGCAGGGTGTTCTCCAGTCGGGCGCGTCCGACTGATCGGCTACTGGTTCTTCTTTTTTTTAGATCTGGCAGAAAGATAGACAGTGAGAGAGGGAAGGAGAGGGGAAGAGGAGGGGCAACTGTTGAGTTAGCGTTAAGTTTTTACCGTTATCCATGAAATTGTCTATGAAATGTGAATGTAATTTAATGAATAAAATGCATTCGAGTTGGCGGCGTTCCCCCAATGGCCAATTCATAGCGAATGCACCCATCCAATATTCATTCGCATTCATTGAGTGTTTATGGCATCTGCGTAAACCCGTATTTTGTTGCGCTTCATTTGCGCATCTATGGAGATTTGAATAGCGTTTTTAATTGGTACATTTTACGTCTGCCATGTTTTTGAGAGCAGCAAAAAGGATCTTTCGCCTTTTGAGCCAGCGCCAACTTTGATTTGTATTTATTTAATGAGTTATTAATTGCATTCAGCTTTACCTTTTATGCCATTTTTACCATTTTTATGCGGACCACCCTTTGAAAATTCCCCACAAAGGGTATCCTCAGCTATGGACTAGGATAATTCGTGAATAATACGTAATACTTGCTTTATTTATTTTAAATTACATATTAAAATTAAGCAAAATAAAATTAAAGTTGAATTTATAGCATGAAATTTAAAATCAATAAGACATCCGTCTGGGGAATAATGAATATATCGAGCCCTTCCCGCGAAAAAGACGTAACCAACATTTTTTTCGATTTTCGGTTTTTGATGCAATTATGTTCATAATCACCCAACTCATCCACACAAAAAATTTCATAATTTTATCTTGCGTATTTACTGAGATATCAGCCTGTCAATTATATCGCAAGCGCCAGATTTGCTGCGAATTTCAGACGCGTTCTCGCGAAAAAAACGTTCTCCTGTAAAATTTGATTTTGTTGGTTACGCCATTTTCGCGGGAAGGGCTCGATATGTATAAATAATGCAATGCTTCATCTTACTTTTTATTTTTCTGTAGCATGCTTTTAGGGTCGCTCTAATAGATGGTTTAATGCTCAAGTTGAATTTATAGCATGAAATTAAAAATAAATAAGACGGATTATCTGAGGAATAATGAATATATAAACAATGCAATGCTTCATCTTACTTTTTATTTTTCTGTAGCATGCTTTTAGGGTCGATCTAAAATGTTATAATGCTCAAGAGTAAACATTCTGAAACTTACGCTTTTTATTCAACTTTAAATCGGTTTTTATCGATTAGGGCGCAAAAGGGGCGTGTTGACAATTATTTAAAACACAGGACACAGGTTATAATAAATAATAAATAAATATATTGTAATGTTAATAACAAGTATACTTATATAAAAATTTGAATAATATTTATATAACAAATTAAATGTTCTTTTTCGAGGATAACCCATGTTCATCTACATTGATTACTCTGAAACCAGGCATATAAATCACTCAAAAAAAAAAATGATTTAAAGGTGATCAAAGTCAAAGGCTCCGACTGTATGACTGTCGAGTGTTCCACTTTAGCTATTTTCTGAGTGCATTGAGTGGGCGGAACTTTTGCTCAAAGGCTAATAAGCGTTATGCAAACTATTAATTAATATGTTTTGCCTAATTATAAATTATGTTTTACAGCATTTGTTTTACAAATATTTACCAGAAGCTAAAATATGTATACGTAAGAAGATAACGTTCC
>JAWNNJ010000791.1:0-11896 GCA_035045125.1 Hypselothyrea guttata | reverse complement strand
TATTAGAGTTTACATTTTTTTTTTATCGAAAATTGATAAAGTCAATGAAATTTTGTTTTGATATTTGTAAAAACCACACAATGAAACAGTCTCAAGTTCAAGCTGCTTATCGCAAGCACATTAAAAATAAAACTAAATACAAAATATATACAAATACTCTATACGAAGCTATGAATCGACTAGCAGATATGCTGTAAAATAATAAATATTTAAGATATTCAGCTTGAATGATTCAGATGCTCTGGCTAGAAATTAAATATTGGCTAGAAATAAAATATTTAATATAATGAAATAAATAAATAATAAATAAATAAAGAGCTTTTATAAATATATTTGATTTTTGTTGCTAAATGTTTTTAATTTATTGTTGAGCTAAACTAACCTTCAAAACACTTTATATTTCAGCAGGGTATAATTAAAATTCACACTAAATATAAGGCAATTAAATTCAATGCTCTAATTGGATCAAATTTTGTAGGATCTCTCTCTCCCTCTCTCTCTCCTACTCTCTCTCTCTCTCTCTCTCTCTCTCTCTCTTTCTGTTTGTGTCTCTCTAATGCGCTCTCTAATTCTCTGGCGCTCACGACACCTACATAAATCACAATAAAAACAAATTAGCAACAAATTCTAGGGCATTTTTTGTATCGGGTCCGTCGTGTTTTTTATTATTTTTCATTATGCAGCCTACGCGGGCTAATTGAAATACTTGGAATGTAAATGGGGGCTAAGCAGGAGGCGGGGTTGCTGCAGGTCAGGGTCAGGGTGCGTTGGTGAAAAATTTTGCCCAAAATTAATTGACAGCAATAAATTTATGCTTGTTGTTGTTGTTGTTGTTGCCGGTTGTCCTGGACACCGTAATTCGCTTTGAGGCCGACGCCCACGTGACTCATGCGATGATAGAATGAAGAGGGAGGAGGGATGAAGAAAGAGAGAAGAAGAAGCAGGCACATTTTGTGCCGTTATTTTAATGCGAGCTGCACAAATCAGTTTTCAATTAAGCGCATGAGAGGGGTTGGGAGAGGGGGAGCCGAGTGGCAGAGGGGAAGGAAGAGGCGTAATGACGCAGGCTTAATTGTGTCAAAAGCGCAATTTTGTGCAATTTGCCGAAATGCGAAAGTGAAAGCTAAAACGCTCTCTCTCTCTCTCTCTCTCTCTTAATTGCAGTGCTGCCAATTTTTGTTTGAGAGAAAAAATAGCTTTTTTGACGGGAAACGCACAATAAAATATAAACAATAATTGACAAAAAAAGTGGAAAAAACAGCAAAGTTATTTTTAATTAAAATAAAATAATAATTATTTTTCCATTGAAATAAAATAACAGCAGGCCCAAATTTATTACTTCTTTTGGCTTATTTTTTTTTATTAAATAAGAAAGTATACCTAGGTAATATATTTGAAACATTTACTGCTTGTTAATAATGTCATTATTTTAAATAAATTAAAAATAAAAAAAAACTGATAAAAGCTGAATTTATACGATAAAACAGCCGCAATTTGCGCCTTGTGAAAATGCTTTTTTAAAACCAGCCAGATCTGGCGGCATAAAAACAAATTAGTCAACACTGATTGCTACAAACCTAAGTCCAACTTCCGCTGCAATTTGTACAAATCTGTTTGCTCTCTCTCGTTTGAGTCTCAGTCTCTCAGTCTCTCTCTTTGGCTTGTGATTTCATAATACTGCTTTGTTATTGTTGCTTTTTTGTGTGCTAATGCGGCAAGTTCGTGACAGCCTCAATTTCCGCTCTCTCACACTCACACGCTCTCGTTCTTTTTCGCTTGCTGCTTGCCACAACACGAGAGCTTCACATTAACCGTTATGAGCAGCGATTTCCTGAGCTCAAGGCATTTTCCAACACTCAAAACGCTGGCACTTTTAATTGTTTAACAATTAATGCAAAAACAAATTCAACTGCAGCTGGATGAGGCAACTGCAGCTGTCACTCACGCGGCCCAAGTGTCAAATGCATTCGCACGTAAACAAACACCCGAAGAGCGCAAAGAGAGCGAAGAGAGAGCGCCGCAGCCGAAGCGGCAGCCGAAGCGCAGCCGAAGCGCAGTCGAAGCGCAGCCGAAGCTCGGCGTCAGCTGTTTCGGGCTGCTGCACTGTCCTAGGACAACAAACACGAATGGGAGAGGGACGACGAGGGGCGAGGCGAGGCGACGACTGCGCTGCTCAGCGTTGCGCCGAGTGGAAAAATCGATGGCACACTGAAACAAAAGCGGACAGCAAAGCAGCCGCATGGCTGCGAGCGTAGCAGAATCAAAGAGAGCGAAGAGAGAGAGAGAAAAGAGAGAGAGAGAGAGAGCGCAATTGTTGCGATAACAGCTGAGCGCTTGTTTTGAGCGGATTTTATGGAGCTCACTGCGGAAATGCGCTGCAATTTGCATTGGATTTTGTTTGGAATAATAAATTAAATTAAACCTACATTCAAGATTTATGTTAATTTAAGTTTTATTTACCCAAGCTGTAAATTATTAGTCGCTGTACTTTTAGAATTAGAAAAAAAATCGTTAGCAATTTTTACTAAATTATAAATAGTTTTCAAATAATATAAATAAAATAAATAATAATATAAATTGTACATAAGCGTAAAATTAGATAATTAAATGTAAAGAATAATACTACATATATGCAAAATTAAAGCATTAACTTTGTACGAATTTAATTATTTGATAAAATTAATTATTAAATAGAACTACAAATTAATTATATAAGCTATTTTTAAAATAATAAAAGATCTAGCAAATTAATGTTGCTTTATAAAATATTTCTTGTGTTTACGCCTACTCTGAATATTTATTTAAATTATAAATTTATGAAATAAACTAATTTTGATATGACCAAAGCTCTAATTTAGTACAAGTTTAAGTGGCATTTTTATTTTATTTATGCAGTTTATATTAAACAATAAAAATAATAAATAAATAAATGTATCATGCAAACAATGTTTAACGTATTCAAAGTCTTTACTTCTGAAACTTATTTTAATTTTGTATTTAAGTATAAAAAAAAAAAATTCAAGATATGCAAATATATTATATTTTATTTTTTATATGAATTAAAATAAATAAAAATATTTATAAATAAATAAATTTACATACATTTTTAATTTGCCTATTATGATTTTTAGTAACTATGATTTATTTATCTTCATACTTTTCGTTAAATTGTTAAGCGTTTTCCTCTTTTATAGTAGAGTATTTGGCAGTCGGCACAGCCGACTCGCTAAGCTCATTAACATTTAAAGCTTTTGGGGTTTATTTCGGGTTAAACATTGTGCGCTTTAAATGAGTCATTTGGCCAGTCACAAACACAAACACAAGCACAAACACAGGCATAAACAATTGCAATTGCCGTTGCCCCCAACATTTTTATGAGTTTTCCCTGTGAGCTGAGCTCCGATAACAGACTGCTCGATACACGGCCTTCCCGCTCTTAGGGTATTCCGAATGCAAATAGAATCGAGCACATAATACAAAAATAAAATTTCATTTACTCATTGCTTAAGTGGCGATAAAATGTTTAGACTCCCTATCTATGCCTCTTTTCGTTGCTCTCTCATTTGTTTGGTTTGTTTGGGTTTGGGTTTGCATTGGTCAGTGGTCTGCATGGTACTTTTTATGCCTGATAAAACCAGCTGTAGTCGATAATATTATCGATAAGCCGCACTTTGTATGGGCTACAAAAAGCACACAAGTTGGTAGAGTACCTCGTTGTAGATAATCGTACTCGGGAGAGCACAAAGCTAAACAATTCATGATGGTTCATGATTTACAGTGTACAGAGTGTAGAGTATGCAAATTCTGGCTTATTATATATTTATATATTTATATATATTGATTTGATTTATAAATTATTTATAAAATATAAATCTATATTAAATTTAAAAATATTATTTTATACTTATTTTCATTATTTTTTTGTTGTTAATTATTATTTATTGTTTAATTATTTTTTATTTGTTATTTGCTAAATATTATTTATAATATTTATATATTGTTTATTGTATATTATTTATTGTTTAACATTTATTAATTATATTTATTTTATGGACAATATATTTCTTTTATTTTTTCTCAGTGTAGAGTATCTTGCAGTCGCCCTTTGCTGTTCGCTTTTCGAGGCGTTAATTTTTGGCTCTTTTTTCGCACATATGCGGCGGGTTGTTTATTTGTGGGTCACGAGTGTGTCAATTGAGCGTTAAAAAACCTCTGTTGTTGAGCTTGTTGCTGTTGCTGCTGCTGTTGTTGCTGTTGTTGTTGTTGCACTCTGAGTGTTGTTGCTGGAGACCCATTGATAAGCAGTTTATGGCCGAGCAGACGACGCTTTGATAAGGCGGCAACTTGAGGTTTTTGTGGGCTTTTGATGGGTTTGCTTTTAAAGCTTTTTTGGGGAGTGGTGAGAGGGGAGAGGCTGGCGCATTTGTTGTGTGAGTGGCACGTAGCAAAAGCGTGTGGCAAGTGGCTTTAATTAGCTAAGCCTCAGCTAGAGAATTGCCACATTTTAATTTGCCTAATGCAGAATGCATGCAACATTCGCAAAAGTTAAGCTCGTTTAATTAATTTACAGGCTGCGAGTGGCTCCAGGGAGAGGGGGTGGTGGAGGGGTGGTGAAGGGAGAGGGGAGGCAGGGCACACTGAGACATTGTTTGACAAATTGCAAGACGCGTGGCAAGCACGATAAACTAGCAGCCAAGTTAACAAAATCATCAAAGCTAAACTTGCAATGGCAACAGCAGCCGAAGTACACACAAAGTTTAATGCCAACAGGCAACTAAAGCAGCTAACACACACACACACACACACACACACACACACACACACACACACATAGAGAGAGAGTGAGGCACACGCACGCACAGGTGCAACATCAGCAACAAGAACAAACAACATTGTTGCAAGTTGCTGCAGGTCCTGCGGGCTCTGAGCTCCCGCTGCTGTTGATGACAACGCGAAAGCGTCGCCAATGACGGCCACATGGCGTATGAGCAATAGCGCCAACACCAACAACAACAACAGCCGGAAACAGCGCAAACAGCTGCTCTGCTTCAGGCCAACTAGCTGCCTGCCCCTCTGCCCCTGCCCCCTCTCTCTCTCTCTCTTCACTATCCATGCTGCTGCTGCTCCTTCTGAATGCTTTGGCTTCGCCTGGGATATATACAATGACAAAGTCAGTTATGGTCAATAAAATGCAATGTGCCGAGCGACAATGACGACAACAACAACGACAACAACAACGACAACAAAAACACACTGCCAACAGCAGCAGCAAAGCGCCTCAGCTAGCAGCCAACAGATGGCGCTCGCGTTTGCCCAATGGCCAATACGCCAATCTAGCGATGGCAGCGTGATCGATGCAAGCTATCGGCTGCAGCTAACGATATCATCGATTGTTGTTTGCATAGAATCAAATATAAAATTGAACATACATTTTGTAAATAAATAAGGACGAAGCAGATCAGTCGGACGAAGGGCTACAGTCGGTTGTAACCCACCAATCATCCAATTATTTAGGTTTATATATGAGTATATAATTGCATATATTTTATGGAAATATTAAAGAAATCCTATGGTACAAGTTACTACAAATAATAACAGTAAATCATAAGAAATTGTAGTAAATAATTTTGTATAATAAAAAAAAATTACAAAATAATTTAATATTTGTGCCGCTCGAATTCGCTTATATTCGCTTAAAGTAATTTTAATTTTAGCTTATACTTTTGTTTCGTAGCTTTTATTTTATTATCGACTGAACTTGGCATTAAAATATATAAATTAACCAGATTTTTTTAATTAATTTGTTTGAAATATTAAATCAAAATCATTACATGAATAAATCTTTAAAATAATGAGCTCCTAATGAGCTTTAATCCGACAAAATTTGTGCTTTTTTATAATTACCATCTATCGCATCACGCTGCCATCACTAGCGCCGTGACTCTATCGTTTTATCGCATTGGGCGTTATGGGCGTGACCAATGACTGACTATCCGCGCGGTTAATATCGTTAAAACAAACAACGGACCAGTTGATGCGCGCTCAACGCGCTCCAGAGACTTTAGCGACAGTTGACGGACGGACGGACGGCCGGACGGACAACCGGGAGATGGACGTGGACAGACGATATGACGCTCTAAGCATCGCATTTAACATTGGGCGCAAACGCCCCTTTACAAGCAAAGAGTAAACTTTGAAGAGTATTGTAAGATTCTGAGCTGTCTGAGAATTTAATATACTCGCTTTGACTAGCAAAAGTTTCAGAGTGTTAAAAAGCGGAAACAGTGTTGGTAAATACTAAAAACTCAAGGTATTTTGTGTATTGATAACAAAGTATAACAAACTTATATATCGTACCGTTTGCATTGCAAGTTTCCTGTTGAGTCCAAGTATAATATTATTTTGATAGTTGAATAAATTTACTTCATTTGTTTACGAGTGTAGTTAGCGAGTTTTTGGCTCGTATTGCTTAGATATCTATGAATCAAAAACTAATTTCAAAAATCAACCAGTAAGGACGGAGCTACAGTCGGACGCAACCGACTGTAGGAGACCCTGTACTTTCTGTTTTCTTCGCTGTTTCTTATCCGATCGTAATGTAATTCACAGCATCGATGGGTATTGTCATAGACTACGTACATGCCACATCCCATATCTTTAGCTTTAAAACTGAAGCTTTTAAATTGCAAACTGTTGCTAAATTTATTTTTCGGTTAGCGGAGAATTGAGCGGAGTTATCAAAAAACCCAAACTAACTTGATCTGATGGCTGCATAGGAGAACATAAATACCAAAAATGGTATTTCTAGCTCTTATAGTTTGCAAGATCTAGGTGGCTGCTCTGTCTGCGCTATCTTCGCTGTTTCTTTTCCGTTGGTAAAATAATTCACAACATTGATGGATAATGCCATAGGTTGCGTACATGCCAAATCCCAAGTCTATAGCTTTTAAACTGTGGCTGTAGTGGCGCTTACATACATTTATAAAACAATTTACTGCTGTATAACTTCGCTGTTTCTTCTCCGTTTGTAATGTAATTAACAGCATCGATGGATAATTCAATAGGCTGCGTACATGGTAAATTACAAGTCTGTAGCTTTATTATTGTGGCTGCAGTGGCACATACATGCATTTTGAAAAAAATTGTCTCTTGCATATCTTCGCTATTTCCAATTCAAATCTTAAATAAACTATTAGCATCGGTGGGGAATACCATAGACTACGTACATGCCAAATTACAGGTCTGTAGCGCAATTATTGTGGCTGCTGTGGCGTTTATAGTTTTCGAGATTTTTGAGGTAGGTGTAGATTTTTGCTGATTCGCGGATGAAGGAGGTGAGATATCAAAAGTTTGAAACAAACTTGATCTGCTTGCATTAGCTGACTACCTAAATCCGGAAAGCTGGTGTCTTTAGCTCTTATAGTTGCTGAGATCTAGGTGTTCATACGGACAGACAGACAGACGGACAGACGGACAGACGGACAGACGGACAGACGGACAGACGGACGGACGGACATGGCTTTACCAACTCAGCTCGTCGTCCTGAGTCTGAATATATATACTTTGTGGGGTCTACCACGCTTCCTTCTGCCTGTTACATACATCTGTCAGTTGCACTAAATTAATAGACCCTTTTACTTTTTTAAAGTACAGGGTCTAAAAATGAAAATAAATAAATAACAAAAGCTAGAGAAAGCTCTCATGTTACTCGCGACCTACAAATTTGAAATTGTTTTAAATTATGTGCTCGTGGTTAGAGCTGGGGAGGAGAACCCGAATTGAGGTTAGGTACAGTGTTGTGGGTTGATGTTTTTGTGGTATTATTGCCACATGTTAGCAAAAATATGCCAGCAACAGTCGAGTTTGAGGGCCAGAAGCGACAGGTGCTGCATGTCAGTGGGTTGACTTTGCCAAATTATCTGGTCACACTGAAACTCGTCTGCATATGGTGGAAACTCTAACATAATTTTACGAAGAAAAAAACCGTTAAAAAAAGGGAATTAGAAATGCAATTTATAACACGAATTTCAAGTGTTATTTACCAAGCAGCATCTAGCTGTCTCTTACTACACTATTGCGCTCTCTTTCTAATGGGATATACTCGTTTCGAGTGCTTCACACTCTTTGCTGCAACTTTAATTGCTTTGGTGGTTTGGGCCAAATTAGATTCTGCGGTTTTGTCGCGTCGCCGTTTGCCAATTTCCAATCCATTCGTATGGCATAGATCTTCAAAGTGAGCGAGAAGGGCGCAATGAGTGAGCGAGTAGGGGAGACGAACAGGGTTGTAGCGGAGCCGCGCACTTGGAAAACTGCAGGGAAAATAGCAACTGCTGCTGACGCCCATCAATTAATGTTGTCAATGGGACACAGATAGAAGAAATTAATCGAGGCAAGCATGCGGCAACAAAAGGTGGAAGAGCGAAAGAGCGCACAGCACGGCAACACTCCAGTGTTGGTAAATACATTTAATTTATTGTAATTGCAATTGCATCGGGCAATGCGAGCTCCGAGCTGTAAGCAAAGTGACCATGGATTTACATTAATGAGCGTGGAGAAACCTGCGGACAATAATGAAAACTCGCACAGTTTATGGCAAAAAGGAAAAGGAAAGTATAAAAATGTAATAAATATGTGATTAAAACTGAAAAATATATATATATAATTACTATGAGGCAATTGTTAAAATTCTTAAATAATATCGAGACAAGATACATTAATTTTATTACACTGAAATTTTGCAGTTCTTCATGATTTGATGTGTATTATTATTTATTTCTACAAGTATTTATTTATTTAATAAGTTAAATATATTATGAAATAATACATTTAAATTGATAGAGTGCTACCTCTACATTTAAATTGTTGTGTGAAAAGAAATTTGGCATTGTTTGCCACATTTTATGAAATGGCGCCCAACGTGGGGTGGAGTTTTAACTTTTAAGTTGCTTATTTAATGCAATGTTCTTTGGTACTCATGTTGTGCGTCATTGCATATTATGTGCCGCTCAACGTAAGCATATATGATATTTACATTAAACCATTACTAATATAATGGCCAACGTTGGGCGCCTTTATTAATAATTTGACGAAAGTTTCATTTGTTTAGTGATAGATAACAAAAATGGTATAATTTAGGAGGAATTTCTGCAATATTTTACTCAGGATTTAATTAATTTTTAGACTCTGAATTTGGTATAAACTCTGCCGAATACCCCTGGCGTTCGCTATTGCATATTCAGAAAATGGCTGTAGTATTATGCTTTTTCTATTTGGTTTTTGCCAACATTTTGAGGGAGCTGGAGGCTCTGCCACAACAACAACAAGAGCAATAAAATAGCAACAACAGAAGCTGTATACAATCAAAAGACAACACATGGAAGAACAACAAATATAAATGACATAGAGAAACATTTTGTTGAGCAGAATTTAATGTACACTTACGGAGAGCATGATGCATAAAAGTAAATATAATTTTTGAATATATAGAAATATTTTGAAAATATTGAATACACCACAAGATTAAAAAAAGTCTCTTGAATATAAAGTAAAACTGGGCACAGAAATAAATCCGATTCTTTAAAACCTTCTCACTGATGCTTTTACTTTGCACACTTTTTGCTAATAATGGCACAAAATGCTCAACCATTTCCAAACATCCAAGTGTAGGGTATTAGTAAAAGCAAACAAATCGCATGTACTCGTATCTGTCACATATATTTTACACAAAAAATGCGGGCGAACATTTCAGCTGGCTGTACCTGAAAAAAAATGTCACCTGCCCGTGGGCCATTGACATTGTTCTCCCTCTCCACTTGAGTTTGGGCTTCTATGACACTCTCACTTTCCGCTGCCCCAATCTAAATGCAGTCGTTATGGTACAAAACGCCCACTTCTCCATAGAAATTGATTTATTTCTGTTGGAGTCTGAATGCAGAAAAAAACACATAGAAAAAATGGCCAAAAAAAAAAGAAAGTTTTCATTTCTGGCTGAGCATAAAGCTTTGCAGTCGTTGTGGCCTGTGGCTAGTTGGCTTCAAGTTTGCTGCTGTTATTGGCCAGCATTTGTAAGCCTAATCCTAATGCTCTCTAATTACATTGAAAGCAGCAACAGAGCCAGGAGCCAGAAGCCAGAAGCCAGGAGCCTGGCACATGCAGCTGTTTCTCGCCTACTTTAGGGCTACTTATCTTTTTTTTTCCCTCATTCTTATTAAGCTGAATTGGCCTGGCACAGCGTCTCATGGTGTCTAAGCTCAAGACCTAATTATTGCCCTGAGGAACTGAATTTACAATGACAGAGACGGCGATAAAAACACAGAAAGAGACGCAGACAGTGAGATCATTGAACCACGTTTCTATGTGAGGCCATGAGAACAATTGTGATAAGCTCAGAGACCAAGATACAGTTACCTTTGGGTCAATGGGATTTAAACAAAAACGTAAATTTAGAAATAAAATGAAAATTGCAATAAAAATATATTTTTAGCCAAGACTTCGCTAATGAGCTTAGCTTAACTATATAACAAATAAAACAAACGCGTTTGCAAACTACAAATTAAATTATAAACCAGAAAGGAAGCAGCAGATGAGATGAGATGAATGCGCTTGATTGTGAAATACCCTGTATACTATATTTTAAATATATTTAAAAATTATTTTATATATTATTTAAAAAAAAATTTTTTTAAATAGGAGTTCAACACTCAATTCGACTTATTTCGTCGTCCTGATCAAGAAGATATATAGTTTATGGCATCTGCCACGCCTTCTTTTTTCTCTTACATACATTTCCACAAAGTGCAGGGTATAAAAATCCACAAAATTTCTAAAAAATAGGTAAACCAAAATATAAACTGAAAAGCTTAAAACACAAACGCTTCGCTGGATTTTGACTAAAGTTTTTTAGCATATTGCGAAATGATGGTACCTCTGGAGGTGCAAGAGGATTTGCAGCGCAGATATTAAGCGAGGGGGAAGGGGAGGCAGTGGCATTTATATTTATTTCCACATACATAGATGTATATATTATCTGCTCTTTTGTGTGCCGTGCAAATTTATGATGGGTACTACAAATGGGCAGCGCACTCCCGTTTTTTGCCACACTCAACCACTTGCCAGAGTTGCCAGAGTTGCCATTGCCAAAGCCACAGCGCGAAAATGGCGAGCAATAAAAATAATTGCAAATTTCGAAATTTAAGTGTAGGCGTGTGCTACGTTTAAAGTACGTAACAAACAGACACGAGCTCTACTGTACCTTCCTTTCCCACCTGCTGGCCCCTTCCGCCCTTCCCCTACCGCCCCTCACTCACAGCGACATTGCACAAACAATGGCCAACGAGGCGTATGCTCAACGTGCTGTAAAATCAGCGCGTCGCGGCTTTTCCCGCGCTTGGTTTTTTTTTCGACTGTGCGCCATTTTTTTGCGCTCACTGTGTGTGTATGTGATCCTGTGTATGTGCCTGTGTGCCTGTGTGTGTGTGTGTGTGTGTCTGCGTGTGGTTTACAATCTGTTTCGCAACTCACGTAAAATATAAGGTAATTTGTGGAAATTTGATGTTTATCGTAAATTGTTTTTTATTTGCGCAATGTCACCATTTGCGGTTTGCCAGCCACACACACACACACACACGTGCACTTCTCTGCTGCCAGAGTTGCCAGCCACTCTCATAAAAAGCAACAAAAAAGCTCTGTAGATTTTTTAATTGTGCCCGCAAAAAATGAAAGAAACGAAATGCGAAATAAAACAATTGTACACATTTTTTCAATTTACCTGCTCCCTTCTTGTGGCCCTTTGGCGTGTTTTCTCATTGAATTTAACGGGTTTTTTCGGTTCTAGCACCTCTGTGATTCTATGCTGGATGACTTCCAGCTTATAGGCCACCTTCAATGCCAAATATGT
>JAWNNJ010000790.1:0-15312 GCA_035045125.1 Hypselothyrea guttata | reverse complement strand
GGGGGTATGTCGCATGCACTCGCATACGTAGCTTGCCTTTATGTGTGGGTGTGTGTATGTGCAAGTGAGTGAGTGATACGTGTGTGTGTGTGTGTGTATTATTACGCGCTTCTCTTTAAAAAAGTGAAATGTAATAGAATGATGGAATTTACGCTAATTCTAACTATATTGAATGAATCCTTTTCTTTGAATGAGTATTATACATATTGAAAATAACTTATTGGAAACATTTATTGCAAACAAGGTACTCGTAAAGTTAACATATGTTGTGGGTAAATAATAAACCTTTATTTATTATTTTATTATACCCTGTAATACTGAAATCGGTAGTTTAAGTTTTGTCGCATACCTGCAAGTGTAAGCCTTTGATCCCAATGAGTGGGTAGTAAAATTTCATTGATAACTTCCGCAGGTCCTTTTATTACCTCCGGAAGTTATCAATGAAATTTTACTACCCACTCATCTTGAAAATTCAATTGTTTTAATTGTTTAGTTATCCCTAACTTTTTATGATGCGTAATCTACTATTTAAGTAGTTGCATTTCCTTTGCGCAGATTAGTTGCATTTTAGCAGTGAAAGTGAACAGTGACAGCGTGAGTTTTTTTTAAAATAACGTTCGGGAGTGTTAAATTAATAATTCAAACAACTGTAAGTCCTAATTTTTATCATTTATTAATTATTATCATCATTTTTTGAACTTCATATATAATTCAATTTTTGGACAGTTAGTATATATTAATATTTTGTATTTAGCTGCTATTATTTTTGTTGTTTTTGTTTGTTCATATTATTTTTGAGAATTTGAATAGTTAGTATGCCACGCACAAGCAGACAATCAGCATCACAGCGAGCGGTGAATCGTAGGTTAAGAAATAGGGCCAATAGGGAAAATAGTAGCTACGTAGAGGCAGAAAACGAGAGAAATGCTAACTCTCAGCGAGATCGCAGGGAAAATGAGGAGTATAGGAGAGAAGAACGAAGTATTGATGCAGCTCAGCGCTCATTAAGGAGACACAATGTAGAGTTTCGTGAGGTAGAAAGGGAAGCAGATACAAGTAATAGGAGACTAAGACGTACGGACGTAGAATTTCGGCAGCAGGAAAGAGACACTGATAATCAGCGTAGATCAAGTCGTAGGCAGAATAGAGAGGTCAGACAGATAGAAAGAGAAGCAGATAGCCGGCGTAGGTCGACCCGTAGGAGCAATTCGGACTTAAGGAGAGCTGAACAACAGCAAAATACTAGGAGAAGGGGACAAAGACGGGCAGATGCAGAAGTTAGACAGGCAGAAAGAGTAGCAGATAGCTTGCGTAGGTCGACCCGTAGGAGCAATACGGACTTAAGGAGAGCTGAACAACAGCAAGACACTAGGAGAAGGGGACAAAGACGGGCAGATGCAGGAGTTAGACAGGCAGAAAGAGTAGCAGATAGCCGGCGTAGGACAACCCGTAGGAGCAATACGGACTTAAGGAGAGCTGAACAACAGCAAAACACTAGGGGAAGGGCACAGATACGATTAAACGTCGGTATAAGGGAAAGGGAGCAAGTAGCAGATACATCACGTAGATCGTTACGGCGACATGACTTGACTTACCGGACAAACGAACAGAGACGAAATTCTATACTTAGGTCACAACACAGGACAGATGTAGAGCGCCAGCTCATAGAAAGACAGCAGGATAGGATGGGTAGGGCGAGAATCAGGGATAACGCTGCTCGAAGAATTGCCGAGCAGGCGTTTAATAGTGTGCGGAGACAAAGTGCCCGTATTTTGCAGCGCCAAGCTATTTTAGATGCCATAAGGCGAGTTAGTCAGCGTGTAAGTCAACATAGGAGCCTTAGCCAGAATAGGGAAGCAGAAAATCAGAGAAACGCCGAAAATATGAGAAATGTACGTGCGAATAGCTCTCCAGATAGAATTGAACAGCGTCCCACGATTTTAGAGAGTCAGTTTTCAATTTTCAATAGAGCTATAAAGCTAGGGCCAAATCAACTTTGCTATTGTTGCAAGGGGCTGTGGTTTCCTCACCAAGTTGATAAAATTCTTCGAAATTTTATCGAAACTAGAAATACATATAGTGCTGAAATATTAATTTTCTCAAGTCAGTTCCCTTCTTCTGACAATTACATTCAATTCTGCAAAACTTGCAGCCGGCACATTAAAGCTGGTAGGAAACCAAAGCTTTCCATTTCAAATGGTCTTGATTTCCCTGAGTTGCCCGATTGTCTGAAAGGGCTAACTCCATTAGAAGAACGCCTTATTTCTCCCCGATTGCCATTTATGGTTATTAGATCTTTAGGTTGTGATCGTCAGAGTGCGATCAAAGGAGCTGTTGTAAATGTCCCTATTCCAGTTAGCAATATCGTGACTTCCCTTCCACGAGCTTTCCATGAAGCCGAGGTAATACAGCTACACCTCAAACGTAGGATGGAGTATAGGCATGATTTCATGGCTGAAACCATCAGACCCCCTAAAGTCTTAGAGGCAATTAGATTTTTGATAGGAACTGAGCTTTATATCAAGCACAATGTAGGGATTAATGAGCAGTGGATAGCTAATTTTGCGTCCGATACTGTTCCTTTCGTAGCATCTCAAGCAGACTCAGAGTTGGTGGAGAGTCTCATTCGAGAATTCCAGCAGCCCTTTAATCCTCAACAAGAAGAGGAAATTGAGGACCTTAATCCCGGGGGTCAAGAAACTCTGCTTGAGAATAATCAGTTAGATAGTGCTGCCTTACAAAGAATCGTAATTGCCCCGGGCGAAGGCCAAAGACCTTTAGATATGATTATTGATGCTGACTCTGAGGAGTTATCGTTCCCAACTTTATATGCTGGGAATAAGAGGAAAACTGAGCAAAGTTTTTCTTCAATAGTTAGGTCTGAGCTCCGAAATTTTGATAGGAGAGGTTGTAGGGTTGATAAATTGTTCTTCAATTATAAGAAGCTAGAATTAATCAATATTAGGAATAACACTTCTATATGCTTAAGAAAGCATAGCACTTCCCGTGCAGTAACAGCCTCTCATGCTCTTAACGAAGAGCACATGGATCACTTGATTCGCCATGATGAGGGCTATAGGGTTCTGAAGGGCATTCGAACGTCTCCTGCTCACTGGGAAGCAGAGAAGAAGAAGGTTATGGCCATGATTCGTCAATTTGGTCTGCCTACTTTCTTTATTACATTATCAGCAGCTGAAAGCAAATGGTTAGAACTGCTTGTGTTGCTGAAAAATAATGTAGACAAGCAACAAGTTACGGAAGATGAAGCTTCAAGCTTGCCTTCAAGTGAGAAAGTACGTCTCATACGTACTGATCCAGTAACTTGTGCTAGATATTTCGACTATCGGTATAGGCAATTATTGAAAGTAATGAAGAAGCAGGGGGGTATTTTCGGAGAGCATTTCGTTATTAAATACTATTGGCGTGTAGAATTTCAGCAGCGAGGCTCTCCCCATATCCACGGTATGTTTTGGCTGAAAGATGCCCCAGAAGTGGATTTGGACAATGTAGACTCTATTAGATCTGTAGTCGATTTTATTGATCAGTTTGTCACAACTGATGTGACAAATACAGACCTATCTGAGTATCTACAATACCAAAAGCACAAGCACGGACATTCTTGCACCCGTGAAGTGAGAGGAAACTCTTTTTGTCGCTTTGGTATTCCCTATTTTCCTATGCCTCAAACAGAAATTCTCAGACCCCTGCCTGAAGAATTTCATCAAATTTCTCTTCATCAGGAAAACCTAAAAAAAATTCAAAGTGTTTTAAATTTTCCCTTCGATGCAGACAGCATCAATAATTTAAGCACTTTTGAAAACTTTCTTTCTCACCAAGAAGTGAATCTCAGCTACGATAACTATATCTTAGCCATTAGGTCTGGTTTGAAAAAACCTAAAATATTGCTGAAGAGAAGCTTTGCAGCCATTACTTTGAATGTGTATAATCAACACATTCTCGGAATGCAGAGGGCCAATATGGATATCCAATTCATATTGGATCCTTACGCATGCTGTAGTTATATTATAAATTATATTAATAAATCGCAAAGGGGCATATCTAAGCTGATGCGGGATGCAGTGAACGAGATTCACACAGGCAACCTTAGCATCAAACAAAAACTACAGTATATAGGGAATAAATTCATCTCAGGCACCGAGATTTCTGCCCAAGAAGCCGTTTACTGTTGCTTGGGATTGCGTTTGTCTGAGGCTTCGAACGCAGAAGTATATATAAATACTTCTTTGCCAGAGCATCGGGTGAGGATGCTCAAATCGAGAGAACAACTGCAAAATATGCCTCAGGACTCTACTGAAATATTTGTAGTAGGTCTACTCGACCACTATATACAGCGACCCCATAGTCTTGACCGCTTGTGCTTGGCAGATTTTGCTGCCAAGTACTCGTACACAAAATCCACAAGACCCGCTCGTCAAAATAGCGACAACGAAGATGTCGATGAGAATGAAGAGATACGTGGCTTCCCTCTTCAACTTTTGGATGGTAGTGGATTTGTTAGGGAACGATCTAAGCCGCGTATAATTAGATTTAGAAGCTTCAATTTAAATACCGATAGGGAAAATTACTTTAGGGAATTAATTATGTTATATTTTCCTTGGAGAGATGAGCAGGTAGATATTGTACAAAGAAATTGTGAGGAGCTTTATGGCCAGAATGAGGAAATTGTTAGGGATAACTTTAAGAATTACAACGTATTAGATAATTTAGAAGACGCGCTTAGAAGGGCCATGGAAGCTGAGGGCAACAATGAAGATGTTTTAGATGAACAGGTAGCTGGTCATATAGATGACGAATTCAGGGCGTTAGCTTTTCCTGAGGTTAGTTCCCAAATAAATGTTTTAAATGTCAATGCCAATAATGATAATAATGAAGACTCGAGTGATACCATTCGAGTGATCAAGCTCCCGCCTTTAATTTCTGCTGAGAATTTGGCCAACATTGTTAGGTCCCTCAATTTAAAGCAAAAGACCTTCTTTTCACATGTTATGCATAACGCACAACAGAAAAGAAATTTCCACGAATTCGTAGGTGGCGGAGCTGGTGTTGGCAAAAGTAGGCTTATTTCAGCACTTTTTCAGTCCCTATCCCAATTATATAGTCGTATGCCAGGCTGCGATGCCAACACTGCCAAAATTCTCCTATGTGCACCCACAGGAAAGGCAGCATTCGGTATTGGGGGTTCCACCCTCCACTCTCTTTTTTCACTCCCAGTGAATCAATCGGCAGCATCCTTTAAAAATCTAGGGCCCGATTTGTTGAACACACTTCGTTCAAAATTTGTCGATGTTAAAGTATTAATTATCGACGAAATTTCAATGGTCGGCGCCAAAATGTTTGCTAACTTGGATGCTCGCCTTAAGCAAATAATGAATAATAGAGATTTGCCATTTGGGGGACTCTCTGTTATCGTGTTCGGCGATCTTCGCCAGCTAAGTCCAGTTGGGGATCGTTGGATTTTCAAATCCAATTCAGAGTCGTACGATCCATACAGTGCTATATATGGGTCTTCTCTGTGGGACTCTTTTAGGTTCTTCGAACTAACAGAGATTATGCGACAGAGAGACGACCAACCATTTGCGATAGCACTAAATAACATGGCATCAGGTCACATGTCATCTGAAGATATTCAATTGCTTCAATCTCGAGTATCTGAAGAAAGACTACTTCCAAATGATGCCATTCATTTGTTTTTTCGAAACGATGACACAGAAGTATTTAACACGACAAAATTAAATTCCATTTCAACTGCTCAACATATTTCTACTGCCCTTGATTTTATAAAAGCATCCCATGTTAGTATTGAAAATAGGAACAAATACCTTCAGGCTGTAAAAAATTTCAAGACAAACAAAACTCAAGGGTTATGTACGTCCCTAATTCTTAAAACTACTGCCAAGTATATGATGACGGTCAATATAGATACGGCAGATGGTCTAGTAAATGGAGCCTCAGGTGTACTAATGGATATTAGCTTCAATACATCCAATTCCCCCCAAATTCTTTGGATACAATTCTTAGAAGACAGCGTAGGAATTAATGCTCGGGCCAAGTGCCCGCATTCTTCAGAACCTTCTTGGACCCCCATACAGAAAACCACCAAAACTTTTCAGTTTCACTCAAATCAGCAAGTGACCATTGACCGCAAACAATTTCCAATTATACCTGCAGAAGGTATAACTATTCACAAAAGTCAAGGAGCAACCTACAATAAAGTGGTGGTCCACACGACTCTTAGGATGACTCGTGAGGCTTTATATGTAGCTTGTAGTAGAGCCACAACTGCTACAGGACTTTTCATTATTGGAAGATTCGTTCCTCCAAAATCGGACTCCCAGTCCCCAGTTCAGCAAGAACTTCAAAGTCTGCGCACTAGTAAGTTATTGCAAACCCATTACAATTGTCAATTCGACAGTAATTTATTAAATATTTTCTTTCATAATACGCAAAGTTTACATTGCCACATTAGCGATATTTGTTCCGATCAGCTAATGCTGCATTCTTCTGTTTTATGTTTCGTTGAAACTTCAACTTTTTCAGGCGAAACATATAACATTCCTGGGTTTACTAGTGCAGTACGCCTCGATTGTGATTCAATATCTAATAGGACTAGACCAAAAAGAGGCATTCTCATCTATGTAAAGAATGATATTTTCGAGAATGTTAGTCTTTCTTCAAGTGGTCGGTATTACGCTGATGCAAATAATTTGTCTTCTGCAGTATTTGAATTTGCTGTGTTTAAATATAAGTCTGTAGGGTTCTTAATTGTGTACAAAACACCAAGTTATCCAATACGAAAATTTCAAACAGAGTTTGAGGAATTATTTCAGGAATTTCTATATTTGGATAGGAATTCGATAGTTTTAGGCGATTTCAATTTGTGTTTGCGATCTCTGGAGAGAGGTAGTCGTAGGATTTTTGACTTTTTAGGTAGTATTAGCTATAGGTGTCTTTTAGATTTAAATACGTCTACAACCAATAGTGAGACACACATTGATTGGGCGTTTTCAAATATTTCAGATAGTAGGGCCAACGCGCGCACATATGAGACCATTTATAGTAGCCATAGTGGGATTCTAGTTAGTATAAATAATGATGAGCTATAAATAATAAATATAATGATAATAAATATAGACAAACTTTAGGTTAATTATTAATTTTCTGCGCAGATTGCAGAAATTTTAAATTTTTGGGGAACAAAGGAGTTTGTATTAAGCAACTCAAGTCGACTCGTAGGTCTCTGAATTTATTTTGGATTAAGAGACCCCATTACTATTGTAGTGGCCTCCACGTGGTATTCCCTGGGTACCGATAATCATTGTAATCGGTAGCGAATTCGAGCGGCAAAAAAATAAATTACATTTTAAACAAAGTACAGGGTCTCCTACGGTCGGTTACGTCCGACTGTAGCCTCCGTCCCACTGATCTGCCCCGTCCCTATATTTTATTTTGATCAAAGCTTTGCATATTTCAAGAACCTTAGAACCTTTAGAAATTTTTGAAATATGTTTTTTCTAGAATTGAAAATATTATGTACACAAAAAATATTCTTAAATTTTTTAGAGATTTATCATAGATATTTTTGATATTTAATTAAATATTTATTTTACAAATATATTTTCTAGCTATTTTTCTCATTTCTGCCTTAATTAAAATTGAATATTTGTCTTTTAAGGAGGTTTTACTGTACCCAGAACGAGTACAAACTGCAGAGACATGAATACTTAGTTTTTGTGCTTATGACAATGATAATTATGGCAATAATGATGTTTATGGCGCTGTGCCGATTCTCTAGAACTTAAGCGGATTATATGGAAGGCGAGAAAAGTGTTACGAGCTCAAAAACGCAACTGAACTGAACTGAGAAGAAGAAGAAGAAGCAGCCATAGGGGAAGCAGAAGAGCAAGAACTGAAAGCAGAGAAAGAACAGAGACTACTGGAAGATTTTAGGCCATATGGCGAGACGAGGTTAGTGGGGTATGCAAGAGAAACTGTAAGAGAGAGAGATGGGGAAGAGGGTGTAGGGAAACAGAGGGAGGCTCAGGGGGCAGGCCAGACAGTCTGCACCGCCCCCTACCCCTGAGCGGATGCATTGAACAGCGTCAGGCGTCATTTGCATAAGTCGAAGGGCAGACCCTGAATGTTGAGCACCCTCTTCCCCTACTCCCCGCTTGCCCCATCCCTATTCCCCTACCCCACCACTACTTGATGTGTGTGTGTAAATCCTGCAAGCAACGTCAACAACGTTGTTTGTCTTGCCTTTTGTTATTGTTGTTGCTGCCTGTTCAAGTGCTTCGGGGGCCTTCGTCATTAAAAATGTGCATTTTGCATTTCGCCAGCAGCTGCGGGGGCGTTGAAATCTTTAGCTGCCACAAAATGAATACAAAGCGCAGAAAGAGGAGGGGGGAGAGTGTGGAAAAAGGGGGCAGAGTGTGAGAGGGGTGTGGGGAGAGGGTCCATTGAGTGTATGGTCGCTGTCTGAGTGCATTAAAAGGCGCAGGAAGCGCTGCCTAGCGCCAAAGTGCGCAGTTTGAGAGGCAGCAGTAATGGCAGTTGCTCTCAAACCTGCTGCATTAGACGGCAGTCAAGGCTGATAAAAAATAAATTAATCGCGTATTTGAATATTACATTAAAAATAAATGTAGTTTTCAATAAATAAATAATCACATTATAATAAATAATAAAATGAAGTAATAAACAATAATAACAATGTATAAAATAAATATTTTTAAATGTATTTAATTTGTTGTAAATAAATAATAATAAAATCATAAT
Organism: Hypselothyrea guttata; assembly: GCA_035045125.1. Taxonomy (NCBI): domain Eukaryota; kingdom Metazoa; phylum Arthropoda; class Insecta; order Diptera; family Drosophilidae; genus Hypselothyrea; species Hypselothyrea guttata. The sequence continues at coordinate 6,519 of JAWNNJ010000790.1, read as the reverse complement.
AAAAACCAATAATTTAATATAATGTATTGGTTTTGTTTAATACGATATAATTGATTTATTTATTATCTGTCAACTAAATGCAGTCGACAAAGTAGTTTTAGAAAGAAATAAAATATAAATGTGTTAATAAAAGTTACAAAAATGTTACAATTTAAATTATTGTTACAATTAATAAGTAAATTATTTTTTATAATGTGATTATTTATTTATTTTAAATTAATAAAATTTAAAAATATTTATTTTATTGTTCAAAATTTTATTTTAATTTTTATTTTAATAAATCAACTATATTTTATTTATTTAATAGCAATTTATTGCATTGCTTAACAGTTTTACAATCATTGACTGCCCAACCTGCATTTCCATTCGTTTTACTTATGCAACGCACATTTCGCTCAGCTCTGCTGAAAGTGTGGCAGAGCGTACCCGAAAAAAATATGTAAAGAGTTGCAAGTAACCCAAGTGATTGATAGACACATGTGGCAGTGGCGGGGCAAGAGAGAGAGGGGGGGAGGGAGGAGGCGAGCCGGCGTCTATAGCTATGCGGGGGCTACGCACGTGCAAAGTGGCATGCAGCAAATCCAAGTGGCAACTCCAACCCAAACCCAAACCCAAGCTCAAGCTCTTAGTCAGCTCGACCCACACAGAAGCTCCCTTCCCCTTCCCCCTGCCCCTCTTGACATGATTTATGTTTGGCGACAAACACTCGCAGTTGTTGTTATTGTTGTTGTGGCATTACAAATATATTTTCTTTTTATTTCTTTTTATTTTGCTCTTTCAATTTTAGAAGAAAAAGTATAATATGATAAATATATATAACACTGCTAACAGCTATATCAAATCAAAGCTGCATAAATCAGCAAACGTGGCTTATAAATCAAATCAGTGCAAAGTGTAAATGTTTAAAAAAGCGCTTGAAAATTATGGAAAAAAATTTACAAATAAATTTGTAAAAAATTAAAAACATTTTAAAAGATTTATAGTTTCTTAAATATATTGCAAACTTTATCATAAAACGAATTTTTACAGTCTAAACATTTGAGACTAAAGAGTAATTCGGATTTTGCTTAGGAATAGGGTAAAAATTTGACAAAAAAAAATATAGAAAAATATTTATAGTGAAGATAATGCTCTAAAATATATTATAATATATAATAATTATAAAAATTTAAAATAATATTAAATTATAACTTCTATCAATGATCACTTTAATAGTCATAATCTTTGAGAGTGAAACATACTTTAGGATTTCCTAAGGAACACATTTTAAATATGCATATTGCAAAAAAAAATCATCTAAAATACAGATAAATAAAAAAGCTAGAAGTTTACATAGAGAGAGAAAGAAAAAAAGAAAGGCAAATAGAGCAACAGAGAGCTCAAACCAACCGTCTAGACCTATTTAAACTAAAGCTGCTGCTAAATGAGTTATAAAAATTATTTGCTAAAATTCTAATTAAAATTTAAGCATTTTTCGTGACTGCTCTATGAACTTTTCCCAGCAGTTGCCAAAAGTTAATTAAATTTTTACACTGCAACAATAAAAGTGATTTTTTCTGAACGCCCCAAAGACGTGCTGAGACTGCCAAAAAACAGCGCAGGGGGAAAAAAATCACTTTTGTGGCTTATAAAATGCGCTTTCACAGGCCCAATTAACACACTTACGAGCCGTGTAGTAGTTCTATATAGGGTTAAGGGCTTTAGCTTTGGCTTTTTTTATGCGCTTTTTAATAACAAATTCAACGCTCAAAAAGTAGCTGCCATAAATTCATAGAATCTGCTTGAAATGCAAGTCGGGTGTGAGCTCATCGCATTAATAATACGCCAAGTGTGAACCGCTGACAGTTTGAGCAGCATTGTGGAGGCGTTTTGAGCAGCATTGGCAGCGTTGATATTAAGCGAATTGTTTATTAACCTGCAGCGATTTAAACAACACAAACAGTTGCCACTTTAGGCAACTTGTTGGTGTTTTTGTTGTTGTTGCTGTTGTTGCTGTGACAATTTCATTAGGCCAAAAAAAGCGAAAGGCCAGTCCAAAAATAGCTAAAACGCAACAACAACAACAGCCACCAGTTAATGGAATTTTAAACACAACAAAAATGTCGAAGTTGCCGAATTGAAATCGTTAAATTATGCAAGTGTCTGATTGATTTACCAATATAATATAATTACTTAATAAACAATTTGTTTAGCTTTTGGAAATGCAGACTAAATGATTCATTTTAAATGACAGTAGGAGACCCTGTGGTGCAAATTGTCTGTTGCATATCTTCGCACTTTGTTATCCGATCGTGCCATAGGAAAACCTAAATACTCAAAATTGTGTCTCTAGCTCTTATAGTTTAAGAGATCTAGAAGTTTAAGCTGACGGACAGACGGACAACCGACGAAACTTTTATATAAGCATTTTTATTTATAATTGTCTGTTGCATATCTTCACTCGTTATTATCTGAAAGAGACCATAGGAAACCCTATATAACCAAAATTGTATCTCTAGCTCTTATAGTTTGGGAGATCTACAAGTTCAAACATACGGATAGCCGGACAACCGAAGAAACTTTTATATATATATGTATATTTATGTTTGTATCGTCCTACTGATCAAGAATATATATAATTTTGAAGCTCAGCCACGTCTCCTATGAGTCTTACAGATATTTCCCATTTGCTCAGTTAACTATTTTTTTTTAAGTACAGGGTCTACTAATATTATATTCAATTAATTTTCAATTTATTTAAATTGTTTTGTATTTAGAACAAAGCTGCAAGGCTTCTTGTATTTTTTGTTGTGCCTCTTCCGCTTGCCACTTCGTGTGGCATGTCACAGTGATGACCCAATTTGTGCGCAATGAACCCAAACAGCAACTGCTGTAAAATTTGCATAATTAAGGAGTTCACTGCGCTGGCTCTCCCTCTCTCTCTTCCCCTCTCTCACCCTTTCTCTCACGCTCTTTATTGCTGCATTTGTCATGCAACATCTCGTGTGCAACAATTTGATTAAGAAAGCAGTTACCGCACTCTCACGCCCACGGGCCCAAAGCTCTTCCAGAACTACACGAAACCCGCAACCCTGAAACCCAACCCAAGCTATTACCTACCTCGGAGTTCTCACCTCTCACCTTATGCCTTACAACTTCGCCTCTGCCTTTTGTCATGCTTCTCTGCGCGTAGAGCGAACTACACTTGGAGAGTCACTGCCTGTACAACTGTAAGCGATCGCAGCGCACAGTGGTTATATTTAGATTAAATTTGACTTCATTAAATAAATTATAGTAACAAATTCTTTAAATTTGTTTTAAGCCCAAAATTTGAGACTAAAATATATGGATTAAAAAATATTTTACAAAATTTTTATTTATTTATTTTTAATCTATCCATAAACTGTAAGTATTGAATTTTTTTATTAACTTTTAAAATCCTAAAAAGTCAAATAAAAATATGCATATAAATTGTCCTATTTAATATTTCTGCTTAAAATAAAGCAAACAAATTTTTAGCAATATAATTTTTGCCCAAAAACATAGCTATTGGTGCCACTGTGCGCAGTTTGGCTTGCCCTGCTGCAGTTTTGTTTGAATATTTGCCGCCAGAAATGTTTCAATGACTCTTTAGACTTCGGCCTCCGATTGTGTGGGCCCCTTATGCTGGCTGGAAGTATATATAGCACTATGTGCTATAAGTTGCACGATAAGTCGCTGCCGCAGTCTGGCAACCCTCTGCATAACCCTAGACATAAGTTGGCCCTCTTGAGTTTTTTGTTTTTGGGCTGCCTGCGCATGTGCATTGAAGCTCTGCGCCGTGTTTCCACTTCGCTGCATCAAACTGAGGGCGACTCTTAAGGTATATATATGAATATATATATGTATATACAATTTATTGTTGTAGTGATATTTGTGTTGTTGTGCCCATTGTACTTGCTGTTGTTGCTGTGTGAACTGAGGTGGCAGCGTCTTGGGTTTTTGCCTTTGTTTTTGCTGTGTTTAAGTTGCGCATTTAAATTACAAACAGCTGACAAAAGTTTTGCCCAATCTGCTCCCTAAGTCTTTCTTTCCCTCTTTCTTGGTTTCTCTGGTTTTAGACCCTGTACTTTTAAAAAGTAGTAAAGGGTCTCTTAAGTTAGTGTACATGAAAATTGGGTGAAGAAGGGGTGGTAGACGCCACAAATTATATAAACTGTTGATCAGGATAACAAATTTTGTCGATATAGTCACGGTCGTCTGTCTGTCCGCCCATATAAACACCTAGATCTCGGCAACCTTAATATCTGGAGACACCATTTTTGGCATGTAGGCTCTTCTAGGGTATACGCTCATCACCTTTATTTTAGATTTTTTATATCTTCCTTCTTAAGCCCCCAAATCACCAAACACCTCAGCAGCCAGAATTTTAAAGCTACAGACTACAAATTTTGCATACACTTAGTCTATGACATTCTTCATCGATGTTGCGAATAACAATTAGATTCCGTAAGAAACAGTGAAGATATGTTATAGACAAATTGGTAAACTACTGGCTACTGTCGATAACGTCCAACTGCAGCCTTCGGCTCGACTGATCCGCTGCGTCCTTACTGCTTTTCTCTGTCACACACTCTGGGCTTTTCTCACTCTTTACCTCCTACTGTTTGGCCCTTAGCCGCTGCGCTTCGTTGGCTTTGCGCATAAAATAATTGCGCTTCTGATGGCAGTTGATTAAATGTAGTGAAAAAGCAGAGCAAGGGGAGTCGGGAAGGGGTGTAACCCGCTCAGCACCCCTGCCACGCCCCTGGAGGGCGGCTACCGCAGCGCAGACATTTGACTTCAGAAGACGAGTCTTCTGAGCGTCCGAGTCACACGTTGCTGCTGCCTGAGAATTTGGCAACGAAGCGTGAAACATGAAGACACAACAACAATTGTTGTTAAAGTGTTGTTGCTTCCTAGAAACAGAAACCAAAAGGCAGCAGCAGATAGTGAGAGAGAGAAGGGGGGACGAAAGGTGTTGCAGGGTAGCTGGCGTTTTAGCGGATTCTCAGAACTTGTAGCTAGCATTTCCTTTTTCCTACAGCTGTCAAAAGTTTTTCGTGTTCTTTGCTGAAAATCTTTATGGTAAAATCTACAGATTTTTCAAACTTGCAGCAGCTGGCAATTAGGGCGCAGACACGCCCACAGCCAAGCGCTATATTGATTAAACAAATAGCAAACGGCACAAAGCAGAGCGAGAAAGGAGGAAATTCAGAGCGCATTTGAATCGTGTTTACTTGAGGCAAACAAGGCAACGCGCCACATTTGCAACATTGATGAGAGTGTTGGCAACGCTGCGGGCAGTGCGGGAGGGAGGGAGGAGGGGCAGCTGGCGGCCACAATGGGGTCAGCCCAGGTGCACTCGAGTCGGACTAGGACACTTCAGTGGCTGGCAGTCGATTGAGTTTATATTTTACATGCTGGCCCTGAGCCTTTTTCTGCTGACGTCAGCGTGTGCTCACAGTGAGCGCAAAAAGTATATGTACATAAATAAAATATGTAAAAAATGTAAAAAAAAGATATGCAAGAAATTTGTTGAAAATAATACAACTTAATAATAATATTTTAAAGTAATACTTGCTGTTAAAAATAATATTTACAAATATGAAAATAATTTGCAGACTGCATGAAGTTTTATTTAATTAAATTTATTTATAAATTGTTTTTATACTCTTTATACTTTGTGTATAAATTAATTTAAATTTTAAATGTCATTCAAACTGTTAATTATTTGTTTTGAATTTAAAAACTGATACAATTTAATACAAATATTTTAGGGAAATACTTGCGTTTATATAAAATAATAAATAAAATTTGAAACTATTAAAATTTTATTTATTTAATTGTTTTTATAATTTATATATATTTAAATTATTCTGTTTTATTACGAATATTTATTGTATTTGTATTAAATTGTTTTTTACATTTATTGTTTTAGAACAAATTATTCAATTAATTTTGTTTTAATAATAAATTATTCATTGAATTCAATAGTTTGTTTATTTTTTTTATCGTTTATGAAATGTATGTAATTTGATTTATTTTACTATTAATTCAAATGTTTATATTTTTTTTATATTTTTATTTTTTTTAACTACTTGCAACTGCACAGTTTTTGAGCCACTGTGCTGCTGAGTCAGCTGCCCCACACTTGCTGCGCTTTCCTTAGCCGGAAAAATGCAATGAAAATTGCAGCTATTGGGGAAAAATCTGTGTAATCAAAACGTTTAAACGTTTCGTTTCTTGTGCAGATGAGAAAGATTTTATATGCATAAATAAAACAACAAACAGGGGCAGCTGCCGCCAACTTCCCCTCGACTACCCGCCCCCCCTCCCCACCTACAGACCGTCTGCAGCATTTACAGTGCATTCAATGGACTCATAAACCAATATGAAGCCAAATGGCGCCGTTTGCTGGGCAGGGAGAGGGGGAGGGAGTGGGAGGAGTTGGAGAGAGAGAGGGAGAGAGAGAGAGAAGAGGGAGAGAAGAGTGAGAGCGAGAGTGTTTTTTTTTTTTTT